>MU227006.1:424628-480431 GCA_018584345.1 Thuja plicata
AAACCCATCGGAACCCTCATGGCTCAACGCGTGATGATTGGGACATAGCCCTTCGTACTCGACTTTGTGGTGATCCCACTAAAGAAAAAGGGGTACGAGGCTATTTTGGGACGAGGGTGGCTCACCTCGGCGAAGGTGAACAACAACTGGAAGCGGAACACGCTCACCATGGAGACTGTCGGGAGGAAGTACGTGATTGACCTCTGCACGCAAATGGTGAGCAAGGAGTTGGCATCTTCGGACTCAGGATCTGAAGGAGAGCAAGTGGGAGGAGACGGAGGGCAAAGAAGAATGGAGCCCAATGATGAAGGGGTTTTGGAGTTGGAAGAATGTTCTGGGGATGATGGAGATTCAATGAATGACCTCTTTCATTGGCAGATGGAAGGTTACGAGTTCTTCCCACCATCTTGTAACATGCTAAGCATTAGGGAGAAGGAAGCCACCCCCACACACCAGTTTACGGAGGACGAATCCATCAAATACCACGAGGTAAAATCAAAGGGGGAAAACCTCGGTGACAACGTTCGTGTCGGCGACAGTTGGAACCCCGTGGCCGCAGCCTTCAAATTCATTATTCTCCTTCTTATGTACGGGCCAACGATGGTGGTCCCTAGAGAATTTATGGTTTCCAGTCTTTGGATTGCCAGCGAAAACAAACCAAAGGACAAAGTTTCGGAAGTCGGCTACGACAGGGCCATCTAGCTATGGACTCTCGACGGACGGGAGATACACGAGGCCATTAGCAGTTCCAAATCGAAACCTCACCCGGAGAGGATGGACAAAGCACCCGAAAGGATGGACAGAGCCCCCGAGGGGATGGAAGGGGACCCGAGAAACCAAAGAGGCTGGAGGGATGACTAGAGAGGCGCCCAGAAGGTAATTGGATTAGGCAGTTAAACATAAATAAATAAATAAATTTAAAAAAAAAAGAAAAAAAAAGAAAAAAAAAAGAAAAAAAAAAGGAAAAAAAGTGTCTGTACGGTACTGCACGACCTGATGCCGTATGGACTCATGAATGGAAAAGAAAAATTGGAACCGTACGACCCAATGTTGTACGGATGAAATTGACAAAAAATTCAATAAGAGTCCGTACGATACCGTACGACATGATGTCGTACAACCGTACGGAAAAATGAAGCGATTGTACGGTCTGATGCCGTACGGAAGAGAACATTGTAACTTAAAAGCCGTACGGCCCAAGGAAGACACGAAAAGATAAAAAGGCCGTACGGACTTACCACACCTTACGACAAGTAGAAGTAAAGGCCCTACGGCCAGATACACTCGAAAAAAAAAGATGTCGCCATGTTATAGAGACCGTATGGACCGTATGGTCGCGCAGAAAGAAAACATAAAATGCCATACGACCGGAGGAAAGGAAATAGACGCCAGAAAATCGTACGGTCGGAGGGACTGAGTCAAGCATCCTGTACGGCCAGCAAAACGCCAATGTAATAAAATAAAAGTCGTACGGCTAAGGCAATAAAGAGGTTGAAGCGTATGCACAAAGTCTCGTACAAGCGGTAAGGAGGACGCCCGAACAACAAAGTACCGTACGGCCAGGTAGGTAGGGATTTTGAACGGTTAGTGCATACGGACAAAGAAGACAGTTATTGACGGCATCAGATTCTTAAAAAAAAAAACAAAAAAAAAAACGATGATAACTAAAGTTCACAGTGAATAGCATATGGTACCGAAGGGAAAGGACATAACCAGGTAGTGAAGCATAGTTATTGGCCATTTACACAGGCATTGAAGTAGTTGGCAGAAAGAGTATGGCATCAGACGAAAATCACAAAAATGGTGTGCGCCATGGACTTTTGTGTGGGGTTGAAGGTGCTAAATTGGTGCGCCGTCAAGGTAAACGTTGGGTTTGTTCCACTTGGTGAGAAATAAATTTGAAGCTAAGCGTTGGAGGGGAAGCCAGAAGCCGTCGACATAGATGGATTTGGAGGTTGTGAACACACAGGTTGAGCAGATGATACCAGAGCTGCTGCAGGCATTGATTGTCCGCGCGCCAGTGGTGGCGAGAGCGGTAGCAGGGTACTACGCTTTTAGGAGTATGTCTTGGATGGACATGAGGCTGCCGTGGTGGAGGCACAGAGAGCTCGGGAGGAGCTGACCACCAGGTTGGAGGCAGTAGAGCAAGACTTGGCTCAATGTACCCAATAGTTGGGTTTGGAGAAGGCAGCATGGCTATTGCGGACAGATTGGCTACGGAGGCAGTATCAATTGAGAGCAGATTTGCAGCACTTGGTAGAGGCTGAGACTGAGCAGCATGTTTTGGTTCTTGTACATCGTGGTTCATCATTCCTATCTTGTTTGGTCCCGGACATTTTGTTGTCGTCTGGAGACGACTTTTCTTTAGGGGGGGATGATGTTAGCCGTAGAGTTAGTTATATTCTGTGTTAGTTATATTATGTGTAGCTGACGGTACTTAGTTACTATTGGACGACAGTTGGGAATCGGTGGTGATGTTCGGTCACACCCCTTCGGGTTTATATAAGCAATGCACTTTCTCTTCGGAAAGGGGATATAGGAGAGTGACTATTGTAAATGTACTCAAGTTACGAATGATTAATAAAGATTATGGTATTCTCTGATCTAACTTATGTATTTGCATTTCCGCACAATGTCTATGCATCAGTAAACTAGGTTACCCCAGCGGGTAAACAAACATATGTTTTCTATATGCCTTATGGCTCCTCCAAATCTTGTGTTATTTTAAATAGTTCAACATATGGTAGCACAAATCTTACTTGATGAAGACTCAGCATGGCTGAAGAGTAAGAGCTATTGGAATTCTTGAGATTAAATTGGAAAGAACTTGGAAAAACTTGTCAAATTTAAGGCTAGCGATATTATTTAAGAAAGTAGTAAAAAAACAGATATGGATATTTCAATCAAATATAGTTCATAGACACTAAAGTGAGCATGTAACATGTATCAACTGGGTGAATGACAGATAGTGATGTATTGCTAATATGTTGGGAAACATTGTGACCAAGGTCCAAATCAAACACTATGTTGGGAAACATTGTGACCAAGGTCCAAATCAAACACTATCTGCAAAATTTTACAGATGTTTAAATTTTAGTGAGTATTTGAACTCTCAAGAAGCTAAATTGCCATTATCAGTATTAAGTTTCAACTACTAAGTATGATGTACATAATGTTTGTCTTTGGGGAATTTGAAGGGCATGTATTTTGGTCTTGTGCTTGCATTACAGCCACATCAAATGATGTTAAATCTTGTGTTCCAAAGGGATCCATCTTGATCCCTAATGGTGTTTCGGGTACTAAAGGATGGCAGTGGGCGTCCCCTGGCTGTCCCCAAAACTGTACAAAATTCTGACATGTTTTGGATATTCCTTGACAATCCCAGGGATTGCTAGATGTCCCTGATGGTAAGACAACGATTGTGAATGTTCTAAAAAGAAATTCCTTTGACATAAAAAAATACCATTTTAAGTTCCTTCATGACAAAAAAAATAGTGTCAACTTTTATCTATCATTAGCTATGAATCTGAATTATGATACATTTATTGCTTTTATACTACTGTCGCTTCTGTCACTGTTGCTAGGATCAGTTTTTTTGGTGTTCTGCTGTCATGATATACGTATCGCTGCTATAGTGCTGATACTGTATTAATTTTTATGTCATGTTACTCAATATTAGTTAAACTTACAGAAATTTGATTCTCTCTTTCTCTGCATATATATATATATATATATATATATATACATGTATGTATTTGTATATAGATATGTATGTATATATAGATATATGTATGTATGTATGTATGTGTGTGTGTATATATATGTATGTATTTGTTTATATATATGTGTGTGTGTGTGTGTGTATAACATTCACACACATGCATGTGCACACACAGGTACTGCCTTTTCTGAAATGCATGCCCCACTGGCCCACCATCCCTGTCGCTCTACCACTGATGTGTGTGTGTGTGTACAGACACAAATATTGCTGGTCCCCCCTACCCCCCCTGCAGTCCCTAAATAATGGCCTCTGAACTGCTATACCTTAAATGTGTGCCCTGCTGTCCCACCATCCTCCTCCATGAAATGCGTACCCTTGTGTCCCACCATCTCCTCCCTGAAATGCCGTGGAACATAGGTTAAATCTTCATCTGACATTTGTCTCTAGCAACAAGCTAAACTGAATCATGATCAACCTCAGTGAGTTTAATCAAAAGATTGACTTTAACACTGCTAAATCACATACTGAGTTGCATTTAAATCTGGATGGGAATTGAAAAAGACAATACTCAATATTATCGTTGAAATTCATAGAAATATAACTTTTTTAAAGTGTACATTTAACTTTCCAATCACTTTATATCGTGATGAAGGTTGTACAAAACCATGACCATTCATTCACTTCTGTCTTAACCAGTTGCATTTCATAGTGTATGTATTCAAATATACTCCAAGACATTCAAAAATGAAAGCTCTATAGGGTTGTCTTAAACAGATGAATCACCGCTTTTTGAAGATTGCCAAAATTATTCCATCATGCATCAAACATTTTATTCTAGTACGAATGTTAAAGGCATGAAATTCAAGATTGAAATGATAAATCAAAAGATGAAAGAAATCATGGTTCATAATATCAAATTGTAAATCGAGGAATTTAGTTATTAGTAATTGCCTTACAGCATTGATTTCCTTCTCTCAGTAGCAGTCTTATAACCAAAGGCTCTTTTCATTGCCTTGTATAATCGCATTTGTCCAATAGTTTACTTTGTTTGAAGGACCCTTCCTCCCTGGAGGATCATGTATTCGATGTATTTCCCTACGAAACATATTATGTCAATAGCTATTTACTGACTTATCGACTTATTACACATTCTATCTGGTTTGGGTCGATCAACTACATTGACTCAGGCAGACGAGCTATTGGAATTTGGAACATCTCCAGGGATCCATCCGACGGATGAGAACCCGACATGCATGATATTGGTATTTGTGATATTGATAGTGGCTCCCAGAATGGCTGCCTAGCTCTACAGGCCACGATGCCCATAAAATTTTAGGGGGCTCCAAGACCAAGGTATCTTCGCTTAAAGTTCAGAGCCTAACATCAATCGAGATGGGGCCTTTCCAATTTAACAACTATATTAGGGGAGTTGGGTAGTGGTGTCCCAAGTAGTCTATTGAAGGAGCTCAACCCCTCTTCAGTTCATGTCTCCTTGGCTAGTGTCATGGCCAGCTTTGATTAATAACATAGCCCTGTTGAATGAGTGGTATCTAGGGTGGGCTGGGCCCTACTATTTTAAGGTGGATGGTTGAATGAGTGGTTTATGCTGGCATGAGCAAATGTTGTCTTGAGTTGATGTCATAGGTATGGTCATGGTGGGTTATTCAGCAGATTGGAGAACCTCTTAATGCACTTAGATAAGCCTTAGTAAAACTTTGAGTGAATTATGAATGAATCAGCTTAAAGTCCAGTTTAAATGGTACCCAACGACATTCAGGAAGTTATGTATAGTCTGTTCCATCACTCATCAATGATATTCATCAATTGCTTGTGTTTGGGCTTATCATAGCATATGTTGCTATACTCACCTTCTCCACTCTATCTAGCTCCATAGAAACATAACATATGACCATCAACTATCCTTAATGCCACCTTAGGTCGCCACAACCACTTGTGTATCTCTACAAATCTCTCAGGTGTAAAAAGGTTGGATTCGGCAATGGCAGCTACATATCACATATCCAAATTATGTTAGAAACATTAAAATAATTTTTTTTTTTTTTGTAAAGGCAGTTTTAGCAGGGTGAGAAAACTGGTGGGAAATGTAGTTGCAGCTGAGTGAACAAGCTGCTTGCCCTTCATATCATATTAAGGACCTTTGCAAGATTGTTGATCTGTTGTTATGGTTTTGTCCTTTTCTACACCAAACTAATTCCATTCAAATTTCTCAAGAGTCTAGCATGAAATGAATATGATGTTCATTATATGGGGTTGAAAGTATAGTAGCATGCCTGTCTATCAAAAGCTTACTGAAAGCCACACTATTTGCAGTGTTACCTGTGATAGACTGCAGAATATTTTGTTGTCATTGTAATACATGGTGGAAAAGACTGATTGGCAGTGTGATCTCATTATTGGGATCATGAACATGGAAAGTTGTGCAGAGGCATTGGCATTGACATTTTTTTGATCTTCCTCCTCTCTTTCTATCTTCCCGTTTTTCTATCTCCAGCACCTTGGCAAAAGAGGTTTTTGTGTCAGGGTGATAGGATGAGTCACTTTCAAAATTAATCCTGGCTTTCAATACTTGTTTTCTTGAAAGGCCTCAAGAAGCTACACATGCCTGGTTGATTATATTTATGGGGAGTCTGTTAGTGCACAACTTCGTATCATGTATATAGGTATTTTCGTTAAGTGATATTCAAATTGTTTATGTTTCTGTGTGATTGGATTTCACAAAATTTTCTTTTGGCTAGGTCACTCTTCGAGGACTGTTAACAGAAAAGTCTGCACCTGGGCTTAGGTGGTGGTTAGCAAACTAAGCGACCTTGTGAAACATTGAGACAACCTCCCAAGTGTGGGACTTGCTCTTGTGAGGCTGTAAGGACCCTTTCTAGAATAGAATTCAATCATAAATAATAAAAATAATAATATAATATAATCTATTATTAATATAATGATATTAATATAGTAATGATTGATATTATTGATATATTATTTATCAATATAATACATAAATGGATATTATATAATATAATAAAATATAATATTAATAAATAAATATAATAATATTCTAATATATTATTCACATAATAAATATAATAATATATTAATACAATAAAAATAATACTAATAAACAACTACTATTTAATAATCGAGGTAATTTTATATCATATAATCGACTATAGTTGACAATAAAGAGCAAGGCTTGAAACTTGGTGTTTAATATCAATCAAGGCTATGGGGAGTCAACGAGTGTGTTGATAAACCACCGACAATAAAGACATCCATACAAACATTGATCCTGAGACAATCTGGCCAAAATGAGATTAAGTACGAGATCGAACCTTCAAGTGGAAGAAGAGCAACTCATTGGGAAATCATCCGACTCCATACATTTATATAAACCAAGGATATATAGAGATATAAATTGATTCCTTCATAGTTGCTATATATTAATCCTACCTACCTTCTTTGAGATAGACGTATATTATTCGTGTTGTGGCACATGATTTGATGCATTATGCAAGTTTCGTACGTGCTACACCAATGTGTATTAGATGTGACTAGAAATTTCTACCTTCAATTATGTATGATTCCCATAATGAAAACTATCGATAAGATACCGATAAACTAGTCAATACACTATTAAGGGAAGTACAAAATCTTGTGATTAACTTAGAAGAATAATTATGAATTGTTATCTATATGAAGTGGTGCGATCTCATGAAAAGAAAGGGATATGTCATTAGAAAAGACACGACTCGTTGCTAAGGATATATAGATTGAGTAAAGACAACCATTTTAGGGTATCAAACAGGTTCCTATTCTTTTCTAAGCGATATTTGTTTCACTTAAGGGAGCTGCATCATTTCTAGGCATTGGTCGTATATATTCAAATATCTTAATTCAGGAACAACACCAAGAGATTCAATTATATTGGATAAGAAAAAGGTAGACCAACCAATATAAGTATAAAGTGCATAAAGATATAAAATATTCTCAAATTTATAATCAATTACAAAACTCTATATATATGTCTATCTATTCCGATATCTTGTATATATAAGTGCATATCACGATTACATTCCACTATATATAATAGATCCTATATTGTGGAAAAAAAGCATCATTTTCATACAAGTATCATTGAAAATTGTCAAATTATTAAGACAATTCACATTACATGTGTCACTCTTCCAAATCATTTGAATACAAGTTTTATTGAAAGGAGTCTTTGGCGATTCAAATTAGTCCCAAATTGTATATGACCGATTGTGGACATTACAGAGGCTGAATCTCCGGAGAAGGCTGACTTCCTTTACAATTAGGATGCACCTAGAACTACTGCGTTTGAGGAAAAGGGAGAAGGAGATGTTGAAAGGGAAATGCAGAAAGGGAAATGGTGATGCACCGGATTGAAACTTGGTTACTCTCCCTGCCTATAGCTGCATTGAACATCAATAAAACCCCAACATACAATGCTCTTAAATCTAATTCTATCCCAAAGACATACATATAGGCTTGAACTTATTAGCTGCTTCCAGGAAAGATATATTCGCAAGACAACAACTAAAACAATCTAACATGGTATACAAGCTAGGAACAAAGAAAGAGACATTCAAATACTAGGCAAAATAGCATGCATAAGATATCAGAATGCAAGAAGAGGTAAAAACAAATTTTTTTATTATTGTAAGGCAAAAGGAAGTTACAAATACAGGGCATAGCCACTGCAAATGAACAAGAGAAGAACCCCAGAATATGTACAAAAGATTGCCTTTTAAAGAGCAGGGATAACTTTGAGTAAGACATTGAAGTTCAAACCCTCAGTTCGATGAGTGCACTTGGAAACGTTAATGCTCAGGGTTTTGTCTGTTTCTCAGTGCAATATGACTTCTTTGACCATCAAAGAAAGTCCCCCCAATGACCAAACTCCCCTATCGAGTGTATTGACTGTGGCTGAAAACCGTTGACCATCAGGGAAACTGCTATGAAAATCTTGCTGACGAAACCTGCCACACCAATTCTCTGTCCCATCCTTCCGCAAGACATACCCTGATGACATTCACTAGGGTAGCATACATCATCAGAGGGCATGGAAATGCGCTCTCCGATCGTCCGATGAACCTCAAAATCAACAAGACTTCTGCCGATGTCCCTTTGTATAATCGTTTCGGCAAGATCCAAAGATGTCTTGCCAAAACACTTCGCTAATCGTTGCCTTTGAACCGCGTATCAGCAAGAGTCCTACTGATGCAAAAGGTGAGCTGCCCTCCGAAAACATTATTGGCAAAACCTCCGCTGATTGAACAAGTTGGCGCAACAAACCTTATCGGACCGCACAAAATCCGCATGTCCGATACTCCGATGACACTTACATCGGCAAGACACACCCCAATAAAAAACCATCGGGGTAACAAACACTGTCAGGCCTTGCATTTTGGTCGCCTCCGATCACCGATGAGATGAATCATCAGGGTGACTTACCCCGATGACATCCAATGGAATATTGAGAGTCAAGACGCACGATTTGATCATTTCCAATGCCCGAAGAAGAGATTCGTCAGGTTGACTTACCCCGATGACATCCATCAACAAGTCGGACTGCTAGATTTTCCCACTTCCGATCGCCGATGAAGAGACTCATTGGCAAGACTCTTGACGATAAGCCTCATCGACGAGAATTGAGACTTGATACCCAGAAATCCGCATCCTTAGCCTGTTGAACAATCTTCTTAGGATTTGGGTGAGACCATAGACCTGTCCCACCATAATCGAACCCTGATCCTTGTAGAGCCCTGTATGTCTATTTCGGTGTAGCATGAGGAATGTTACACCGAAATACCTGTTCTGAATTGTTTTGACTGATCAACTCAAGAGATTTGCTCCATTTGAACCCTGTGATGAAAAATTGATCTGAGGATCTGATGGTGGGGTGAAAAGATCAATAGGAACCTGCAATTGTTGTGTGCATTGAAATTTGACCTAATTATAATCTTCAATTGATTTATAGTTGTCTAAATTTTAAGTTAGATTAGTTCAGGATTAGAAGTAAACAATGAAAGGTAATTATACATCCCTGGACTGTAGGAGTGGTCTTGGGAAGCTGAGAGGTCCTTAGCATAGTCTGCAGATGCAGACTTGGAGAGTACTAGGCAAGGCCAAGATTTTTGATTGGGCAAAAACTTGTCGAATTCTCAACAAAGAATTGGCAAAAATCAGGATTTATGGGAGGGGTGAATGCAGGGTTTCAATCTTTTATAGAAAAACTCCTCATGAAATACACATTTTAACTTGCATTGATGTGTTTTAAGTTTTACTTTTAACCTATGCTGGCATGTTTCAATTCTGCATCACATTTCTTTTGTGTGAAACTTAGCAACTCACTATTTTTATTATCAGTCAGAAATGAATTATTTCTTTGCTCTTGAAAATGGGCTAAAAATATCGCTTTTTTGTTTGCATTGGAAATGGGCTAAACAAGGATTCTTTTTTTGTTACTGGAAGTTTTTTTAAAACTTCCAATAGGATAACATTTTTGTAAAAGCTTTTTGTTATGTTATTTTTGCTATGTTATTGAGATCCTCTAAAATCTCCCTTGTTATGGTACTGTTGAGTTTCGGATCTGGGTCTATGATCCAGGTGGATCTTCAAAACCCTAAAAAGTGAAAGTATTCAAATCTCAATGGAGATGTCCTCAGTGCGTAGAGCTCGTTGATACGGTTCCAATGCAAGTTGAACGGGCTCAAACGGAGTATGTATGACAAAGATATGGCTGGTCAAAGTTGCCAAAAAGAATGGTTCACAAGGTACAGATGATGTCAGCATGCTGATGTGGCATCACTAGAGCATGACACGTGGCAAGATGCTGAGGTGGCATACGTAGCTTGTGTGGACCAACCAAGCGATGACACATGGCAGGATACTATGGTGTCATGCACAGGTGCCGAGGATCAACCACATCATGACATGTGTTAGTACGTGGGCAAATTATATAGTGCTGCGTGGCAGAATGGATAGGTGTCATGTGGCACCGCCAGCATCATGTTGTTTGTTAAAAAGTTGTTGAGGAGGTTCGAACTTGCAACCTCCTGACTAGTATTCTAAGTGCTAACCACTAGGCCAAGCAGATTCTTCAGCCTTTTTTGCCCATTACTCTCATTGTCATGTATGAAATGGGGTAAAAGCTAAATATGTGGATTGAGGGGTTAGAACCTCTAACCTCCAAAATACAACTAAGATCTCCGACCAATGCGCTATGTGCGATTTTCGCATATGAGATTGGCAAAGTTTCATTATGTTATTTGTTGTAAGCGTGGTCTGTGAAAAGAGGGCTCGAGCTCCTATCCTTATCACATGGTTATAACAATAATGCCAAAGTTGTATAAGCCCAAAATTCTTTAAAGGGATTTTAAAAGATATTTATTTGATTTAAGAATCTATGGGCTTAGTATAGGTGATATGGGGAGTAATTTGGTTAACCCCCAAATAGCATATGTAAATGCTTTAAAAAGGGGAACTTTGCTCTTGAAAAACAATTCTCGAAGATAATTCTTGGGAGTTCTTAGGAGGAACATGGGGAAAAGCCTTGGTTTAGGCTTGATGCCTTCAGCTTTTGTCTTCATATTTTTGAGAAAAGTGAGCTGTATTTTTATTGCTTTAGAAGCATTGTCAAACCTACGGAGAAGCTTGGCACGAACATGTTGCTGAAAAGGTTCTGTCAGTACAATGTGGATGTGGGAAGATCTTGAAGAGCAATAATCTTCCTTGAAGGTAGTATAAATTGTATTGCAACTCGGAGACAATTGTGTTGTAACAAAGCCTTTTTATTTGAGCTTTGCTTCAAGTCAATGGAGCGGCTTCGTCGTTGAGCGAGCCCGGAGACGTATCCCGAACATTGGGTGAACTCTATTAACAAACCGGTTTCCATCTCTTTTTGCTACACTCTTGTTGATTTCACTTCATGTGTTATTAATTAATATGTCATTAAGTTGATGTTTGATTAAATAAACCTAATACTGTAATTTCAACGATGAACAAACATAACCACGCAATTCTGTTGTGATCAGGAAAAACTCTAATTCGGGTTATGTACAATTTACTTTTGCAAGTCTTTTAATTACAAATCAAGTGGTATCAAAGCAATTTAACAAGAAATTGCAAGTGGTGGATGTTAACTAGGTTGAAGTTAAAGCACAATGAAGGGATACTTCTTGAAGGAAATCCAAAGATTGGATCAAGAAGCTTGTCGAAGATGAAGATTCAAAAATAACTCATTCTTCTCACTCTCATTCTCTTGGTGATTTTGAGAAACAATCTCAAAGTTGTTGGATTGAGGTTGTTAACCAAGATGAGCTATGAGGGAAAGGGCCTTGGAGTTAATGGCCAAGATATAATTGAACCTTTAAATGTGGAAGTAAGACCTCACTATGTAGGATTGGGGTATGGCGAAGGGGAATGCTCCAAGGTAGTGGAAGCAAGGAATTCTCCAAAGGAAGAACCATTAAAAGAACAACCTGTGAGAAGCGATGGTAAAGCATGCAAGATATCCAAGAGTAGAACGAAGATAGATTATCCTCGACATGCATGCTCTAAGGACAACCATCAAAGGTATAATAAGCCTAATTATTCCAATGTTCCTTTTGATAATAAGATGATTGGCAATGTAAAACGTTTATGGTATAGGAAACAGTGCACATTTTGTGGGTTGATTAACCATAGTGTTGCCAATTGTTGGAGAAGAATGGCCTTGTACAGAAAAGCTATGTCGACTAGGAAGGGGACATGACATGAATAGCCATCCCCAAATCAAAAGAAAGAGATTGTGATGTCCCCGAAATTTAAAAAGATATAGGATTAAAATAAATTTTAATTAAAGATTGAAATTTATGTGCTAGCGATAAATACGGATACATAATCAAACTTATTGATTATATGCTAAACCCTTGTGAATATGATATTGATTACCAAATCGATGTACAACCATAAAATATTGTGGTTGAGATTTGCAGTATAATATCAATCCTTAAATGTCATGGGAAAGCGCTCGATTTGGAAGTGACATATATATGTATCTCATCGATAGATCAAAGGTTATCATAAGCAACATCAAACATTAGAGCTGAGAGGCAACGTCAATTAGAAGACCATGCACATACTGCCCACGACAGAGAAACAAGTATTGGCTTCTACAGAATTTTGCAATTAGGGAGACATATCCCTTAATCCATCCCTCTGTGGAAAGCAGTGGTGACTGCAAACAAATGGGTTATCTACGTCGACCGTACAGAGTCAATTATTAATGGAATCAATGAAATAACAACCTTATACATAGTGATAAAAATCAGTATTTAAATGATGCAAACAATGGATACTTATCGACACTTGGCTATTTATTTCATAACATACGATTTACTCTTGATCGTATTGTTATTACTATCATTATACATGTGGTTCCTAACCACCGATCCAACATGGTAATTATCATTAAGCAAGGCGACAATTATAATCAAAAGGTGGCAACAATTCATCTTGTCAAGACGGTAATGATAATGCAAGAGTGGCAGCGATTCATCATGACTTTCCACATATTATAAAAGGCCAAAGCCAATCGGCTATGGAGAGTATTGATTGAAGAATAAATATTATACTTCTTCCCTTGTGGACTTATCGCTCTCATTGAGCATTATCGGTTGCTGACGCAACCTTGTCGTATCCAAGTGCAAGCATCATAAGAGTCATCAGAGATGACACCATACAAAGTTTCGATTGAAGAATAAATATTATACTTGTTCTATTGTGGACTTATCGCTCTCATTGAGCATTATCGGTTGGTGACGCAACCTTGTCATTTCCAAGTGCAAGGATCATAATAGTCATATCAGAGATGACACTATACAAAGCATATTCATATCTCCATATCAGAGGCGGCTCAAGGAAATAAGAAGATTGCATATAGACTACAAAGATTATTAGAGACGGCATACTGCCAGTGATCATCCCTATAACAGCAGCATATAATTTATTGTTTATCAGAGACGGCTAGCAGGGAATGTGCGTGAGTCATATTGGCATATCAGAGACAGCCATAGAATCACATTGAGATTCAAACTCTTGTTGCAGACACAACCTTGTAAGATTGTATTCCATTATGGCATTGGAATTACAATTGTAAATATAAACATATTGTCCATCTCCATTTTGCATTATACATTGTTTGCACCATAATACCTTGCATTTCCTACATACATTAATATATTGTTATTGCATTATACATTACATATTGCTGCATATTGTATCAAAATTCATTAGTTCCTTTAAACTATTTTAGCATTTAGAATTACCAGTCATATAGAATTATATTAGCATAGCATTTGGAATTATCACTCAAACATCATTTCATATTACATTTGCACACATTTGTAGAAGAATCTAGTAATTCCAGAAGTGTCCTAATTAATATAAAAATGCGACATTACAATTGGTATCAGAGCCAAGAACCTGCTAGCTTGTGGGATGAGTATTTCAGATCTATAGAAAAAAGAAGCAATTGAGAAAACCGGTATGATAAAATGCTTCAAAATATGGAAAGAGATGAGAACTCCACAAATACATACATCAATGCATGGTTGAGAGACATACGGAAGAAGTTGGATCAATTGTCGGGATTATCAACATAAAATGTAACCAATAACGATCATAGCAAATAGAAGGAAAAAAGATGAAATGATGCCCTTAAATATAGACCAAACTTTCCTACTTTCCTTCCAAAGAAAGAATGACAAGAAGTTACTTTTGATTTACAAGATCAATGGCGGCAAGAGCCAAAATCAGTAGATGTATATGAACAATTTCGACATGATTGCTTATATAGTAGTCTTCAACAAGATATCTTGTTAGAGGATAACATTGATCAACGAATGAAATATGGGCCTAAAAAGAAAACAAGGCACCTCTTGATCTTCAAGAAAGAAAATAGAATGCATGAAGACCTCAATGAGCAGAAGACAGATGATTGCAAAACAACGATTGCATCCAAAGTCCCACCTAAAACAGAGGCATTAGAAGTGGTAACATCAAAAGATGAGACCTGAGAGGAAGTTTGAAGGATAGATGATCATCCAACATTGCAGGGAAGGAACGATCCTTCATACAACTCCTCTATCACAAATAAGAATACTTGGATTCATGATCACAAGGTTCTCATGCCAAAAGAGGAAATGACTTAAAACATCTCTAAAGAATCATGTATGCAAATTTATGAAGATGGTGAGCCCAAATTTACATAAAGGTCTTGCACAAAAGACAACATAAGGAAGGATAATGCGAGAAATGATCATCGAACACCACTAGTACAAGGAAAGGCTATTAACTCATCATGTATCAGAAATGAGTTAAGGACATGGATCCATGAGTATGATGAGGTTGACCCAACATCATTACAAGGATCACACATGAGAGATGATATAATAAAGGCTAAAACAAATTTTGCTTATGTAAAGGTTGTCAATCAAAATTCTCTTTCACCTTCTAGCGAACACTTGGCACTCATGGATGGGAAAGAGAGAAGTAATGCTTCTAACTCAGTCACTTTATGTATTCCACTTCATCTTCTCGAGGTTGATAAACATGGGAAATTGACATTAAAGGAATGGAAAGATGATAATAGCTTGAAAGTATACCCGCAAAAATCAAATATAGGGAAGTCAAAAGACGAGGAGTTGAGTTTATAGACAAAGGCAATCTTCAACCTATTGAAGAGGACAAAAATTATTCCAACCCATTCTTAGAAATAAGTGAAGAATCTATGGTAAAATCACACAAAGGAAAAGATGAAAACAAATTATGGGATCCCGGTGCATCTTTTATCAAGCAAGCAGTAAGAGCCATTTGGAACAATATGATAAGACCCAACCATGCCATCCCTAAACATTCCTTCATCGAACTTCATAAGATATCAACTCAGAATTGGAATTCTTCTTGTAACAACTTGAGGAAAGATACAAAGAATTTAGTTTTATGGCTAAACAAGGTTTCCTCTCCATCAATGAAAATTAAAGCCATGAGTTTTGAACACTTCCGAATTTGGAATCCAGGAATTAGTGACAATATAAGAATGCTTGTGGGCAAGCATTTTCCAAGAGGGGGGGACTGTGATGTCCCCAAAATTTAAAAAGATATACGATTAAAATAAATTTTAATCAAAGATTGAAATTTATGTGCTAGCGATAAATACCTATTCGGATACATAATCAAACTTATTGATTATATGCTAAACCCTTGTGAATATGATATTGATTACCAAATCGATGTACAACCATAAAATATTGTGGTCGAGATTTGCAATATAATATCAATCCTTAAATCTCGTGGGAAAGTACTCGATTTGGAAGTGACGTATATATGTATCTCACCGACAGATCAAAGGTTATCATATGCAGAGTCGAATGCTAGCGTTGAGAGGTGACGTAAATTAGAAGACCATGCACATACCGCCCACTACAGAGAAACACGTATTGGATTCTACAACATTTGCCAATTAGGGAGACTAAGCCCTTAATCCATTCCTCTGTGGAAAGCAGCGATGTCTGCAAAAAAATGGGTTATCTACGTCGACCATACAGAGTCAATTATTAATGGAATCAATGAAATAACAGCCTTATACACAGCAATAACAATCAGTAATTAAATGATACAAAGAATGGATACTTATCGACATTACAAGGAATGGATACTTATCGACACTTGGCTATTTATTTCATAACATACGAGTTACTCTTGATCGTATTGTTATTACTATCATTATACATGCAGTTCATAACCACTGATCCAACATGGTAATTATTATTAATGAAGGCGACAATTATAATCAAATGGTGACAACAATTCATCTTGTCAAGACGGTAATGATAATGCAAGGGTTGTAGTGATTCATCATGACTTTCCACATATTATAAAAGGCCAAAGCCGATCGGCAATGGAGAGCGTTGATTGAAGAATAAATATTATACTTGTTCCCTTGTGGACTTATCGCTCTCATTGAGCATTATCGGTTGTTGACGCAACCTTGTCATATCCAAGTGGAAGCATCATAACAATCATATCAGAGACGACACCATATAGAGCATATTCATATCTCCATACCAGAGACGACTCAAGGAAATAAGCAGATTGTATATACACTACAAAAATTATTAGAGACGACATATTACCAGTGATCATCCCTATAACAGTTACATATAATTTATTGTTTATCAGAGACAGCTAGCAGGGAATGTGCGTGAGTCATATTGGCATATCAGAGACAGCCATAGAATCACATTGAGATTCAAACTCTTATTGCAGACATAGCTTTGTAAGATTGTATTCCATTTTGGCATTGGAATTACAATTGTAAATATAAACATATTGTCTATCTCCATTTTGCATTATCCATTGATTGAACCATAATACCTTGCATTTCCTACATACATTAATACATTGTTATTGCATTATACATTACATATTGCTGTATATTGTATCAGAATTCATTTGTTCCTTTAAACTATTTTAGCATTTAGAATTACTAGTCATATAGAATTATATTAGCATAGCATTTGGAATTACTAGTCAAGCATCATTTCATATTACATTTGCACACATTTGTAGAAGAATCTAGTAATTCCAGTAGTGTCCTAATTAATATAAAAATGGGACATTACAGCGATGGGCAAGAAAGCTGAATGTTGAAAATCCTTTGCACTTATTGCAACAAAGGTGGACATCTAGAAGCTAAATGTTGGAAAATCCATCCAGAGCTTCGTTCGAAGGACAAGAAGATTGATATTCATTTTGTGCTGGTAAACACAGGGTAATTGAAGAGGCTCATGCAAGAAAAATCTCTTCACTCGTGTTTACAAAGGTGCAAAAAGTAGGTGATCCGAAGCATAAAAATGAAGTTGTTTCATGTATGCCTAACTATTGCCTAACTATCATGTGTTTTAGGAAACATTGGCACCACAAAATAAGAATTTGTCATGTGTACCTGTTAAGAGGATTATAAATATTGTTAGTTCATTTTCATTAATATCCTTGTATTTGTTAATGCCGCTAATGTGTTGTATATGGTTAGTAGCTAGAAAAATAAATGCAGAAAGATGTGGGAAAATGCAAATGGGCAGCAATATGATTTCTGTTGTCATAATTATTGTTGTACAACTTTTTGAGATGAAGCAAGTG
Organism: Thuja plicata; assembly: GCA_018584345.1. Classification (NCBI taxonomy): domain Eukaryota; kingdom Viridiplantae; phylum Streptophyta; class Pinopsida; order Cupressales; family Cupressaceae; genus Thuja; species Thuja plicata. The sequence goes on from MU227006.1 coordinate 442,570, forward strand.
TGCAAAATAGGGTGGACAGATACTAGACAAGTGGGGAGGTGTTTCCCTCACTTGGGGTCTGATTAAGAACCTTTTGGAAGTCCAAAAGCCTTTTAGTGGGGAGGAATGATCGAGGTGAATCTTCAAAACCCTAAAAAATGTAAGTCTTTGAATCTAAATGGAGATTTCCTCAGTGTGTAGAGCTCGTCGATACGGTTCCAACATAGCTTGAACGGGCTTAAACATAGTTTGTATGACAAAGATATGTCCATTCAAAGTTGCAAAAAGAATGGTTGACCAGGTAGAAATGACATCAGCACGCTGATGTGGCATCACTAGAGCAATGACACATTGTAGGATGATAAGGTGGCATGGACAGCTGGCGTGGACCAACCTAGCGATGACACGTGGTAGGATACTGTGGTGGCATGCACAGGTGCCGAGGATCAACCACATCATGATATATGTCAGTACGTGGGCAAATCATATAGTGCTATGTGGCGCAATGGATAGGTGCCACGTGGCACCACTGGTTTCATGTTGTTTGTTAAAAAGTTGTTGATGAGGTTTGAACTTGCAACCTCCCGACTACTATTTTAAGCGCTAACAACTAGGCCTAGCGGATTCTTAAGCCTTATTTGCACGGATTATTCTCTTTGTCATGTATGAAACGAGGTAAAAGTTGGATATGGGATTGAGGGGCTTGAACCTCCGACCTCCAAAATGTAACTAAGATCTCTGACCAACGCGCTATGTGTGATTTTCACATATGAGATTGGCGGAGTTTTATTTTGTTATTTGTTATAAGCAGAATGACATGGATTAGATTGATAATTTCATCTAGTTGCGAATCATTTTGGGAGGATTGAGAAATCATTCTCTATAATTTACTCCGTTGCAAGTGCACAAATGGTGTCAATTTAGTAGACAAATGATCCATGGCATTATTCTACCATTTAGCGAATCGCAACTGCTTAAATCAAACCATTGAGTTCGATATTCTTATTCAAAACATCAAAGTTACTCTTCAATACACTTGTTGACTAATTTATTTTGGCAGTTTACTTGTCATTGATAAGCAGGATCCATATTAATGAGATACTTGTTTGAATATATAAATCCTTCCAAAATTTCTTGCAAGATAATACAGGCATCGCATCACATACAATTGAGACCAGAAATTGATGAAATTTTATAAATATTTTAATATTACGATAGAGTGATTTGTTTGGGGGAAAGTGCTTTGCTCATGTCAAGAAGATAGAAATGTAACTTATAACAGCGAATGACCAGTTATTGCCTTGTGAGTTAGGAAGACCATTGACAAAATGCATGGAAATTGCTTTTCATTAGTACTCATATTGGTTGTAATAAACTACGGAAATAACACATACTCACTCATGCTTTGGCACGTATCACATGCTGCAACATATTGTTGTATAAAATTTTTTCGTACTTTTTAATTTCTCAAACAAAAGTATTTTTGAACATTATGACATAATTTGAAAAATTGACATGCCGAATATTTGGAGTATCATTATCTTTCTAAAATTGCTTAATAAACATTGAATCCTGATGCAGATTGATTTTATTTTTGACCCTAAGAATATCATTTCTCTAATCAAATTGGGAATACCAACAACAAATTTTTTACATTCTTCATATTTTGCACAATCAGCTTGAACATCATTTAGTTGTTTTGAAATAATAATTGAAATTGCATATGCTGATATTTTTATAATCTCCACTAGTTAAAGCATGTGCTGCTTGATTATGTAATCTCTGTATGTAAAATCTCAAAATCCAAATATAACATTTCCAATCCTCTTTTGTTGCTTGGTTGATAAGATCTTTTTTTAGGAGATACTCAAAGACTATTGTGATCTGTTTTAATTTTTAACTAGAATCTTGTTCCTCAGCAAATATTGGCTCCATTTTTCTAAGGAATACACACTTACCAATATCTTCTTGCTATAAACTGATATAAATTTCTCCCTGGGTTGAAATTTCTGACTTTCCAAAATAATAGGGTTTTATCTTGCATGATCACCACATTCGAATACAAATGGCTTCAAGAAATTTGGATGCTTGTCAGGGCTGGAGTCTGATAGTGCTGCCATAAGCTTTTTAAAGCTTTGGTTTCCATTTTCAGACCATGTTACATAGTCCTTTTTTGGGGTAGATCTGAAAATAGAAAAAACAATATGGGGATAGATCTTGGTGAGTCATTATTATTATGCAGCTATGCCTATGAGTCCTCTTAGCTTCAAAATTTTGTGTGTGACAGACCACTCAACCACAGCTTTTATTTTGGAAGGGTTTACTCTAATCCCTTCTGAAATTATATCACCACAGATTTTATGTTGGGAGTGTCTACACTAATCTCTTCGGAGATTATATGATTAAGATATTCTATGTCTTATTCCGAAAACTGTGCTTAGGCCGCTTAGAATGGCTTTTTTCTTTTCTTCTTGAACGGGAATGTCGTTTCTGGAATGTCTTCTGGCTGCATCTTATATTATAATTTCTTGATTTTAAATGTCTTGTGCTTAAGAGATTGGCAAAGTGAATTTCGCTGAGTAGTCTATTTGTAAATGGAATAAGAAACCTGTTTTTTGCTAGCTATTTTGTTTAACTCTTGGAATTCAATACAAAGTCAATGTGAACCATCTTTTCTCATGATTAAGATCACTGCAGCAGAATATAAGGTAGTACTTAGTAGTTAGGATATCCCGCAAGGATATTTGCTCCAGATTTCTCAAATGTTCCATAGGAATTTATATAAATATCTTGCATGAAATTGATTTCTATTCATTCAGAAGATTATATTGAAAACCATATGATATCAGTCTGAAATTAAATATGAATATTGTCTTCAGATTACAATCTTATTTACCAAACAGATAAGAAATACCTCTATTGCTGCAAATATGTCTTCAGATGAATTCTTCACAAATTTACCCAGTTGTGAACTCTGTCGCGAATCCACCTCCAAAGATGAATTGGGTTTCTGTCCAATCGACCAAGAAATCTTGAAGGTTTCCATCCTTAGGGTTTCTAAACTGAAAGCCATATTTTCCCAGAATTCTCCAAGAGAAAAAACAATAATCAAGCATAAACCAAGCATCCTCAGAATGAGCCTCCCCTTCTTCTTTTAAAGCCCATTGCAGTGACTCTTCGTTTTCCCTTTGTCTGTCTCTTTATTTCCCTTTCTTTTTTGGTCTTTTCATTTCCCCTTTTAACTTTTTTTAACTTTTGGGAAATAATAATAAAATGGCTTCATTAATTTTCTAACTTCACCATTAAAGTCATTTTAATACTCTGTTAAATAATTAAATTAAGTCGTCATTAAATTTTATATATTTATACAACTTAAATTTAATTATTTAATTAATTTCTGATATCCAAATAAAGGGTACATTACAACCCTCCCTTCGAAGAGATTGCTTGTCCTCAAGCAATTAGAGTCTGTATGCAAATGCCAGGGTCCCATGTCAACTTCAAAAACATTTCTTCACCAATCCACGACGCCACTCTTAAAATAACAACACTAATCATGATCCATACGAAATAGAGCACCGATCCTATCAACACCCAGATCGCAAACCAATCTATCCATCCGGCCATGGGAGTAGAAATAGATTCCTATCATTATGCAATCTTCATTTATCATACATCTGAATAACTAGTCCACCCAAAAGATGCCGAAAGCAACTCTGATATGCTCATAGATCAACTCATTAAGCCACCAAATGCTGCTGCTATGACTTAGGCTCGAAATAAGAATGATGTTGAAGGTGTCACCGTACCCATGTATAGGGAAGATTTCCATCTCATGTGCAATATCTAGCACGTAGTCATGTCTCCACAAACTCTCATACAACTCACTAGCTGTTGTAGACCATGCCAAATCTGAAAGTGCAATGGAAGCCCAAGTAGGACAACCACTAATAACTGAAGTATCTATGAACATAAAATCACCTACCTATAAATTAACGACTCCCATCTCATATGAAATTGGGGACAAATTTGGAAATGAATTGTAGATGCTTTCATCATTGCTGGAAAACAACTCTCGAGTGTCTGGTTTGCTACGAGTGTCATAAAAAAAATCAACTTCTCCAATGAATTGACCACCATCAAACGGAATTTCAGAGCTAGTAAAAACCCTGCTTATCATTATTCTGATGTGAAAAAGTCGTTACCTCATGATGATGAAGTGAAATATGCTGCTGTTACAAAAGTCAGAATTGCTACTATACTTTTGTATCATTTCGTCAAACCTTTCAAGCACCTCTTCCCTGAAAATTTTATGGTCCATACTTGCACTTTGGGTACCAACACTTGTAGACCCCTCTTCATTAGATTTCCCATGTGTAAAGGCTGCATGCTCATGTGAATGAGAAAGTGAACTTCTGCTGCCCCAAATCAGAATTTTGAGCTCCTCATCTATCACCAAATCTTGATTTTTCGCATGTCCTTCCGAAGTGGTCAAAGGTGGTAGTGTCGCAGATGATTCTTCTCCAAACGATGTCACAAGACTGCAAGGTACTTCTTTGTGGAATTCTTCAGCATTTTGGATGTTCCTAGTATGTAAATTGCTGGAATCATTTTCTCCCATTTCTTCCTTTAAGAGTTCATCACTCCCTTCTATTTGTTTGATCTCCTGTACCAACTTCTTAATCTTTGGTTGTAGATAAAACAAACATCTGATTTTCTGATTTGTATAGAGAGAAATAAGCCATGCTAAGCTGGTAACAAAGATCATCAACCTCATTTTCCTTGTCCTCCCCAAATTTTTCCTTGTCCTCCCCAAATTTGGAAAAGCAAGATCCCTATCCATTAACAACTGCAAGTAGTCTGATTTCATTCTTTCAAATACTTCTTTGATGGTGTGCAATTGAGTGCTAGTAACATCACATGCATTTCTTTTTTGCCTCTCGTCAATATGAATTTTCCAAATAAGATCTTCAATGTATTTGTGAGAATTATCTACCCTTGTTAATACTTGCACAACCCTCTCCGCTGAGACCAATAATCTATTTTTCAAATATTGCAATGCTAAGGGCCTAGGTTCAAATCCATCTAGGGTATATGAGTTGTCACACATTTCATTTTCTGACTTGTTTTCAACTGTGAGGACATTATCTCCATCACACTCTGTTATCTCTCTAGAAGATGTCATGCACTCTTCATGTAGCACCAATGGGACAGCATTATGATCATATATGGACTCATCAAAGAAGTTTCTCCCTTCACGCATTCTATCAATACGGATTTGCAAATCGCCAAAAAAGTGTTTTGAATACTCCTCACCTGTAGCAACCGATTCTTCCTTTATGTTATCAACCTTAGCTGATTTGAAACCATTATCCTTTGTGCTTTTATCATGCACAATAAGAGATGTATTCAAAGCTGTAGTTTTAACTTGCTCCTCACGAGTCATGGCACTGCTTTCATCTGCAACTTTTCCCTCATCACCACTTGGCTGTAATATATCTTCTTCCTTAACAATACCACAAATGTGATTAGGTGTTCATGCCTCTTGACATGTGAAACAAATGTGCTCTTTCCTCATTTGGTTCTTACTTCTTTTGGAAGATCCTGCAACCTGTAAGCCCATTGAGATTAGTTCATCTTCAGTCATATGTTCCTTGAACTTTTCAATCTTCTTCTCAATCAGTCCTTTTAAGAGATCATAAGCCAAAGGTGAGATATTATGTTCCTTTTCCAAATGGCCAACAAGTCTGATTGCAACTACTTGCAGATGTCATCTTTCTCATCTAAGATTAAAGGAAATAGTTTGCACACAAGCTCTCACATTGTCTGGAGGATGCTTCCAGATTTCAGTTAAGAAGCATTGAAACATTTGAGGAATAATTTTTTCACACTTGAGATTCAACATAATGATAAATGATGTCTCTTGCCATAACTTCTAAAATCTTAACACTCTTACCAAAAGTAGGGGCTTTGACATCATGTAACCCATGTAGGCTCTCCACAATCAATTGTAGGACCTTCTTCAGTATGTCATCATTATAGGGGGCTATAGGACTTGTTATCCTTATGATCTCACTATGACAAGAAGCAATTGCAAGTCTCACTTCTTCACACGGATGTTTCAATAACCTGTATTGGACCAAAGTGAGCATTGAAGGCTGCAAAGCCGAATTTAAAAGCCTCCAATCTGAATGGTCTACATTGGACAAATATGCATCTAATTCTTCCAACTTAGAGAGAATGCCATCCAGAAATTTCATGGACTCCAATTGTAATCCAATTACATAGAGCCAATTCCCTATTTCCTTCTCTTTTTGCAAGTCCCTTAGTTGTTCACCATTAAATGTGTTATTAAATTCTTTTGAGAAAAAAATATTTGTCTGATCTGTCATTGTCTTCATTTTATCTTCTCCAAAGTGTATTCTGTTGATGTTTGTAGCTTCGATCAGATAAAAAAATGTGATATTAATATTATGAGAATAGATTAATTTATGCACATACATATAAATACCAATATATATATATATATATACATACATATATAAATATATATATACATACATATGTAAATATATATATATACATAATCAATTGTCATTATATTGATCTCATAATAATGAATAGACATGTCCCATGAAGGGACATGTCTCTCCTAGCCTCATTCTCAATATAAATGAAAGAGAGATTGTTGCATTTGAAAGACACATACAACATAGAGTGCTATTACATTTGCAGCTATCCTAAAACTTAACATGGTATCAGAGCCAGACTGCAAATGTAAAAGAGTAGTTTGTTGATGGTGAATGTGTGACTGTCTCAGAAAATACAGTCTTAGTACAGAGACCATATCTTACAAATCCACTGTTGGATTTTGCTGAATTTTGGATATGTTGGTGAAAAACAACGTTGGAAGAATCTCATTGGAGCGATTGGAGAGATATTGTGGGGTTCAAAAGTTATGGCGGACTGTGTACGGGTCTGTATGAAATTCCTGAAAGCGGCTTTCATTAAAGAGATATATTAATTTGTTATGATCGTGGTCACGCATTAACAAAGAAGAACGTATTCAAGGAAGGGTGTCTTTTTCTATAAAGAAAACATTAATTATAGTGTCACCTCTCTTGCAGCAATCAAGTCATTTCACAAGAAGACATGAGAATTGTTCAACGATATAAGAGTGGGAATTGTACATTGTGGGGGGGGGGGAATAATAACCAATGTTACATTCCCATTTGAACCATCCTAAGTGGGGAGATGTCTTTCAAATAATTTGAGGTGTTTTCTGATTTGATGTATATGGGCCTTCATTGAAGCAACTTGTGTTAAGGATGTTGATATGCAGATAAGTATCTATTATCCTTGAATATTACATTTATCTACTCATTGTAGTCTCTCTCTGTCATCTGTAATTCTATACGTACTATAAGAGATATTTGCCTTGATCTTTTCCGGAGATGCTCTTGCAGGAAAAAGAAGATTGATATCAGATCAGATTGTGAGAAAAGTTCGAGGTGAAATCCCTTGTTTCCACCCTCCACGCTAAGGCATGGTGGATGTCATGTGTGTGACTCGATGTTTTTAATGGGCCTGCCCTTTGTGTACATCACGAGGAAGTGACGACTTCCAAATGATTATCACTTGTATTTGTAAGAGTTATTGAAAGTTGACGATCTTACAATAACTTGACCTATTGTGATAGACATCTTGTGATGGCTGAAACAGATCATGATAGATGGCATCTTCTATTGTGATAGATATCTTGTGATGGCTGAAATAGATCATCATAGATGCAATCTTCTATTGTGATAGACATCTTCTATAGATGATGTGAATGTTCTTATGGTAAGTGCACATTACCTATGAACATTTGTTGAGTACTTGGTGGATGTCATGAGACTTGATATTCTGCAGGCCAATGCTCTCGATATCATGAGATGATATCTTTATGAACTCTTGAGTACTTGGTGGACATCATGAGATTTGATGTTGGTAGGTCATTACTCTGAGCACTTGGTGAATATCTTGAGAGTTGATATTGTGCAGGCCAATGCTCTTGATATCATGAGATGATATCTTTATGAACTCTTGAGTAGTTGGTGGACATCATGAGATTTGATGTTGGTAGGCCATTACTCTGAGCACTTGGTGAATATCTTGAGAGTTGATATTCTGCAGGCCAATGCTCTCAATATCATGAAATGATATTTTTATGAATCTTTGAGCTATGGTGAAACTGAATATCACGAGATCTGATATTCCTGGTTAGACCATATCTCTAATAAAAGAATTTATGAATAGACTTTCACAATTTATGAACTTATTGTGAATTACATTTTGATGGATTTTATCTACCCTAGCTAAGAGGGAGTGTTGATGTTTGTAGCTTCGATCAAATAAAATGAATGAGAGAGATTAATATTATGAGAATAGATTAAATTATGCACATACATATACATACCAATATATATATATATACATAATCAATTGTCATTATATTAATCTCATAATAATGAATTGGCATGTCCCGTGAAGGGACATGTCTCTCCTAGCCTCATTCTCAATATAAATGAAAAAGATATCGTTGCATTTGAAAAAAACACACAACATAGAGTGCTATTACATTTGCAGCTATCCTAAAACTTAATATATTCTACCAAATCTGATGTACACTTCCATAGGTTGTAAGTTGGCACCTCTATTTGATACCACTGAAATATCCTCACTATAACTACTACAAAGATGCAACCATTCTTACACACATTTTGTCGAACAGTTTGCTTACAATATGGAATGATAAGTTTCAGCATATGTTTTGCATATCAAATGTGTAGTAACAAACACAAACAATCCTTTCACTTTGCTCACACAAAGGAATGCAAACAATTTGGGAAGGCAACAAACCATTACCAGAGTTTTGATTGTACAGAAGCAGTGCTCAACATTGCATCAGTCCTGTACTTATGAATCAAAACCCAAGAAGTACCTTTCGATACAAAGTAATTGTTAATGCAACAGTAATAGAGAATAATGATCTATTACAAGGAAAGAACAACCAAAGCATATAATCTTTGATCTTAACCTCTCAGAATGTTGTCAATCCGTTTTGCAAACAGTGTAGATACAAACTGTGAACTCCCTTGTCAAGAAATCTCCACCATTTCCTCATTGAACGGTTGTAGCTTGTCTTTGCCTTCTGAAACTCTATGCAGAGTCTGTTAATCACTTCCCAAATGTTCCTTGTTTGTTGCAATGACTCTTAAATTACAAACATAGAAAATATATTCCAAAGTGCAGATAATATGCTAGGTTTGCTGTATGAAAACTTATACGAGCTTGTTTGAATGCATGATCTGGTTTTTCTTACTGCAGATTTGAGTCTCCAAACATTTGCAGGTTTAAGGCTTCCAAAATGGATAATTGACCAATTTCTTGAAGAAGTTGCTGGATGTTGCACAACAACTTTCCCCTGTACGTACCAATCAGCAGTAAAATCCCACGTTTGAGTTGAATAGGATGTTGAATGAACCAAGAACTTCCAGCTGCATATGATGAACTTTCCCAAGGTCACATCTAGTCTCGAAACCATCTGTGAACGAAGCACTGGTAGACTCGCCTTTTCTCTTTCCCAAATGCCCAGAATAAAGGAGAAGTCGCTTCAAAACAAATGCCAATATTCATTGCAGGATATCTTTCCATCACAAGCCAAAAGGAAGTCTCACTCTCAGTAGACGTGAATGGGAGGGCCACGTTTTTGCAAGATATGGAAAGTCACGACAAACAATATAATAACGAATGAGCCATAACGAAATGTAACTCGATAACTTACAGAAAAGAAACGACTCCTTATTCCATCTCACAACGGTATCACTAGTTTATAGTCTGCTTAAATATCCCTTCTCATCTCATGGCATCACACTCAGATCACAGCAGTTGCAAAGACAGAGTCGTCCTTGGAAAAAAAAAAGCTTGAAATTGACTTTATAAATGTTTTTGAAGAAGTCTCAACTCTTGAATAATGTAAGGTAAGAAGACGTTACAATTCTTGATATACCCAACTTTGTTTTTTCGTTTGCAGTGGTTTGGTTTTTGAAACAGAGCTCAAGAAGAAGAGTTCACATGGGCCACTACATGCACCAAACTCCTATATGCTGATCACACCACAATGTTTTTTTCATTGATGACTAACAAAAGTCAAACTCTTAAGACTTTATCGGCTCATTAAATATATATTTTCCCCACAAAATTCATATTAATGGAGTAAGATGAGATCAAACCTATATAGACGCTTAAATACTGATTATCGATCTTATCCAATAATTGCATATCTCCACAAATATTATTAATATGCCAATCTTCATATAGCTACGGCTTGAATATAATAATAACAAACACCCACGACTTGAATACAAGGAGGGCCGATGAAATATACAAGTGGAAACCTTATATAATCGGCAATATGAGTAAATGCCAAACTTACAATAACCAATCCTAATGTTTAATTCTGTCAATAGCCTAATCAACGCACCAATATTATTGAACCTTGGAAACGGAATATTTATTTTCCCCCGACTATAGTCTTCATGAAATGGAGGGCCTTGCACAATATTATTGAAGTTACATTGTACATCTGATTTTCCCACGGCACATTCAAGGAGGTCTCTGAGATATGTATTTGCTGACTATAAATAATCTTTGTTGAGACGCAAGTTAATATTAAATTTGCAATTGGATCGAGCAGGCAACCAACTTCCCATCATAAAAGATACATCCTTTTAAATATTTTGCCAATAATATATTCTGAATAAACTTTGTCATCCAAAACTGAATTTAAATATCAGACTACAAATACCTTAATTTTTGTTACTCATGAAACCTCACAGGTTGGTAGGAAATCTAGCTCTGATACAACTAAAATATCCCCCTAGGATATTTGCTCCAAATTTCTCAAATGTTTCATAGGAATTTATATAAATATTTTGCAAGAAAATTTATTTCTATTCATTCAGCAGATTAAATTGAAAAACCGTATAATATCAGTTTGAAATTGAATATGAATATTGTATTCAGATTACAACTTTATTTACCAAATAGATAAGAAATACCTCTATTGGTGCCAATATGTCTTCAATCAACTCTTCACAAATTTACCCAGCTGTGAACTCCGTTGCGAATCCACCTTCAAAGATGAATTGGGTTTCCGTCCAATCCACCGAGAAATCTTGAAGGTTTCTGTCCTTAGGGTTTCTAAATTGAAAGCCAAAGCTTCTCAAAACTCTCCAAGGGAAAAAACAATAATCAAGCATAAACCAAGTATCCTCAGAATGAGCCTCCCCTTCTTTCAAAGCCCGTTGCAGTGACTCTTTGTTTTCCCTCTGTCTGTGTATTCGTTTCCCTTTCTTTTTTTGTCTTTTTATTTCCCCTTTTAATTTGATTTGAACTTTGGGAAATAATAATAAAATGACTTCATTAATTTTCGAACTTCACCCTTAAAGTCATTTTAATAATCTGTTAAATAATTAAATTAAGTCATTAATTATTTTTTACTTCGACAATTTAAATTTAATTATTTAATTAATTTCTGATATCCAAATAAAGGAGACATTACAGATATTAGCATCCATGGCAGCATTGCACCAAATATTTAAATTTATGTTATAGACATTTGTCCGTGAGCACACTTACATGGATTATTGCATTAATAAAATTAAGAAAATCAATGAAGTTTTTAGAATCTACTTTACAACAAACCCCAGAAGAAATTTTATGGACAAGTTAAGTCACTTTGATAAGTCCTTTATATATAGTTTATACCATTATTTTCCATTTGTAATTTATCAATAATTTCTAGGATTTTTGCTGTTGACATTTGGCAGGCACAAGCTTTAGAAGAGTTTATTATTTTCTTTTTTTGAAATATCTTTTGACTTTAGTTATGTGTTCAATTCATGCTTGTAATTCAGGTCTTTACTTTTTGTTTTCTGTAAGACATTGTTATTGCTTCTTTAACAGATTAAATTCTTATTTTAGTAACTTTAATTTGTAAAACATTATGATGGTTAGGATGGCATTGAAGAGTGCCGTAAGCTTTGTGGTGGACATGGGTACTTGTGCAGTAGTGGGCTTCCAGAACTATTTGCTGCTTATGTTCCTGCCTGCACATATGAAGGAGATAACACAGTCCTCCTCCTTCAGGTATTTTGCTGCGAGTGCCATTTCCCATTAATTTTAAGTTAGTAAATTGTTGCCATAGAAGATATGAAATATTACTTTGGTTTTTAAGAATTGGATAGTAATTTTTATGTACTGCCATTTATGCTAGCTTCTCAATGAACTCATAAAATACGATTTTTAACTTTTTGATTTTGTAACTAATTAAATAAAACAATTGATCTTAGCTCATCTAAACTGTATAGGAATCTGATATCAGGAATGATTATTAAGTTCATACTTAAGACAAAAATTGTTAAGAATACTAATATTTATTTGAGAATGTTTTATTTGCAAAACATGTTTGTCTTTTTAGGGCAAATTAATGGATAGCTTGTGAAACTTGAAAGGTAGGGAATTTTATCTTCTGATGTGAATGAGATAATGAAAGAGGATGCTGGGGTCATTGATCACAATAGAAACACATGTTAATCATTTGAGGAGAAATAGCTGGGTCAGAAAGTCAAATTCATTTGTTAGATGACTTCAGAGTCCTTAAGAACAGGACAACTATCTGTTTCTTTCAATATTCTAATTTTGTGATAAGTACATAAATTTGAATATTGTTTTCAAAGTTGGATTAGTTAAACTTTCTTTTACTGTCTATCCAAAACAATATTACCTCCATATTTTGACAATTTATGGATGCCATTATTTTGAAGGTCTTTTGCAATATTTGTACAAGTCAAGCAGGTAATTACAAAATTAGCTACGGTCATTGAACGGTAAATTCCTAGTTATGTAGTAGAATTAAATGATTTCTTCAGTGATATCCTATTTATATTCTTTTCATATTCTAGCTATTTTGCCCCTATTACTTGAAGAGTTGCCCTTTTCTTGGTTGCTCATGTTGCTTTTTATAACCATATAAATATGCTTCAGGTTCATCAACCTACTTTGTTCATGTGTGGAAGTAAATATAATTCTGATTTTGGTTTTCCACTGATATCTTCCTTCTGTTGCCATATCTTCTTCCTAAAGTTTGTTTCTGTTGATTCTAGTATCTACTTACACACTTTGTTGCTGCTAGGTATATAATATCATCTCAAGGTTTGCTGCTAATTGGTTTCCCACTTTTTGACCTCTATTTATTAATTTTAGCAGAAGAAAGTCTCTAGAATATCACAACAGAAAATTGAATATAAACAATTTAACATAAAATAACTGGAAAGTTTTATTATGGACCCATGCGTGTTGAATTGACTTTGAGAAAAAATTAATGCAATTGTAATTTTGTTGACGACTTTTTTAATGGTCTTTGACAAGAGAGTATGGTAACTTAAGAATGGTTCAGGATAGAAGACCTATAGTAGCTTAAGATGTGATGTCCCCTTTTTGGGGCACATTATTCGTGCCTTGTAGTTAGCCTTTCATCATGGTCCAATGGGCTAACCGAGGCCTGGCAGGTGATTAGAGGGATGTTTGGCCTGGGTGTTTTCAGTTTCAGGCCAATCGGATCAGTTTCTACGGGTTTCCAGGGTACTTACTATTTATAGTAAGTCGGCAAAACTCAGTTTTCCTGGCATTTCAGTAGTGGACTTGGAGCGCCTCGTCGAGAGCTTTCCGACAAGCTATCACACGTCTTCATCCGAGTTCGTTTGGTCCTCCGTTTTAATGCCAGAAGATTCCTACTTTATTTTATTATGTCACTTTATAACCCAACGTTATATTTATTTAAAAAGTGACTTTAAGTGGAATATGAAGAGAGAGAGTGGGGAAACTGAAGAGTCACAATTGTAGCTTTAAAAGAAGACTTGGAGTCTCATTATGAGATGCTTAGTTTTGATATTATATTTATCTCTTGAGATATCAGGAAGCTTTCAGCTTTCGAATACAGCCGTGAGGACGGAAACCCTTTTGGCTTAAAGGTGGATTGGACGTAGCCCCAGTTCATCAGTAGAGTGGATTCACAATAGAGTTCACCATTGCATTTACAAGTTCTTTATTATTTGATCTTACTGTTATTTTTGTATTTCAGATTGGGAAGTTTGTAATCCATGGTTATTGTATTGCTGTTGTATAATACGATACCATTTCTCTAAGAAGTTATTAGAATTTATTTGCTAGTTTATTGCTATCGGATCAATGGTTTTCTGTATGCATTTGAATGTTTAAATTTGTATGAGAAATCTTTGAGCAAATTTTGGGAAAGACCCGGTTCGGGTCGTTACAGTGGTATTAGAGCTGGTTTTCCTGCCAGCCTGTGGAATTCAATCAGAAACAAATTTTCAGAAAGTCCAAATACAATTTTTGGGAGTCGTCTATCAAGTCATTGCTTCATTTGTGGATTTAATAATTTCTGGGCCAGACTGTTGAAGACATTACTTGTGCATTCAAAATATCGCTTGGACAACGTTTGGAATTATTAATTGAATCCAGTGAGCTTGAAAACATTAGTGGGTGCCGAAATTTTAATGGAGGCCTTTAGCATATTTCCCTGAGCGTTCCAATTTCCGTATTGAATAAATTCTGGCAGTGGCTATTGTTTATGAGGCATAGTTAAGCGAATGATTAATATGTTATTTGCCGTGAACTGAAGGAGCTGAGCTATTTTCATGGAAAAATGTAAGGTAAAGTTGATTTAAAAGATTTTCAGAGTGCTAAAGTTTGGAAACTTTATTATTTACTGGGAAATAATTTGTGGGACCCGATTGAGGGAAGGAGAATTCGCTTAAGTTGGGCATATAAAATATTTTCATCTTGCTTGGTGTTTATTTGAAGGAGCCGAAATATTTGTTGGTCCCATGTTTGATTAAATATTTGTTTGGGGAACATTTAAGTATGATATATTAAATTTTGCTGAAGTCTCTTTGACGTGAAGAAATAATAATTATATAGTTTCGGCAAAATATTTGAAACTGCGGCTTGCTATTAGTGGAGACCCTTCACTTCATATCTGCGAGTCTTTTCATTTCTCCACGGCAAAGGCATATGAGACAGTTCTGAATGAAAGGGCAAGATTAATTCTATCACTATTGTGAATACTTCCTTGGCATTCAGGAGGAATCATCGTTTCCAGAGCGGCATAGGTTTTATATTTTCATCCGAGAATCCTTGCCGCTGAAGCTATTTATCGTTGGGTCATTACAGTGGTCATTACGACAGTGTATTGTTATTGAATCATGGGGCATGTTGGAATGTTGCCAGTAACATTGCCGAGGAAAGCGTTGATGTAACTGTGGAGACGAGGAGACATTCAAGCAAAGACGACATCATCTGTAAATGAATAAACACCATTCCTATGAAATAATTGAAGACAGTGATTTTTGTAGGCCTGATAGCGGTGATCCTAAGCATGTTGAAAGATTTGTTTAGGCCTTACTAAAATCTCATTACCGTAAGGATTCCAGGAGTTGCAGACGGTAGACACAGCTTCCATCCTTCGAGTTGACTCATATAGTGGGAGTCGGGTTTCTATCTATACAACTAACGTGTGCGAGAACTTGCTCTTGTTGCTGAGATTACCATATTTTGGAGGGGAATAGAAAACAACTCAATCCTTATCAAGTAGCCGGTTTCTTTGGTTCATATTATTGGAGCTGGCTGTCAACTAATTTTGTATCCATTGTTGCCATGGAGCAAAATTTTAATGAACCATACCTTACAAGAAATCACCAGATATTGGTGAGAGCCATTATTGGAGACGGTTGAATCTGAAGAAGTCTTAGAAAGGTCGTGGCTATCTTCATACAATTTGAAGACTGTCAAATTGGCGGAAGTAAATATTCTTGCTCACTCTTGTGCGTGGTAGCATTTCTATTACCTGAACTTGGATATCTGCTGGAAGCATTAACAATATCTAATTCAAATTGTCCAATTCAGAACTGAGGTAAAAAAGTTCTCTCTTGTCCATTCCATTGCTTCAAGCGCTGGAAATATAAGGTGCATGTTTTTAGGATCCATTTTGGTTTTAAATTGAGAAAATATTACTTACATTATAAACCAGAGTTCATACAAATGCTGGCCCTAGTAGTTTGATGGGTAATTTTCCTTGCTAGCGGTGTGTTCTTTTTGGTTTGGATGCATTTCATTTTATGTATTGAGGAAGTTGAATAAGAAAACACTACATTTGCTTATCTTGCGCAAATTAGTCAAGTAGCGATTTCTCTAGAATTCAGAACTTGTGCAATCCTTTTTATAATCAGCCAGTTAGAATCATTTCAGTGGTCTCACATTCTTGAAGGCAATTCCACATCATGCCATTGGAGGCAATATTCACTTATAGCCTTACAGTAACAACAGTATTCATAATTTCGGTGTCGGTTACAGGGTGGAATACCTACTCATATTATTCAAACAAAACCTACTTTTCACCATCATAGGAAAGGGATTTACGCAACATCTACAAGTTAATCTGAAGATTTTGAATAGTGTAAGTCTGGACATTCACTTGCAGAGACAAGTAGTTTCTAGCTAGGAAAGATGCATGGTTTGGAAAAAGTTCGGAAGGATCTTGTTAAGGTACAACAACAGTTAGCCCAGATTTCACAACTTGATAAAAGGACAGAAATTCTTGGCATGTATGATGAGTATCACACACTTCCTCCACAGGTTCAGAGAGATTTAACCTTCTTTAGTTTCCTGGACTTTCATCCAAAGCTACAACACAAGACTTTAATGGCAAAGAAGCAGTATCATGATTTGGCTCGAGGTCTACTTGCACAAGATAGGTGCATAAATTTATATGAAGAGTTTGCAGCTAACATTAATCAGCCCATAAGTGAACAAAAAACTAAACCAGTTATTGAAGAAAATTTTGATGAGGTTGTCATCAAAGCAGAAGATTGTGACAACCAGTTGGATGCCCTTAACAATTCATGTCATGAAGAATTGTTGGAGGACATAACAACAACCTTACCTCTTCATACAGATCAGTTTGAGGCCTATGGTGACCATGATAGCACCTGTGAAGGATATAAGGAGTCATGTGATATCTTTAGCAGCACCCCACTCATGTATAATGCTGATTTGGATGACCCATCAGATAATGCATCCCAAAATGACACTGAGAAGGAGCATGCCTTGAAGAGTTAGCTGAAAGTCAATAACGATGTCATTATTGCCGCTCTTGTTCACCATGATAGCACTCACCAGATTATTGAGGATCTTTACAGGAAAGTTCAGAAGGAGAAAGGACAAGGTGGTATAGGGATTGGATCTTATGTTGTAGATTTACAGGGGGTCAAAACAACTTTTGAGGATTGGAAATCAGGATATCTGTGTTTACTTTCAGACTGCGACTACCTGTTACAGGTTGCTAGAAAATATGCTTAGCAGTTGAGGGAAAAGGAGGATGAGGTTAATAAGCTCAATAGAGAGCTTAGTGTTACTCAGGGTACATTGGAACACACACGTATTGCTCTTCAGGAAGCAAGAAATCAGATTGTTGCCACTAGCCAGTACAGGGAACAGGATGTTAGGGAAAGGTCCAAATTCTTTCAGGAAGTGATACAGGAACTTGATGGTATACAACAGACCTATGACTTGGATAGGTGTCCCAAAAGATCTTTGGATCATCCAGAGTTTCTTTATGAGTTAGATAACTTTCACGTGATCGACAATTTCTTGTTTGAGATGGATGCTGATTTGATATTTGATATCCTTTCTTTGAGCTAGATGAGGAAGGTATTTCCTGTCCCCATGACGAGGATGAGGTCGATTATAGAATTTGGGACCCAGGGTCAGCTATTAGAGGTGAATCTTGGTCACGAGGTGGGGGTAGCGGGATGAGCTCAGTTGCTGAGCAGTGTGGTTTTTACACCAGCAGTCCAGGATGGGCAGTTATGTCTTGTGGCATGATGGGTGATATGCCTTTCCTTGCACTACCTTTCGTTGATGGTGAGATGTCTCGTGTTGGCGAGCATCCTTTGCATCAGTCCTCTTTCCACATAGCCACGACTCCTCT
Organism: Thuja plicata; assembly: GCA_018584345.1. NCBI lineage: Eukaryota > Viridiplantae > Streptophyta > Pinopsida > Cupressales > Cupressaceae > Thuja > Thuja plicata. The sequence continues at coordinate 460,661 of MU227006.1, forward strand.
ACATTATCATACTGATTCATCCAGTGCTTATGGTAATTCTATCACCACATATTTTAGGCATGATGATGATGAACGGGTAGAGCTTATTTAGTACGGGGTTATCGAGCTTGGTATGATGATTATGCTTGTGGGGGTGAATTTTTCACACCATGGTATACACTGTATGACTCCGGGTATTGAGAGACAGTTATGGAATCCTTCTGCTGATTCAGGAATTCCAGTAGAGCTAGTTAGTGCATCACATGTTGGCCACACTATATGGGATGCATTCTGTTTTCCATTCAGCCCACCTTCGGATAGCTTCCTTTTCCGATTATTACAGAGGTGTGGGGTGAGTGATTGGTTTTGTACGCTTCCTTGCTTGCAGGTGGAAGCATTGTCCGACAGTCTGGGTACCTTGCCTCTTCAGTACAGTTTCCAGTTCGGGCAACGGATCAGAGGGGCAGTGTTATGGCAGTTGGACATTTCTGGTGATTCATTCAGTATGGGCATAGGGCATCAGAATATTTCAGCCAGCTAGGGAGATGGATGGCCCTTTTGCTTATGGGATCCAGGAGGGATGTACTTGCGGTTGGTATTTATTCAGGGAGCCGATTGGTGTGAGGTTTGGTTTCCCCCGACATCTGACCGTAGAAGTGCTGGTGATCTCAGTTGGAGTGAGGTTCTTAGTTTAGTTGAGGACTTTCTTACACATGATGGTGGCACTGGACAGATTGGTACGATTGATCTTGCAATGATTTGGGATCCTGGCATTAGACTGGTTGTTGTTTTGTTGCTGAGTGAATGGCTTCACAGGTTAGGGCATAATATTTGTTTCAGTTTCCCATGATAGATTGGTGGAACAGCTTCCCTGAGGTTGGTTTGGGATCCAGGGATTAGGATCACAGCATGCAGATACCGATTGCTTGAGGGCAAGCAATCTCCGAGAAGGGATGATTTATAATGTCCCCTTTTTGGGGCACATTATTTTGTGCCTTATAGTTATCCTTTCATCATGGTCCAGTGGGCTAACCGAGGCTTGGCAGGTGATCAGAGGGATGTTTGTCCTGGGTGTTTTCAGTTTCGGGCCAATCGGATTAGTTTCTACTAGGTTTCCAGGGTACTTACTATTTATAGTAAATTGGCATAACTCAGTTTTCCTAGCATTTCAGTAGTGGACTTGGAGCGCCTCGCCGAGAGATTTTCGGCAAGTTATCACATGTCTTCATCCGCGTTCGTTTGGCTCTCCGTTTTAATGCCAGAAGATTCCTACTCTATTTTCTTATGTCACTTTATAACCCAACGTTATATTTATTTAAAAAGTGACTTTAAGTGGAATATGAAGAGAAAAAGTGGGGAAACTAAAGAGTCACAGTTGCAGCTTTAAAAGAAGACTTGGAGTCTCATTATGGGATGCTTAGTTTTGATATTATATTTATCTCTTGAGATATCAGGAAGCTTTTAGCTTTTGAATACAGCCGTGAAGACGGAAACCCTTTTGGCTTAGAGGTGGATTGGACGTAGCCCCAGTTCATCACCAGAGTGGATTCACAGCAAAGTTCACCATTGCATTTACAGGTACTTTATTATTCGATCTTACTGTAATTTATGTATTTCAGATTGGGAAGTTTTTAATCCATGTTTATTGTATTGCTGTTGTATAATACGATACCATTTCTCTAAGAAGTGATTAGAATTTATTTGCCGGTTTTTTGCTATTGGATCAATGGTTTTCTGTATGCATTTAAATGTTTAAATCTGTATGAGAAATCTTTGAGCAAATTTGGGGAAAGACCCAGTTCGGGTCCTTACATAAGACCTGATTACGTCATATTCAAATTCATTGAAGGCTTAATTTTTTAAAGTAGGAAGAGCATAGTTAAACAAGTAACATAAGAAGGAAACAACTTGAGCCTCGGGGACCACTGACTTCAACTCCAAAAACAATTAACACCTCAGGGAGTGTAGGTCAGCCATGTTTTCTAATGTTTGTTGGAGAAGCGATGCTGTATGATAAATCACAAAAAGAGATATCATGTCAATGCTAGTGATAGGCCAATCTAGGAGAACAAAATCGAATCATTTGACACCTCATCCTTTTCTATTTGTTCTTATTGTTAGTTTGTAGTATTTCCAGATCTATAGGGTTTCTACAAATTTTTGATTGGTAAAATGAGAGTTTATTTTATACTCTTACTTGTAAACCAGAAACCCTAATACATGCAGAAAACTGCCCAGAGAAAACTTTTTACAAGACAACTTGAGGGGAACAAAGTTAAAAGTGTGCTATTACATGAATATTATAACACAAAAACAAATGATTCAAAGAGGTACAAGGATAAATAATTCAACTTGCGGGCCATAAAAACTGGCAAGATGTCATAATAGCCGTGATTGAGCAACCTAGAAATTAAATTGACAAAAAGTGATCTGGCATTCCATCTTGCAACTACCTTCAGTGGCTTTTGATGAGTCAGCTACAAAAGCACCAACCACCATGATGCTCTTCACCAGTAGCCATTGCAAGCTTCATTGCTCCTGATCTGGCTTCCAATGTGCCTAAAGCCTTGCTAACACAGTCCCCTTCCATTTCCAAGCAAATGATCACATCCTTGTCTGCTAAAGGATGTTGAAGCACCTTCTGGTAACCCTCCTCAGTTAAGTTTTGCAGGGGGACTCAGCTAAAAACTTTGAGCTGCCAATCTCGTTGCACTACCCATTGTGCTCTTTAATGTACCAGGATAATTGCAATAACACAATGATTCTGTTTCAAAGACAAAGCACTGCTAGCCAACCTGTGAATGCAGAGGAAAATCTGCTGTTTCTTTTTTCTTAACCACCTTACCCAACACATCCACTTGCGACTCCTCTTGCTCCTCAGGAAGAGCCAAATTCTTCATTTTGTGAGAATTGGAATGCTGATTCAAATACAAACTCACTTTGGACAACTACTCCCAGCTTAATCTGAATCTCAAACAATGGTAGTCTGATTCCTGTATTCCTTGGTGTTTATAACTCCATCCTCTCCCAAAACTCAATGCACTGAGTTGAGAATTGCAGAGGAAGCAGTGGTAAACACTTTTCTTAAGCCCAATGTCCAAAACACCACCTTCACATTGCAGCAAAGTTACAAAACCTTATTAAAGAAGGAATAAAAAGAACAAAAAACATTATAACTTACATGTATTTGAGACACATTTAAGAAAGAGAACGCCTCAAAGGGAAATTTAGGTGGCATCATAAATTGCAAACCAGCACAAACCACCAGTGCTTCATCCAAGGGTAATGATAGGATTACTTTTGGACAGCTAAAACCTCTGTTTTAACAAAATTTATTATTTGTAGAGTCTTTCCTTCTATAGTTTTGTAAATTAATTTTCAAAATTTATTAATAATTTTTTTCCCTTAGTGATCTCTTGTTAGACAATTGAAATTGGTTGATGCCCATATTAGCCAAACATTTGGTCATCATGCATGTTAATTTCCCTCAAATAATGAGAGAAGCTGATATGTAGGAAGGAGGCCTTCAAATTTAGACCTTCCTTATTAAGGCAATCCGATTTCCAATTCTTGAATGCCTTTTAACATTTCCTTACAACCACAAGGTCATCCTTAACCAACAAATTTTGGATATCCAACTTTTAAGCCATCTTAATCCCCTTTAGTAGTGCCATAGCTTCAACCTCATTTTCAGTACTCTGAGGGAAAAGGAAGGATCTTCCCAACACCAAACATCAACGAGAACCTCTAATCACAAAACCATTGCCTATATAACATGGGATTCTTCTTGAAACCTTGTCAAAGCTCAATTTGAATTTGAAGTACTCCAAAGGGGAGGGCATCAATGCCCAAAATAATCTTGATATTCTTAGTTGGGTCTCTGATTCTCTATCAATGGGGAGGCAATGATTGAGGCAACATTTTTTGAAGATCTTGACTTCCCAAATGCAAAAAATTCTAGAGTTTAGGTGATGTTGAACCATACGAGAATAGATGCATTCAAACAAACCTAATGATGGTCAATAAAATTCATCTAGTTTCTCTGGAACACAATTGTTTATAACAAACAAAAGAGAGCAACTAACCAAAGTGTGAAGACCCTTACTGATTTTTGTTAATTTTAGGATCAGATCTATATTTAGTGAGGACAGATCTGATAATTATGTTGAATAACAAAATGATAAGCTGATCTAATTAACAATAACACAATGACTACTCTAACAAACTGAAATACATAACACCAAGATACCCTGGGAAAACCTCGCTCTTAGAGGCGAAAAACCCAGTATGAAAGGAATAATTAATTTCCATAAAAATGTCAACTCAATACAATATGTGATGCTGATTGCCAATCAGAATGTTGGACCAATCTTCACTGTAGTTGATAATGAATTCAAACCTTCACCTTCACAAGTATATGAGCAGTTCATAAGTGTTAAGTTTTAGGATAGCTGCAAATGTAATAGCACTCTATGTTGTATGTGTTTTCCAAATGCAGCAATCTCTCTTTCATTTATATTGAGAATGAGGATAAGAGAAACATGTCCCTTCATGGGACATGTCTATTCATTTTTATGAGATTAATATGACAATTAATTATGTAACTATATTTATACACACACACACACGTAATATCTCCGAATCAATATTATATTAATTTCTCCTAATACTATTTTAGATATATATCTATATATGTTATATCTCACACACACACACATATATTTTCAATAGTCTTATAGGATTTTAACCGACAAAAGCTACAAAACATCAACACTCCCTCTTAGCTAGGGAGGATAAATGTCAACACTTATATGACACTTGACAACATCAATCATATGATGTAAGCGATAAAAGCATCATCCTCATGATGTAATCAATAGAAACATAGTCTCAAGATGTAGATTGCCTCCATCGGCGATTCTATCCACAAGCTCTCAAGTGGATTGCCTCTATCGGCGATTCTATCCACAAGCTCTTAGGTGGATTGCCTCTATCGGCGATTCTATCCACAAGCTCTCAGATGGATTGCTTCCATCGACGATTCTATCCACAAGCTCTCGTGTGGATTGCCTCCATCGATGATTCTATCCACAAACTCACGAGCTTTAGAGTGGATTGCCTCCATCGGCGATTCTATCCACAAGTTCTTGGGTGGATTGCCTCAATCCGCGATTCTATCCACAAGCTTCTCAAGCTTTAATGTGGATTGCCTCAATCGGCGATTCTATCCACAAGTTCTATCTATTATGATCTATTTCAACCATCACAAGATGTTTATCACACTAGAAGGTCAAGTTATTGTAAGATCGTCACCTTCCAATAACTTTTACAAATACAAGTGATAATCATTTGGAAGTCGTCACTTCCTCATGATTTACACAGGGCCAAAACGACATTCACGATTCCTAGTCCTTTGACTGTTATAGTTTCTTGATCACTGGAGAATCCATCTCGACATGGTCTACTCCCTCTGAATCAATACGGCTGAGATTATCAAAAGTTGATTGAACCATATCCTCTATCTGCTCCCTTTGAAGCTCAAGTTCTTGTATCAACCTCTTGTCCTCTTTTGAAATGTCAGACTTCCTCTGAAAACAATTTCTTGTGCTTATGTCCTTAAGTTTCAAATATTTCCTTTTGTAAGGTGAGCCCATATAGGAAATATCACGTATAAATCAACTCTCATCAAAATTTGAAGTTGTTTGCGGCGGACACGCTGCAAGAGATCATAATGTTGTTCGTGCTAGCCATGTCGATGACCTTCACGCAGAGCGATAGCCTAGAGTGGATGATCACCATTTTCTCACTCCCCACTTAGCCCAACACTCTGGTCATGGGAATCCCGCTCTTCAAGGCCATGTACGGGGACTTCTCCAAGAGTTGAATGGTTTAGGTCGTCGTTCTCCAGTGTATCATAAATGCTCAAAATGGAGTAGTTCCCCCATACGAATGTATTGGTATGAATAGATCTTAATTCGGTACTTTAGCGATTAATCCATCCAAAGAGTCATCAATGGATAATCGCTCTTCTCAGTGTCAATCTTCATCTATAGACTCCCCCTGAATCTGATATCAATCTTCTGAGCTCCTCGTCCAAAGTTACCTCTGAAGTGTCAGACTCCCTCTGAATTTGATATCAATCTTCTATTCCTGCAAGAGCATCCCCGGAAAAGATCAAGGCAAATAGCTTTTATAGTACGTATAGAAATACAAATAAGAGAGATACTACAATGATTAGATAAAGTAATACTCAAGGATAATAAATACTTATCAGAAAACACCTTCTCAGATTTTTTGAGAGACATCTCGCCTTTGAATGATCTCCCCACTAAGGATGGTTCAAATGGGAATGTAACATTGGTTATTATTCCTCCCCACAATGCACAATTCCCAGTCTCATATTATTGAACAATTCTCATGTCTTCTTGTGAAATGACTTGATTGCTCCAAGAGAGGTGACACTCTATAATTAATGCTTTCTTTATAGAAAGAGACACCCTTCCTTGAATACGTTCTTCTTTGTTAATGCTTGACCACGATCATAACAAATTAATATATCTCTTTAATGAAAGCCGCTCTCAGGAATTTGACATAGACCTGTACACATTCCTTCATACCTTTTGAACCCCACACTTTCTCTCCAATCGCTTCGGTGAGATTCTTCAAAATGTGTTGTCACCAACATACCCAAAATTCAACAAAATCCAACGGTGGATTTGTGAGATACGGTCTTTGTACTGAGACTGTATTTTCTGAGACAGTCACACATTCAGCATCAACAAACTACTCTCTTACATTTGCAGTATGGCTCTGATACCATGTTAAGTTTTAGGATAGCTGCAAATGTAATAACACTCTATGTTGTATGTGTTTTTCAAATGCAGCAATCTCTCTTTCATTTATATTGAGAATGAGGATAGGAGAGACATGTCCCATGAAGGGACATGTCTATTCATTGTTATGAGATTAATATAATGACAATTGATTATGTAACTACATAAATATAAATATATATATATATATATACTCACACACATGTAATATCTCTGAATCATTATTATATTAATTTCTCCTAATACTACTTTAGATATATATCTATATATGTTATATCTCTCTCTCACACACACACACACATATATATTCAATAGTCTCATAGGATTTATCTGACAAAAGCTACAAAACATCAACAATAAGCACCAAGAACTCGCTGGTAAACACTTTAAGACTAATTGGTATGAAGTCTTAGATAATAGCCTTGCTGGAAATCGCTGACAGTAATCACTTTGGTGATGTGATTTAAATGAATTTGCAGGACAGAGATTGACAGTCTATGAGCACATCTTAATACCTGATGTCAACAAAGGCTTCATTCTAAAACACCATTCTTCTCTTTCACATTCTCGCATCACCCACAAAACCTCTTATTTGTTGTCCAATCCTTGCACCCACGCCATGAACATCGAGGTGATATCAATATTCGTGCAATATTCGGGTTCAAATGTTATGAGTTCTTCTCCGAGAAAAATGTCCACAATCTGCCAAAAGATTGGTTCATAAATCGTAAAATCTCCCTTTACTCTTTTCTCTAAGATGTGGCTGAGGAAGGAACGCCGCTGCCTTTGGGTGGTGAGTGTTTAGTTCGCTTCCATCCCGCACTCCCCACTACCACCTTGCCCTTCCTCAACTTTGCACTACTTGAAGTTCTTCGAATGGTTTCAAAACTATAACAATGCTGGTTTAAAATCACTATCGCATCCTCCATCACGTTCTCCAACCCTTTCACCTCATGATTAATCATTCCCTTTTGCAATGTACGTGGCGTCTATGGGACCGAGCGTGTGATCTCGATAATCATCCACCAACTCAGAGCATTGATGATCATTATTTGACATGACAATTTTGACATGATGTTTGCTACTGTTTAGCCAATTTGCAGAGTGTTAGTCACCTTGAAATCATCGATGGAGATGATAATATTTTTGACGACTTTAATATATTTATTCAAATTCCAAGCAATAGTTTCACCCTTTATTATTGCATTGATTATTAACAACGCGTCACCCTCCAAATGGATTCGACGACATACAAAGCAGCTTGGGCTTTTGCTTCGTTATTTGTTCCCCCTTTCAGTTTCTTTGCTCCAATTGCCAAAATAGTACTAGTCCAATCCCTTGCCAGAAAACCTGCACCTGATAGTCCCTGTAGTGCCCCTTGCTTTCTGGGTTAGTTCTTAATTGCGTGAACCTGCAAAAGAGATGTTAGAAAGAAACAAAATTGCAAACATATAAACATGATATAAGAATCTATTTGGTTATCTACCCCTTATTAACCCTTCCTAAGAGAAGTCTGCCAGGTCGGGCTCATAACCTTTGGTAAGGACCCTCTGGCTTTGAATGATCTCATTCTAACCAGCCCTTTGGTCATTCTTGCTGTCCTCCTCTGGAGCGCATCCCTTAGGACTCCCAAGTGAAGTCTGCCAGGTCGGGCTCATAACCTTTGGTAAGAACCCTCTGTCTTTGAATGATCTCATTCTAAAGCGACCCTTTGGTTATTCTTGTCGTCGTCCACTGGAGCGCATCCCTTAGGTCATGTAGGCTAACCATTATTAGGTCCGTTCCTCTTCTTGGAAGAGACATCCCCTATCCAAGGCTTAATCACGTATGCATATGTTGGTCATCAATATATATTGGCTTAATGAGGACTTTTATCCTCCTTTAATTCTCACTGTGACAATGGAATTTTTAATTCTCCAATTGTCTTTGAATCTTCCCCTATATAACTTGAATTTCATATTGAATCTAAGATTCATAATTCAAGTTTTATAGATGGCTAAGTTCATTAACATTAACATCATATTTTATTTCAAACTCTAATGACAGAATAATTTCTTCAAATATAATTCATACCTGTAAATCTGAAATGATTATATATATATAATTTTAATTATCTTTATTGTCATATATTTTAATTACATAGAAAAAGGTCTAGAAATGGAAGGCAACATTGAATTTATATACATCTATAAATTAACTATTTAATTTTTTTCATATTTATTAAAGTTTATTACTTATTAACATTAAAAATATTCAATAAATTATTTTGCCCTGCCTTATACCTAAAAGGTCTTAGAATTATATACATCAAAGTCTTAAAATGAAGTTACATGCCTTTTAGAGGGATTCCTTATAAGAAGGAAATTAACTTCTTGCTTTCCACATGAACATCTTTTCTTATTTCATATGTTTTCTATTTGCTGTGTCCTTTCCATATGTAATAAATCCTTCCTCCTTTTTCTCCTATATTTTCTCCTTTTTCTCGTGTGCTTTTTAATTGTTTTAAAAAAATATGGAAAATAAAACTACTGTCTTTCTTTGCTAGTTTCATGTCATTTAAATATTCTTGCAAAGGCTCGTGACTTTCCAAGTTGAGTGTTATTAATGTTGATTTAATATTTAATATTAATATTATTGATATTGATTTATTAATATTATTGATATTGTTTTGTTAAGATTAATATTGATAATTATATTTATTGATATTGATTTATTAGTACTAATATTAATAACTACGTTAATATTATTACATTGATTAATAATATTAATTGTATATTAATTATTTCTATATTGATTAATTATTAGCATTATATTGATTAATAATATTATTAGTATTGAATAGAATATTGAATATTAATTTGATTAATTTGATTAATTATGAATTGATAAATAATATTATTAATGTTGATTATTTAAGTAAAGACTTAGCAATATTCAATCCAATTTACATACACACCAATTATGGCTCATGACAGTCCCAAATTGCTTTTTGATGCTTCGTCAAAGTTCAATTTAATCTAACCTTCCTTTGCTTCTACAACTAATTGATATTGAAATGATAATCAATTGAGATTCAATATTAAAGAAAGGGGAGGAATATTCCTTAAAAAAACAATTACTAGAAGATCTTTCCATAATGGAAAACGATAAGAACTAAAGATAGGTTATAAAGTTACTAAACTAACTAAACAACTTAAAGAATAGAAAGTTACTAAAAACTGACTGACTTAAAAGTTACTTACATGACCATTATACTATATATTATGATATTACTTTAATATCTTCCCTTAATGGTCATTCTACTAACTACCCTACAAAAGATTTGACATAATCTACAATTCATTTCACCATGAATGCACAAAAGACTGACTCCTCTTCAGAACACATTGCGACATGAGGTTGTTGTTGAGACCCGTTGATGTGAGTTTTGTTCCATTACAACATGCAGAATCAAACACTTAGTATTCTAAGATGAAATACCAAATAATCAATCCTCTCTTGATATAAGGTCATCTCTCATGCTAAGCTTGCAACGTAAGATCATGAAATAACTTCAAGGTTCCTTCTATTGTGGACACCCGCTCAGTTGAAATAATGTGATTTGTTGGTAGTCACTACGGGGGACTTATGTTATTCATTCAATGGATATCAACTTACTTGCACTTCTAAAGATTTGGCTTTACAATGTGCAATGAAAATATAGTTTTTCTCTTTCAACTCTTCAACTCCAACTTCAACTTAAACTTAAGCTTAATTTCTACTTCTACTTCTAACTAGGAATGCAAGGAATCATGGATGACTTGGACTTTACCAAGTGAAATCTTATCCGCGACCTCAACTTCACCTAGTGCAAGCTTCTAAGGATCTCAAATGGTTTTCACATCAACACCTCCTTAATCCAACTTGGAAGTACAAACTAAGGATCCAATGCCAATTGAACTTAAGTGCAATGACTAACTTACCACACAAGGCTTCCTTACAATCAATAAGGAGGCTAGTGGCCTAGTATACTTGAGTCAAACAAGCAAACATCCACAATTGCTTTCATCCAACTAAGCTACTTCTAACAATATGAAATGAAATCTACTCCAAGTAAAAGATTGAGGAAACCATGCAATACTCCAAACGTCACATACATTCACCATGAAAGCCAACAATGAAAGAAGGAATAATTTTGGTAGTATGATAACTACAATTTCATCAAGTCTTCCTTTGCTAATCTACTCTAATCTAACTTCTCTCCTACTATAATCTAATGCTCCTTAGCTAAACTCTTTTTCTAACTGTCATTAACCTCTCTACAAATGAGAAGGCCTTGGCCTTTTATAGGTATCCAATTACAACGAAGGGCCAAGATTCATTTGAAATCAAGGGCGAAGATTAAATCCCCCCAACCCTAACTAGGGTTGCCAAAATTACAACCAATTACGAGAGGGCCAATAAGAAAATTACAATGATTTCTCAACCTATGAGAAAATAGGACACTCGGCATGCTCTGATTGCTTGTGCTTGAAATTTGAATTTTGATGATTGGAGGCAATCAATTGCCACATCATCATCCTTATCTTGTAAATCTACTTAATCCTTTGATGAAGGGAAGATATGTTTGGATCCTCAACATTGTCCACCTCTTCTCTATCTTTGTCCTTAGAAATTTTTTCATTGTCACACCTTGAACTTGCTTGAAGTGATGAAGCCTTCATGTAGTTGGATCTTGAACTTGCCCTTGAGCTTGGCTTGGACCTCCTTTCCACTTGAGATCTTGAGCCCGAGCCTTGGGGCTGCCTTCTTGTTGGCGTGCTGATGGAGGATACGCGTACCATCAACACTGTGATTTTCCAAGAATGAATTTCAATTCAGCCTCTCTCCTTCATATCCACCCTTCGCTTTGGTTGCCCTTCTGTCCATTCGAGAATTCCTCAAGCTTTAACTTGGCACCATCTCCCTGTCAACCTGCAAGAGCCAAGAAAGCATGTCATAGTCCACATGACTTGATGAAACCTTGCCATTAAAAATTGAAAATTTGATTAAGGTAATTAAGTTGAATTAAGATTGTAATTGCATTTCAATCCAACTAACTTGCTCATTTTATCCTTTGATTGATTCCAACCTAGATTGTAAAATTTTAACCTTCTAATTTGCTAAGTTAGAAATTTGTCATTGAATTGCTCATTGATTAACCATTGAGTTGCATTTGATTGTCAAATTGATGTCGAGTTTAAAGTTCACTTAGCCATCTCAACTAGTTAATTTAAGATTTTTTATTTGATTGTTATCTTAGTCAAAATTAGTGTGTTGTTTTGTTGATTGATCAATTTAAGAAATAGAAACAACAAACACTAAGTTACGAAACCAAGGGAAGTTCACCACTTTGTTGGTGAACTTCGAGACAAAGGAGGACCCTCCTCATGATAGTCAGATCTAAAACAAACTATTACAAGGGTGCCCAAATTTGCACCACTTGCTTCCTCTTGAACAAGAGATAACAAAAAGATGAAAACGAGATAGCTCGCCAATCTCTTGACTTAAATCAGTCACTTGGAGGCTATGAAATGGGATCAAAAATCGTGGGGACTCCACCCAATCCTTGAATTCTACCCTCTTTATAATCCAGCAGAAACAAAACACTATTAGCAATCACTAAAACTTGAGATGACCAACTTCAAATCAGACCTCAAAGATTAACCAAACATGGCAACCAAACAACCCCTCTTCACAAAGATGAAACAAAAACCAACTTCTCAAAGAGGATGAAAATCTGGAATGAGATGAAGAAGAGAGAAGTCTCTAAAATCTGAGATTTCAAAGTTGATTGGAAAATTCTGGAAATGAACATTGGATTACCAATTAATCGAATTCTGGAAATGAAGAAAGTAGAAAGAGGCCTTCGAATGATGCTATCTCAAATTTTGCTCGAACTCTTATCCCCAATTCGCATGCTCGACAAAAAAAAAATTAGAATGTCAAATGATTAGCTTGCTGTTTGTGATCTTCAAAAATCTGGAAGTGATGCCCAAGAATTAGCCCCTCCTAGGCCCTTCAAACATGGAATGGATCAACACCTTAGCATGAACTTAGAGGCTACCAAAACATGGAGATGAAGTGCTGGAAATGCACCCAAGGAACTGCCCAACATGCACAATAAAAACGCTCCACCCTCACACTCAGAAAATTCGCACCCTTGAGTAAAAAAAAAATCAGAGCTTCCCTCTTGGAAAAAAAAAATCAGAACATGCTCTTTGGAAATCAGAGGTTGGTGTTTGAAACAAATGGATTTGAAAATGATCAAATATATATATCCAACCTTGCAAAGGAGAAGGGGGATGACCTTGCTTGGGGAGGGAATTAATTAATTAAAAAAACAAAACACACCTCTTGGAGTAATTAACTCCAACCAATCTCTTTCCCTCTTAGGCCGACTTGGGAGGGGGAAAAAGAATTTCGAACCAATCAGCCCCCTCTCAATAAATTTCGAAATTAAAGGGAGAGGGAGGGGGTTAAAATAAATTTGTTTTCATAAGCACGAGCCCCAAACAAATAACAACATCACAACCCTTTAATTAAATTTGAAAATCAAGGGGAGGGCTGGAAAATCAAATTGAAATTGTTCTTTAAAACATTGAAATTGGTGCCCCCCAAACCCATACATTCCACATAAAGCAAGGCTGAGATCTTGAAAATTTAAAATTTATTCCCAAGGGGCCACACGTTTCACACCAAGAGCATGATTAATTTAAATTTGCCAAGCACAAGCCCCAATTAATTAAATCGAAATTTAGAGCATGAGGGCTTTAACATATTGAAATTGAATTTGCCAAAGGGCAGCCCCATTAAAATTACTTCGAGTTTTGTGCCACATTGCATGGGGGTTTTAATAGATTAAATCCGAAATTGATGTAGGTCCCAAAAATCAAAATTTGAAAAATTGATCAAATTGGCCCCTAATTGAGATTTAAACTTGCCAAATCATGGGCCTTATGAGATAACTTGAATTTAACACCAATTAGGCCCCAAAAGACATCCAATTTAGCAGTATGAGCTTAAGTAAATCGAAATCCAATTACAAAGCATGAGTCGCAAATGTAAATATTCAATTTATTAAGAAATTTCGAAATCATTGGGAGAGTTATGCATTGAAATTTGTAAAACTCACCTTGGTGAAAAATCTAATTTACTTAACTTGAGAACGTAAGATGTAGCTTGTTGAAAATATAGGGCCTAGGAGAACCACTTCGCCGAAAATAGGGCCTGCGAGAACCACTCCGCCAGAAATGCAATTTGGGTGAGGTAGTTCATACAAGTTCTTGACACAATCACCCTTCCCAAATTTGAAAGATGTAAGAGGTAGCCTGCCAGAAATGAATTTTGATATGAGGGAGTTCACACACAGAAATGACAGAACCACCTAGCCAGAAATTCATTTTGGGCGAAGGGATTGGTGCAAGATTTTGACAGTCTTCTCCCCCCAAAAATTATCTTAAATTCTCAAGTTAAAATTTTTTCCTTTTTATTCCAAAATTTGCCATGCAAGATTAAATTGTCCAAAATGCCTTAGGCAAAAATTAATTAATTTCACCAAAATAATAATTTGTCTCTGTGCCCAAGTTGAAAATTGCAAGAGGCGGCTTGCTTGAAAATTAGCCATGTAAGAGGTAGCCTACCAGATATGAATTTTGGGCGAGGTAGTTCATACACAAAAGTGACAGAACCATCTAGCCAGAAATTCATTTTGGGTGAAGGGGTTGTGCAAGAAATTAGAACTTGACAGAGGCGGACTGCCAGAAATTTTTCCTAGAATTTTTTCACCAAACTCTTAGTCCAAATTTTAATTTCAACTTCAAACTTCGATTTTAATTCCAAATTTCAAACTTTGCAAATTTTCCAAAATTTTCCAAATTGCCTTTGCCAAAATTGATTTTTTAAAAATTTTCACCACTCAAGTCATTTTGAAATTAAACACAAGTTGCCTGTGAGAATTTCAAAGTGATGTGGTCATGCTGTCGAAAAGTGTAAGGGTGAGCTTGTTGAAAATAAAAAATTTGTAAGCACTAGCTCGCTAGAAATTAAATCTTCACACAAGTTCACAACCATCACACTAGAAATTCTTGACTTAGACAAATTTCTAAATTAAATCCAAAGTTCAACTCAATATCAATTTTGCACTTAACGCTCAAAAATTTCCAGAATTCAGTCATCAATAAAATCCAATCAATAATCGAAATCTTCAATTTGGATTTGCAAAATCGCCATTCTCATAAAATTACCAGATTTAGCCAAAATTTCAATTTTGCAAATTGCTACCGTCTACATTCAAAATCTCCATCAAGCGAAGGGGAAATCGCCAATTTTCTCCAATTTTGAAAACCAAAATTGAAGTTTATCTATCATCATTCAAAATCTAGATCGCCATCAAAATATCAACCTCAAGCCAAGGAAGAGGCCACCTTGTCGGAAGACAACACAATTTTCAATCTTAGCAAAATGATGCACATCCACCCATGGTGTTGAAAAAACACCGTTTGAAGGCAAGACAAACCTAAAATCCTCAAGCCTCAAATCTCTCACTTAGAGACTTCAAAAAGAGCTACTGCCAAAGACTACTACCCGTACCACTAAAGCAAAAAAGGGGGGGGGTCCCCATTTGCAATGGGGCGATGGTGTGAAAACCTCACAAGTCCCTCCCTGGTTGGACTGCTGATCAACCAAACGCTTTATACATAACTTCCTCATATGACCAAGAACAAGAACAAATTGAGTGTCTGCCAACTTGATGTTTGGTAAAAAAGCCATCCCTCCTATTATCGAAAGGCATAGAAATCGAGATTAGCTTCTCAAAATGTCGATTATTGTTGGTAAAAAGTTGGCAAAAAACTCTAAAACCATGATTTTGCCAAAAATCTCCAAAAGAAGCTATTGGAAAACAACACCATGATTTTGTGAAAAAATCATCAAACCCTTAATGTAATGTTGTCACACAAGATTTTGTGAAAAATTTGGCAAAAACCTTCTTTTGTGGAAAAATGATAAAACCCCATGAATGCAGAAATGTAGGGAAAACCCACCATGATTTTTTGCGGGAAAAAAGAAGAAAACCCTTCCATGATTTTTTGTGGGAAAAATCAGTAAACCCTTCCATGATGTTTTTCCCAAAAAATCATAAAAAACCTGTCGCATTTTTTGGAAAAAAATGTGAAAAACCCTCGATGCAAATGTAGGTGCAAAGAACCCATGCCCTCGCATAGCCATCATGTGGTAAAAGAAATCTCAGAAGGTCTGAGATGAACATGAACCCTAGACGTTGCATTCATAGAAACAAACTGCCATCGTCTAGTAAAAAACCCTCAAATAGAAAAATTCCACATGATTTTTTAGAAAATAAAAAAAACTCCTTGGAAAACTTCTAGAAATAAATTCTCAGTAAAGAATCAACGAATTTAAAAAATTTGTGAAACAACTACCTCTGCTCTGATACCATGAAATGATAATCGATTGAGATTCAATATTAAGCAAAGGAGAGGAATATTCCTTAAAAAACCAATTACAAGAAGATCCTTCTATAACGAAGATGATCGAGAACTAAAGATTGGATAGAAAGTTACTAAACTAGCTAAACAACTTAAAGAATAAAAAGCTACTAAAAACTAACTAATTGACTTAAAAGAAAGATACTAACATGACCATTATATTAAATGTTACAATATTACTTTAATAGATACTTAATGTGAGGCCATAATATTCAAAAAATAATAATCTTTTTCCCAAAAAAGATATAAGCACTAAATACCTCGGCCCTGCAATATCTTTATTACCAAAATTTGTCTTTGAAAGAAGACTTCACAAATTTGGTTCAGTTACGAACTCTGTCACAAAGTCACCCCTCTGGAAGAGCTAGGTTTTTGTCCAACTCTTCTGTCAAACTTATGAAGGTTTCCGTCTTCAAAAATTATACATATTGAATCCATAAGCATGCTTTGCTATAATCCTAGGAACCTGTTTATAAATTCCTCCAGGTACTTTCTATAAGATTAGGCCAAATTCCTCCAGGTACTTTCTATAAGATTAGGCCAACTTTATTATTTGTTGCAACTGGAGAACTTTATTTAATAAAGTGACTTATTTTTTTTTATCATTTTCACTTTATTTTACAGTTAAATTAATTAATTAAAGTCATCGTTTTAGAAACAAAATTAATTTTTGGACAATATAATCAATTAATTTAAGTAAGGCACTTTATAAATATTTGGGGACATTACACGAAGAGGACACAACCACGTGGAACCCATTGGGTAGCTTTGCGGAGGTTGTTTCAACTTTCACAAAACCTGGCATCACTTGGGACATTTGCAACGTCTCGAACAAGCGAGTCCAAAATCTGCCAAAATAATTTTACTGCAAAAGTAGGTGATTAGTATATTCACTATCTTTCTTACACAAATAACACATAGAAGGCCCCAAAAATCCACATTTCTTGAGATTCTCTTGGTTTAGAATCGTATCTAGAACCTCTAGTGAAATAAAAGCATTACATTTTTAAGTAGAAATAGATAGGAATTCTATCATCCTTCAAAAATTACTAAAAAGAATCTTTCTCCTACACTAAATATAAGTTTAGGGTTGAGCCCAACCTATTGAAGATTTTGGTTTCTCCTTGTGCCACAACAAAGCTATGAGACTGGATATTGCCCTTGGGACGTGGATATCAGTATCTACATGTCAAGCACAACTTTCAATATGATATCATCCATAGTTGAAAATATCGCTATCAACAACTTATCGCCAAGGGCCAAAAAAAAATCGAAGATTAATCGACAACTTATCAACAAAAAAAATCGGCAACTTAAAAAATTAATAAAATTTAATTAGAAATGCATTTTTTGGCAAAATTTAATGAGATGCACCTAATGAGTTAGTAAATGAGTAAACAAAGCAAACAAGTTGAGTCTAGATATATTAAATGCAAATAGGGTACAAACTGATATCCTCATGTGGAATGCTGATGGCTGGTAGCCATAGCCTGATAGTCTGAACTCTGAAGCAAACTAAAAATAACAAATTGTGTTTGTAAAACTATAAGTAAATTCAAGTACAACATCAAAATAGTCTACATCTTACTCTTCCCCTTCCCAGTAGCTCTAATAAAAACTATTGGAGGGGCAAGGGTTCTAGTCCTAGAAGTTCGTTGTGGTTGTGTCTCCTCCCTTTGCACAACTGGCTGTGACTCGACCTCCATCCTAGATGTAGATGGTGCTGACACTGGCAATGACTCCTCATCATTCTCAACCTCCTTATCCTCCTTATCCTACTGAATGTCATCCAATCGCACTACGAATCCGCCCTCCTCCATAGCTTGCCCCTCCAAATCGTAGATCTCATCTTCTATAAACAATGGAGGCTGCTCCTGTGATGTCTAATCACAGTAAGGATCTATGTCATCCAAATCAAGTGGACTAGCTAGTGTTTCCTCTGCCTTTCTTATGCGCAACCGAAAGTTATATTGCACAAATATAAGTTCATTGAGGCGTTTCTGCGCTAACTTGTTCCTCTTCTTTGTGTGGATGGCCTCGAACAAGCTCCAGTTGCGCTCACAACTTGATGAACTACAAGGATGACATAAGATTTGGAGGGCAAGCCTTTGCAGATTTGGGGCATTTCCACCCCAATTTTGCCACCAAGCATCTGCAAAATAAAATATTGAAGAGCTAGAAAGCAAGGTGAAAACATATTTTAGTTTTCATTTGCTTATCATGCATGTGAAAGACTCCAAAAATCCAAATATTGTACCTGGGGTTTGAGTGTTTCTTCCTCTCTTTGCCATGTCTGAAGAGAACAACTTGCCCCTTGCATTCTGATACATGTCCAGTTTGGTCACAATGAGGTCTCTAACCTCAACCTTAGGTACCATCCTCTGCATGCATTCAGTGAGGCCCTCCATGACCTCTTCATTGGGATCCAAGTAGGATGGAGAGAAGTGAAAATTAGGGTTGAGGAAGTACCCCGCCGCATGAATGGGTTGGTGGAGCTGATTGTTCCACCTCCTATCAATAATTTCCCATATGGGGTCAAATTTGAGGCTGTTCCCCTTGTAGTAATTTTTGATAGCCTCTTTGGCCCTATCCATGGCCTCATAAAGATACCCTATTGGAAACCTTTTTTGATAGCCTCTTTGGCCCTATCCCTGCAAATCAACTTTCTTTTCCTTGGAACCCTTTTTTCTCCCCAAACAACAGTTTAGAACTCACAAAATGAAAAACACAATTCTCTTTGGCTGATAGTCCCTATTAGGCGACTGCGGCCGATAAATAAGTTGCAGTTTTGTCGGTGATAAAAGTGCAATTTATCGATGATAAAAATGGTGATAAAGTGTGGTGTTTTAGTGCTGTGAAACTTTTATTGCTGTTGGCTAAATATTTTGCAAGTCACTAAGACTACAACTTGCAAAATGTGTGTTTTAGGCAGCAGTGTGTGAGATTACTCTCTCCTCTCAACAATAGGGGAGGTTCCCTTCTTACCGCAGGTGGCTTCAAGTAGAACTGAACTGTAGCAGATACAGTCCAACTTGCAACAGTAATATCGGTGGCACAATAACTGACTTAAGAACAATTAACCGAGACAGCGATGAACTTATCTAAAGATGGAATGACACGAGAGCTCAAAGTCTCTTGTCCTCACCCCAAATAAGTACTCTATTTATCTAATTTCCAATACTGAAGCCCAAAGTCTTCAGTCCTTGAAATATTACAGCCACTACTCTTCTATAATAACCCCGATCTCCTGAAGCACAAAGTCTTTAGAAAACTTGAATTAAAGTTGCTCCGATGAAATAAACAAGTTGACTACTCAATCTGAATCAAGGATTAACAAATGTTACATAAGAAAACATTCACCAATTGTCAAGACAACAACTCAAAGTTTGTCAATCTCTATTCCTTTATTCAGATGCTCAACTCTCTTACAATGAA
>MU227006.1:513414-527891 GCA_018584345.1 Thuja plicata
GGCCCAAGTCGGCCACCTTGGAGAGGTGGAGTTTAGCATTTTGAATCCATATATATGCATGGTCGATCCTTGAGGATAATGGTATCAAAAACATAACATGCAATTTTCCTCAAGGATCTATAATCTGTGTTTTCCCTCTTGGTGTGCAAATTAGGTCGGCATTAGGGTGCGATTTACCCCAGCATTAGTGAGTGAATTATCCCTCCATAAAGGAGCAAATTCAAGGATTGATCAGAGCGAACTCCAACAGCAAACCCTTGCATTATAAGAAGTGAATTTCAGAGCAGAAATTCTGACATTTAGGGATCAAAGATCATTGGTCTTTGTGATTACAAGCAATCCATACATCTGACCTAGAGCTTATTGCATATGAGAGTTCAGATCGGTAGCAATTGAAAAGAAGCCCTAGGTGGGCAGATTTGGTTTACATATTGAGTACACATATCGAAGGGTTTGAAGGCACAAATTTGAGGACAATCTCAGAGCCACAATCCGGGTATTTTCTCTCCTTGTTTGTGATTATCATATTATATCTTGTGCTTAGCCTTGATCGATCTCTATAGATTAAATATTCCTTATAATAATCTGGAAAATATTAACAAAAATATGTTTGTTTTTTCATTTTGTTCCGTAGCTTGTTTGGAGGTCGCTCGGTAAAGTGCTCGGTAACTGTTGTTGCTCGGTTACTTGTTCTGTCTTGCTTTACAGACGAGTCTCGGAGTATGTTGGCTGCTCGGTGGTTTCTTTCACCGAGTTGTTTCTGTTGCTCGGTTACCTTCTTACCGAGTTGTTGCTGTTGCTCAGTTGGTCTTCACCAAGTTGTTCCTGTTGCTCGGTTGGCTTCTTACCAAGTTGTTTATTTTTGAAGTTGGATCTCCTGACCGACTTCTGCATTTAATTTCCGTAGTGTAATTAATGTGGGGTCTCTCATTGGGATGTGTGTGGACCTAAATCCGGGTCTTTGCTGTTTCCTATGTTGGATCTTTAGGATCTGAGTGCCGACCTCTTTGGTGGACTCTTGTATATATTTGATTTTCCGTTCTTACATTAGGGCATCAGTTTGGGGATAGAAGATTAAGGGTTAGCATTTGGATGGAAGGTCTGGGACCTCGCGTGTATCAAGATTATTCTGTAAACATCTGAATGTATATGGCCGAAACTGGGAAGGCCTTACAGCCCGACATGTAATAAGTTTGATGAATTAATATATGATTTGCTGTTTCTTCTCTCCTTTTCTGTGTTGTGCTTCCGTGTTGTTCTGCAAGTTGGTTTGGATAGCTAGGAGTGCTTTGGGCCCCTGTTCTCCATACCCTCCTTGCGTCAAATTGGCAGGCTTGTTCTCGTTAAATCCTCTTAGGAGAACCAATAAAGGCACCATGAACTGCAATAATTGTGAAATATTAGCATAAGTGTGAACAAAATAAGGAAATAAAATAAAAATATAATGTAGATTTACCTCTATGATCTTTGCAGTTGTACTCATATGCTTTGCTAAAAAAAAATCCAATGAGCCACATCAACCCTTGCATTGGTCTTAGCATACAATGAGGAAGTCTATTCCTTACTTACAAACATGGGCCTCAAAGTTCCCTTTGCTTGAAGCAAGGATTATATGTGATAAAATTAGTTGCAAACCAAATTATTTTAGGATGAGCCAACTTCTTCCTTATGAATTGCCTAATTTGGTTGAGGACCTAGCATAACGGTACATGTATTTACAAATATTTTGACTATATCCACACACTTTGATCCATGGAATCTTGCCAAGATCCTCCAATATGAGGTCAAGGGAATGAGAAGCTCAAGTCTAGAATAATGATGGGTGTCTGTTCGTGAGTAGTTTGCTTGCAACAACATAATTTTCTGCATTATCTATAACTAATTGCACCACATTTTCCTCACCCACCTTAACCAAGATTCCCTCCAAAGCGTCACAAATGAATTAAATATTTTGTGTTTCCCAAAGCATCAATAGAATTTATGAATACTCTCCATGATAAAGAAACAAAATTAATTATTAAACAAAGTATAAATTAAAAATCTTAATCACTAAATCAATGCATTTCAAGAAGTACAATCGCATGGGAAAAGGCAAAAAAGAAATAAAAATGTTCCATTTCTTCTATCCATCCAACCATTAGTCATGATGGTGCAACCTTTCATTGCTTGTCAATTGTGGCTTTCACATTATCCATCTTTTGAGACAAAATGGGGCACTTTTTCTTCTCATCATTAGGGGCCTTAAACCCCACCCCAAAATAGTATTGGTGTCCATGTTTTGCCAATGAGGAGACCTAACACTATTAGATTAAATAAATAAGTATTGTAAAATTACGAGTTTAAAATCAAAATTTACATATCTCTAAAATTAAAAATCAAGAGGCAGAGAATCAAAGTATATATTTTAAAACAAAAAGGAATGAATTAGCTAGCTATGTGGAATGAAATTTTGCAATACAACCAAAAGTCTTCGATCACACTTATAGTTGCATCATATTTATCTTTGTTCATACCCGTGCTCTCAAGTGACGGTTTGGAACTCGGAGTAGTGTGTGAAAAAATATATGAATCTAACTTAGATGCACGGACTCGAGGTCCAATGCTAACACTGCCATTGCTAGTACCACTACCCTTACCCGAAGATGGATGAAAATGATGAATGGAAGAAGACTCTTCATTTCCACCAATGGCTGCCACCTGCTCTTGTTGCCTCTTTTTTAGTTCTATTCATAGCTCAAAGGTTTCTAATTGAACTTGCAGGTTGCGCATAACCTTAGCATGCATTGCTGGGCATGGTTAGCATCTCGACATGGTATATGTGCAGAATGGTATTTTTATCTATTGCGCCTTCGCAATGCAAAGTTTGTTTGTAATGAAGATAAGTTGGCTCTCCTTTCTTTTTCCCAATAATTACATGATTCAAACAAGGGTACCTTCTGATTGGGGTTTCGGTTGACATTGTGATAAAGGAAATTTATAAATCTAAAGAATGGTGCCATAACATATAATTAGGAAAAATATAATATTTATGGTTCGTAATTAAGCTAATATGAACAATCTAGGGTTTGCAATTATAAAATTAAGAAAAAATAACAAAAACACCTAGGGTTTGTTCAATAGAAAAAATTAAACACATTTAATTGTTCTTTGGTCCACTGAAACAAAGTATAAAAAATAAAAATGAAATGTAAAAACAAAATAATATTTTTATTAAAAAAATTTCAAAATACAAACTCACCCTTTAATTCTTGCTGGAAATAAATGATGAGATCTTCCCATTCCTTTGTCGTCTCCTCTAGATGCACCAAAAATAGCTACAAAATTGCCCAAATGTGATTCAACCATTGATTTTCACTTAATCTCCTTGCTGGTTTCCCTTTAATGTAATCCAATTTTAGGTATAAACACTGTTTTTTTTCCTTCTCCTTTGGCTTGATAAAGAAATAAAATTGCTTTCAGGGTGTAGGAAACAAATATAAGAAACTTCGTTTTGAGTGAATTGCTTCTCTCTTCCTCCTCCCCCCCTTCTCCCTTTAATTTCTATTTACCTAGTTGTGGCCATGTTGTTCCCATGGGAGTCACTGAATTTGGCGAGCATCCTGCTACCAAGACTTGTAGACCTATTTAGGGTTGACCGTCTTGTGACTTACTGAATCTAGGCAAGTTTATTAACTCATGTTAGAACTACTATAAAAAATAGTGCAAGAATAGCAAAATTGTTAGGTCAAGTAGTCCTACATCAAACGGCACTGGATTTTTTTTAAAACTTTTTGTATTCAATGGTAGTTTTGAGCCACTAGCATTGCTTCAAAGGTAGTATGTACTATTAAAATATTAGTTATATAATCTGTTTTTTCCTGTATGTTTAAAAGAAATTATTAGTCTTGTGATGCCCTGCAATTTAGCAAACAATATTTTTTTTGAATCTCTGAATGCTTGAAGGTTTTAACTTTTTAGTCCATAACTTTTCAACTATCAGGTGGTTAGATCTGAGTCCATATATGGTTCTATTTTTATGGACATATCTTGTATAATTTTTAAGAAACGAGCAACATATATTAATAGAACCAATTAGATAGTTTGGTTTATGGAGTATTTAAAGTTTTGCAAAAAAACATCTCTATTTGCAAAGATTGTTATACTAATTATGTGTATTCTTAATTGTATCATTTTTAGAAAGTTGTAATTTCTTGATAACAAAATTCACCCTTATATGTGTCAGTGCCTCTAGAAGTCACCAGTTATTGTCAAGGCTGTAAAATTATTTTACGCTTAATGTGTTGAATTACAACTTCAAAAGCATAAATGGATTTAGATTGGACATTAAATGAATTGCAGGTTTTGGTGAACTATCCAGTGAGCTAGTTGAAGCAGCAGTAGCTCATTGCCAATTGATAGTTGTTTCCAAGTAAGTCTTTGCTAATCCTTGAAGTTGTGGTTTCTTTAATGGTCTAACCATGGTTTAGCTCACAGATGCTTTGTTGTACATGATTCAGTTATTGGCTACTTCATATCACATATGTGACGAGCCTGAATATGTGTGCTTGGGTTTGAGTCTAATTAGGGGAATTCTACTTAAAGTCTTGGGCTATTTTTTTCTAGGACTTCTTTGTTCAATGCTATTATTTTGTTGTTATGTGTGGTCATTATAACATACTTTGTTCATTATATTTACATTTTCAAGTCTGTGTTTACTGTTCATAAGATTTCCCAAGATAAATATTACTCTTGCAATATTTAAATTTGGGTGTAAACTCCCGACTAGTACAAACTACAAACCAAGAGGCCCTGCTTGCCTGCCTGTCCACAAAATCTCTTATTTGCTTTCTGGTAGTGTTGATGATGTGACCAATGAGGTTTATCAATTTACAGAAGTATTTCATTTTGTACATTATAGTCACATTTCATGTGTGTGAGATACTTACCACCTAAGGGGATAATACTGATCCGAATATACTTAACAAGATAGTGGAGTGACAATTTTAGTTGATGCGTCCATCTTGAAATGAGTGATAATGGACAAGAAGTATAATGATGAAACTCAGAGATTTTGTATTATAAGCAAGGTTGCATGGACATAAATATGGGTATGACTACAACTATTCTTCAAGGCCTCCTGATATATATATATATATATATATATATATATAGTGGACTACTGTTGCATCTAGGTGATTTGAGGAGGAACTGCAACAAACCAAGGAGAAAAAGAGGGTTGAGTAGGTGGCACAGGCGAGACAAGATAGAAGGCACTAGAATAAGGAAGGTGGAGGAGAGTTGAGACAGGAGAAGGATCAAGAGAGAAGAAGGTGCACGTGGAGCAGGGTTAGTAAAGGTAGCTAGGTTGGGTTTAGATGCCACCTTTATCTCAATTGAGATTGTTGTGGTGACTTTCAGAAAGGAATGCTTTTTGGAGTTTCCTTTTGAAAAAAAATGTCTTCTCTAACCAGCACGTGGATGTTCCCAAGGAAAATGTGATGCTTTCTGTCATGGGAGTGCTCACTAGGGCAGGTTTTGTGATACAATCATGCCTAATGTCAACACTATGTTCTTTGATAGTATTACTAATGTATTAGCTTGTTTCACTAATTTATGGGTCATGTAGACACACAAACAACTCAGAATAAAATACGAGGGTTACTCTATCTTGTCTTGAACAAAGTCTCCAATGTGCTAAACTATGTGATCACAAGGTAGACTCCAAGGTTCCAAATGCGTGTGATTTTGCTGTTCAGGATAGACTCATGGCAGGATGATTTGCTGAAAACCTCCTAGGGGACTTACGTGGTGTAATTTCAATGCCTTAGAATGATTTTGTCTTCGAGCTTCTGGTGTAATTTCAATGCCTTAGAATGATTTTGTCTTCGAGCTTTTGGATTCTACGTGTACTGAGATTTCAAAAAGACAGGGAAAAAGATTAAGGGTTGAGGAAGATTATTCTAACTCTAAACTAGACCTATGAACTTTTGGAGACAAATTTGCAAACGCAGAATCTAAACCAATCCCCGCTTTGCCAAATTCAACAACTATACAAGGAAGGTGCTATCTTCTAAGGGATTTAAAGGTTTTTCACATTACACAAGCTCACACCAACATTTGAACAATGAACATGGTAATGGGCGTAATTTTTCTATCACAATTCTAGACTAATAGTTAAAAATCATCCAACTATCAAAGGTATGAACATATTGATTCCACAATAAACATTTTTATCAAATTGTTCATTCAATTTAATAACTTGAAAATAAAATCTACCCTAAGTGAGAGACAAGAAACCATGCAACTTGCAAAAGATATCAAATGCACCAACAATTGAACAATGAATTTACTTACGAAATCTTTATGCAAAAATATCTTCGAATCTCTCTTTGTGAATGAGAGAGGAGGGTCTTATATAGGAGTTCAAAAACATATTAGTGGCCAAGATCAATTTAAGATCAATGACCAAGATTTAGGTAACTATACCCTAATTAGGGTTTACAATGATTATCTAGTGAGAACCAATTAAAAATAAACAACTCAGTTGGAGTTTATCTTGATGGAAGAAAAGGTCAGGTTCATTGAACTTGAACGCGTTGTCCTAAAATTATTTGATTGGTGGAAATAGGTGGTTGCCACCTCAACATGCTTATCTCTTTGAATGAAGTTGGCTTTGAGCAATTCTTCTTCAATTTTGGGAATTTGGGATTTTCGAAAAATATTCCCAAATTGCATCATCTTTAAGCCTCCTTGAACTTGGAATTTTCTCCCTTTTGAATGCTCTTCTTCATCTTCAATCCATGATCTTGGACTTCTTGGTGTGAATTTTGAAATCTAGAAGATGTCTTTGAAATCTTCCTTTGTCCATCAGACATCTATCCTTCTTCTTGTCTTGAAATTCTTTGTGTAGGTGATGAAGTCTTTGGTTGTGTTTGTTTTCCTCATCTGTAAATGTCATCTTTCTTTATACCATTTGAATTCCTTCCTTTGATCTTCATCTTTGGAAATCTAGGGTTGTGGCATCTCCTTCATCTTTGTTTGTCCTTGATTGTTCATTCCTCATCACGAGCTTTGCATCAGACCTGTAAAACAACGTTGAGAAAATTGTCAGTAACTCGTTAAAATGACTTCACCGATCTCTCCTTTAATCTGGAAATGACCTTATGAATTTTGGAAACGATGAAGTCCCGTCCTTGGAAATGTACTTTCAGGTTGAATTTTAGGAAATTTCCCATATGCAATTTTCATCATTGCTTCCTTAGTGATTTTACTCTTTTTTCTATGCATAAACTTTACATTTTCCCTTTGAAACCCCTTTTCCGCTTGGAATTTTCTCTGGATACTTATGATTTCAACCTCAAATGGCTTTGGACTCCATAAATTTCCAACTTTTCTCTGGCTCAAGAGAGTGCATTTCATCTTTTGGTCTGCATTCTTCACCTAGGTTGTCAACACTTAGCCAATTTATCATCATGAGAGAGCGGACTTTGATGACATTTGAGAAATTTCAAACACTTCAACTATTTTTTTCCTCCTTGCTAGAACAGATTTCATCATGTTTCTTGCATTTTCATGCTTGGAGGGTGGAATTTGACATGCTTTAAGGAATCTCCCACACTTGGATAACATTTTTTTTCTTGCCTTTCACTAGTACTTCTCATGGTGGACTTTAGCATGAATTAAGGAATTTCAAAGTTTCCTTGAGCGGACTTGGTGCTACCTTGTGGATTTCTCCATGCCTTAGACAAATTTCTCATCTTTCAAGGCAGACTTCATGATGGTTTGAGGAATTTATCAACACAGTCAATTTTTACAGCCTTCTAGACTTGAGCGGATTTCATTATGAAATGAGGATTTTCCTTGCTTGGATGAGCGGACTTCATGTGGATTTCAGAAATTTCTTTATTGTATTTTCCTCATTGTATTGACATCTACCTCCTGTAAGAAAAATTGAAGTTAGGAAAGAGATATGAAATTGTGACAGAATTCTTTATGTCCAGAATGTTATGCAGCAGGTCATGATGATTATAATAATATATGGATCACTGACATCTGAACTCTTTGATTTCTTATAAGTAGAGAACACCAAGATTACCATGTTACACAATTATTCTTGCTACTGATACTTTAGATAAGGGGTCTATTGAGTATTTCGACACCCTACAATGTTTCTAATCATTAATAGTAAAGTACATCCTTTGAGATTCAGTATTCTTTACTTGCATATTTAGATGAAGATATTCCCATTTTTATGGGTTTCAACATTATCTTGGACTTCCAGCCACAGCCCTCTGGGAAAACCCATTTCTGGACTTACTGGTGCTTGCTGCATCTCAGGAGACTGTGTGGTCAATATTTATTTTATATGACAAGGTTTTCAACTTTTTTGCTTCAAGTGATGTATGACATTTATATACTTGTCAATTTTCCTTTTACTTAGGCCAACCCTTAAATATGTTAAGCCTAATTTTTGAATGATTCCATGTTATAATAGTTGTTGTCTGGATCCAGTATATCGGTGAATTCGAGTAATATCAAAATAAATTTGTTGTGGTATTTTCCGTAAAATTGGGTTGTTGTAAGTAAAAAGTAAGCCACTTTAGAATTCATAACTAATACTTGTTATTTTTCTGTAGGTTTATTGAGAAACTAAAGCAAGACATTCCAGGAAAGGGGGTGAAAAATCAGCTTGAGATTTTGTGCAGTGTGTATTCATTGTCATTATTGCACAAACATCGGGGTGATTTCCTTTCAGTCGGTTACCTTACAAATGAACAGTCAAAACTTGCTAGTGATCAGCTTCGTGCTCTTTATTCCCAGGTTTGTTTACTTAAAGTACCAAGAAATCTAATAGACATCAAGTGCTTTTTGGTACTGTATGTTTTAGCTTAATGCATGAATACATAACTTTTCATCGTAACTTTTTATTTAGCCATGTTTGTGTCCTTGCATACAGGTCCGCCCAAATGCTGTGGCTCTGGTGGATGCATTTAATTACACAGATCACTTTTTGGGATCAATACTTGGACGATATGATGGAAATGTTTATCCACATCTATATGAAGAAGCTTTTAAGGATCCTCTCAACGAGTCTGTTGTACCCAAAGGGTACGAGGAATACATTCGCCCAATTTTGAAGCATGAATTAAGAGCTTCAAAATTGTAAATCCACATCTATTGCTCCAGAGCATATGTTTTGTATGTAAATAGACACATTCAGTGCTGTTTACATTATAAAGCTAAGCGCCAAATCTAGTGTTAGCTTAGCACTACAAACACAAACTCATCGATTTTCAGGAGTGTGGCATTTCTGTGAATGTGGTATCCCATTCCCATTATTTTCTGACAGCGAAATAAGAGAATAGAAGTTTCTCTTGTGGTGGTGCAAGTACCCATGCTTCAGTTGACTGATTTGTCAAGTGATACATATTTTATATGACAATTAAATTTTAATCACTTTTCTCTATCAATTGGTAATATTATGTGATAGTTGAGGATGTCCAATGATGAGACGCTAGAATGTGGAGATTAATCTAATCTTTGAAGCTTATTTAGGTGTTATATAAAAATGGTTTAGAAACAATATAACACAGTGTTTACAGTTATATTAAATCCCTCTGTGACTTTTGAATATCTTAAGTGGACTCATGAAATGCCTCTTTTACATCTCATTTGAATGTATTTTTCATTAGTCTGATCTTTATTATGGAAATATGTTTAGTGGCCTTTGATCTTCTTGGCAATAAAGAATGTAGAAATAGAGAATCTTCTTACCTGATTTGCTTTTTTATAGCCAGAAGAAATTTTACATAGAGGTCACTTTTTTGTTCCAAAATCTGGGCAAATCATCAGGCTCATTGATGTACTCTACTTATAGGGAAAAAGGTAGAGGCTGCAAAGAAGTGCTGTCGATTGATAGGAACTAGATGGTCATTCATGAGGTAATAAATGCAAAGATGATTCACAAGCCTGATTAGAATGAAAGGGTGAACTGTAGCTGGTGGTGTAATCTACTCTTAATCTAAGCTATTGTAGGAGATGGGCATTAAGAAATAATAGACACACCTTGTAAGTATCATGATGTTAAACATAAAAACCCTGAGGGGTGGCACAGTTTGACAAAGGCATCCAGTCTATGTCTGCGGCGTTCCAAGTTCAACTCACCTCCTTGGTTAACCCGGTGGTGGGTGCTTAGTTGTGTCCATCATCCCCAAGGATTAGTCTAGCCTTAACTCGCCTTGTTAAGGGGATGCCAGGTTGGGTTGCAGGGGCAACCCGGGCTACCAAAAAACATCATGTTACACATAAATATGGTGCTCACATTCAACTGTTAAAAACCATATTCAAACTAAATAGCTGCAAGGACTTTAGCCAAGAAAAATAGAGCCCTATGATTTCTTTTTAACTCAAGAAATTGTCATTTTTCCCCAAAATGATAAACTATTTACATTGATATACATTCACAGGGATGATTTACAAATGCTAGATCATTTTGTTAGATAACTTGAACTCACCAAAAAACTAGAAGCATGTGTTCTGAGCAAAGCTTATTCCTGCTACTTTCTCTAACAAGGGGCAGCGCTATTCATGTAGGCCCAAGACGAAGTGATAGAATGGCAATTTCAAAAGCTCCATAAATAGTCATAAAGTTTAGTAGAAAGCATTAGGAACTAGCTTTGATTCTCAATGTCAATGTCACCATAGTGCTATTACTTAGTTGCAAGTAAATAGTTGGCATGTTCTTCAATGGGGACCACCTCCCCACCTAGCAGCCATAATGTGTTGGCTGTTTAAACTCTTTTCTATTACTCAAAGCCACTAATTATGGCTTCTCAAAATTTGAATTGTAAAATTTTCTTAGGCATTCCGAAAGAATGACACACTTCAAGGCAACTAGGCATTTTTAATGGGTGACATTTTACCAGTGGTTACTACTCTGATCTTGTTGACAACTTTGGCATGGTACAACATGGCAAATTTGTAGTGTAATAATCTTACATGCTTATTTTTAGTTGGGTGGAGTTGCATTGCCATCTCTAAGTCTTGTTTGATGTCTTCGTTTATTGAGAGGTTGTAAAGTGGATTCTTTTTTCTACTTGTCATCTTTCAACCTTTTGGTAAGCATCATTGCGACATGAAGTATTGAAATCATATAGTTCCAAAGAAACTTGTAAACATGTATCAAAACTTTTGAGTGTCATTGATCTTCACAGTAAAATTTAAATCTACATCTTGAGGCTAGGTGAACTGTGAAGGTTTAAAAACTTATAAGTTTGGTCACCACCGCAAAAGCAGTGTACTTGACCCAAATCCAAGGGGGTTCGGGGGACTATACCCTTGATGGGGACCTAGATGTGTTATGTGTATGCAGAAGCAACATGGAGACAAAGGATTAGTAAAGAAGAATACGTGACCTAGAACAAATCATTTTAATAATCTATGCATTTTGTACATGGCGTATTCTCAAGGGAGATGTAGGGTTGTGTATATGATGAGCACACGATTATATTGAGGGGGGTGAATCAGTATAACACAATCTTTTACTTTTTCAACTTAACAATCACAATGCCATCAATTGCATAATATCAATAATAATAACACAATTTTTGTGGAAACCCTTATTGGAGAAAACCACGACAAAGTATTGCTTGTACAGAACTCTTTTGCAAACTTTGTAGGCACCAACCTAGTGGAGACAGCAATTGCTTATAGAATTTGTAGGCACCAACCGATTGGAGACACTAATCCCCACAATTGAGCACCGACTCAGCAAGGGACACTGATCTCTTTTGATAGTAGGCACCAAGCTCTCCAATATTAGGCACTAACTTCAATTACAACGAAGTTTCCGTCTTCCTAAAAAACTGCTCTAACCAATCAGCTCAGATCTTCCGTGAAATCTGATATAGATCACCTGGAAAGTTCTATTCTAATTCTGCCTTAAATCACCTTCAGAATCTGCAACAAATCCTTAAAAAGTCTGCTCATAAGATCTTGATACATTTGCTCATAAGATCATCATAAATCTGCCCATAGAATCTTCGAAAAGTCTCACAAATCTACGCTCTCCTTAAATCTGCTCAAATATCCTCTCCAATGTGCTTCATAACTCTGCTCCAAAGTTTCAATGACATTCTCTTTTGAATGTTCTTTCTCTATATATATTCTGTTCATTTCACTGCTACACACACTGTATTACTTGATAAACATTGTATAAGAAACCACAGGACCACAATAGCAGCAGGAAATGCGTATGGAGGGGCAAGTCTAGTCTGGAAATGTTCGCTAATAATTTAGAATCTCAATAGCTATTATCTCGTCTTCTAAGTTCTTGAAGTGTAATCTTATTGCACAAAGTTGCATATACATAATTATCTACAGTGATTCAACATCATCAGATATACATAATTTCCCCTACAATTTGTCCTAAGAATGGACAAGTATCTGACTAACAACATCTGAATCGGTTAAGGTGACATGGATTCGTAAGTCTTTTTGTGTTATTTTTTGGATTTAGTTATTTTTTATGTTTGGATATTTTAAGTTAGTTTGATGTTGTATTTTAGCTTGTCTTGGTAATTGATTGATTTAGGTAATTATTAATGTTAATAATTGCACCTTTAATGAAAGTTAAAATATTAATATATGGCTATTCAATTATAAAATATAAATTAAATGTCTATATTTGATTTAAGCGATTTAATTATTAATTCTTAAATTAATAATTGAGATTTAATTAATAATAAATCGAAAAATTGAAATTAATTGAATAATCAAATTAATAATAATACTTAAAGTTGCATAATTGATTTATTTAATTAAATTTTTTTCATACATTTCAATATGCACTTTATTAAAAAATTATGACTTTAACTTTATTTTATAAAGTTGAGTTGTGCAAACTTAATTTAAGTTAACATTGAAATTAAAGTATTTTCTTTTAATTTTAAATTTTAATATAATTCCTAATTAGGGTTGCACTTTTTCAACCCTAATTTCTTGGTTTTCTATATATTTGAATTGAAATTCATTTGGAGGCATTCAATCATGTTGAAGGAGAATTTTTGAAGTTAAAGAATTTTCGTAAAGTTTAGGAGTATTTTGGATTGTGTCTTGCTTCCTCATTGTTTCAACTATGTTCTTCATTGTTAAGGTAGGGTATGAAACCTTAAATTCTTGTATTCATATCCATGTCTTCTATGCATCTGAATTATTGGAATCCTTTGTTTGAAACTTCCTTTTTTGTTATTGTGTGTTTGATTTGTTAAAATCTAAGAAAATTAGGATATTGATATAATTTTAGATTTTTTCCTTCTTGTTTGTTGTTAGATCTGTATTCTGGGCATTAGGGTTTCATTTTAATATTCTAGTTTTCAAAAAGGACATTAGGGTTCTTCATATCTGTGAATAAAAACTTTATGTGAAAATATAATTTTATTGTCTTTTTATTAGAATTGATAATCAACCTTCAGATCTATAATATATCCTTATCAGTAAATGGAATAGATGTCTTTATGAGATTGATATTTAGCTCTCAGATCTAGATCTGCATGAAAATAGAAAATGGGGTTAAATTGCATGTTAGGGTAATAATTTAATGTTATTATAAGATTTGCATATCATACTCTCACTTAAAGTAATTTGCATGAACTTAGACAAATTGTTATATATTTTCTCCTTCGAAAAATTGGTTGTTTATATATATAATGTCTATTAGTAATTAGTTAAAATTATATTATGTAAATAATAAAAACCAACAAAAGTGGTTTTACATTGTATTCAACTCTTCTTCCTTTCTTGGAAATTGAAGCAAAACAACTTCAATTAGTTCATTTCAAAATTTTATTCAATTGAGAATAAAAAACTTCCTAATTTAATAAATGTTGATTATTCTTTATGTTTGGTTGACAATCTATTTTGAGAAGTCTTTTTAGAATTTGCTAATATAAGTATTCATCATTTTAATTTTATATATTAGATTATAATATTAAAAAAATAATATAATATTTAATTTTAAAATTCTATTATATAAAGTTGTTACAAGCAAAGATATTTAATTGGTCAAAATATTTACAGGTTCAATGTGTCATTATTATTTATTTATGAAAAATAAATTATAAATAAATATTAATAGAATTTTGTTTAAAAATTAGAAAGTGTAATTTTTAAAAAATAGATTAAGATGAAATATTTGAAGAAACAAAATTAAAAAATAGATAATATTAATTTTTCAAGTTGATTTATTAGTTTATAATAGAAATAAAATTGACAATGAAAGAGAAAGTTATTTTAAGAAAAATATAAAATATAAAATATTTGATGATTTGAGAAGAAGAAGAAGGAGAAGGAGAAGGAGGAGGAGAAGAAGGAGAAGTAGGAGGAGAAGAAGAGGGAGGAGGAGGTGGAGGAGGACGAGGAGAAGGAGAAGGAGAAGGAGGAGAAGAAGAAGAGGAAGAAGAGGGGGAGGAGGAGGAAGAGGAGGGGGAGGAAGAAGAAGA
>MU227006.1:528998-546971 GCA_018584345.1 Thuja plicata
ATATATATATATAAAATAAAGTATTAGTAAATTTATTTTTAAATTAAATTTTAATTTTTAATTGATATTTATTAAATGAAAATATTAATATTTAATAATTATATTATTAATATTAATACTTTTTAGCTACTTTATTAAAAAAATGCTTTTTAGCTGATAATATTATTTAATAATAAATTGATCAAAAAAATATTAATTAATATTTATGTTAATTGTTTTATGAATTTTGTTATTAATATTATTAATTTCATTTTCTGTTATTTTAGTTTATTTTTTTGTGTTTAATAAATATTTAATATTAATTTAATGAATTTTAAGTTATGATTTAATTTCAATATTTAATATATGTTAAATTTTAATTAATATAATAAAGTATTATTAAATTCATTTTTAAATTAAAATGGCTCTGCCTTTCTGCGCTCCTCCGCATGGCTATCAACATGCGAATTATAAAAATAGGTCTTCAAGTTTTCTAAAAACCTCTAATATTTTTCTGCATATACGACAAGAACGTTTGTCTGGCTTTGGCTTCCCTCGGCTCTCAAAATCCTCTCTCAACTGTCATAACATTTGTACAATCAAAAATCTAAATGCTCAAATAGCATTCTTCAAACACACCAAATATGCTGTGAAATTTAGATACAAACTTCCCTCTTTTCCTTTGGAGGGTCAGGATGGTTGGATTCATGTCAAATCTAAGTGCTCTTGCAAAAATTGAAACCTAGTTATTTCAGGGCACCTCCTGCTCTCGAAAATCATAATTCTTTCATATCATTGAGTAACCCTTATGAATTTTACCCTAAGATTAGGGTTAAGGCAAGAAGGAAGGACCATGAAAAACTTCAACCCATGGTTCTAAGCCTGAATGCAGATGAGGTAACTGGAATTTCAAAGGAAATTATACATATAGACACTGGAAAAATTGAAAAGATATTAAGTCTATGTAAGTATCAAGGTCTTTTGGCGAGATGGAATGGATATGGTATCAATGCCTCAAAAATCATCGGCTGTTTTAAAAATGAATACTAGAAACATGTAAGTATTGTCATTCTTTCATAAGTTTTTGTGTTTATAAGATGTTTTTCACAAGATATTAAAAATAAGTTTTTAAAAGGAGAGAGCCCTAGATTCAAAGGTAAGGATTTTACCCTTTTAGAATGGAAACCTAATTTTAGACCTAGCAATTCGGATAACTTTATGGTAGAAAGAGTCATCCTTCTCTCAGATATCTCTGTAGGATTAATTATTCTAGAATTTTTTAAGACCATAAGAAATCACTTAGGGAAATATATAGGTGTGGTAGAAACAACCTACCCATAGTCCAAAAATATTTTGATCATAAAAATAAATATTAATATCACAACCATGAAACCCATATTCATACATTACGGTAAGGAAGTTTTTGAAATTAATCCCCAAATTTATGATGAAGAACTTAATGTAGATATGGAAGATTCCTTGAAGAGCTTGGATACAGAGGAACTTTCAAACAATCATAATAATAAAATTGTGTGTAGTTCCTCCAGTGAAACATTAGAGGATAATTTATGTGAATTAGAAGAAGGATAAAGTAAGGAGGACACTGAGAACATAGTCGTGCTTGTAAGAAACCTCTTTCCTATGAGTGGAAACTTATATGACTTAGATATTAGCCCTGCAAAATATAAAAATTCTTTAATTAATATCTTAGAACAATCTGAATCAATGTGTAAAATAGTTAGAGAAGAATTGGAGAGTATTAAAAAAATTCAGGGACATCTTGTTTTGTTAATATGGATGACCTAAGTCTAAATTGTATTAGTTCCCTTGAGAGGATGAATGCACATGTTGCTCAAAATGACAAGTTAAGGGTATCTATGTGCAATAAACCTTTTTTAGGTAATAAAAAGGAAAGATTAATATCGAGAGAAGAGGGTAATAGAATTTTAGAATATCGGAATGGTGCCCAAAATAATCAAGAAAAAATAGAATATTCCATCGATAGCATTCACGATACTTAGAATAATAGTCCACTCAATACCCTAGAAAACATATAAAAGGAGAGACCTTCTCATCAAGTTAGTACAAAGATACCATTGGAATCATATTATAGTATCAGAGGTAACAAAAAAATAAGCATGGAAGGGATCAAGGATGAAAAGACTCCTTCAGTTTCTGAGGAAGATTTTAAGAGAAGAAATTTTGGAGAAATGAGAACTGGTGTTATAGAAGAAGAGAGTATTGATTCTTTTTTGGATATAACAGAGAATGACACTCGTATAGTTAAGGATAGGAATATAGAAACAAGTAAGGAGAAGTTAGAGAAAAAACTGGGACAAACTATAATGAAATAGAGGGGATAGACGAGATTAGTGAATTTTTAGGCCTTAATTAGGATACAAATGATGTATTGATTCTAAAAGTTCTTGAATCGATGGAACAAGAAGAGGAAGGAGAAGATCCTAAGATACACATCAGGGGTGAGCCCTAAATACAAGAATTGTTAGGACTAATTAACAAATATGATGGAAAATCCTTACCTGATTGTGCAAAACAATCCTTCAAATAGGGAAGGATGTCTCTTAAAGAGTTGAGACAAAAATATGGACAGGCTTCAGGTCAATTTAAAATTACATCGATTCCGAACACAAGGAAGGGGAAGATCCTTCCCAAAGATCCATGAAGATAATTTCATGGAATTTTAGGTGACTAAATGCCCCTAACAAATAATGCCTATTTAAAAGGTTCTTATCCACACCTGAGGTAGACTTACTCTTAATCCAAGAAACTAAATTAGGAAAGGAAGGATATGGAACCCTCAGCGAAAAACTAGGGATATGTGAGGTTAAGGGGTAGAATCGAAGGGAGAATCTGGAGGATTATTCATTATATGGAACCCAAGATTTCTTACACTATATGTGATAGACAATAATTCAAACTAGATTGCGAGTAGGGTTAAGAACATAAGGAGTAATTTAGAATTTATAATAATTAATATATATGGGCCAAAATTTCTACATGAAAAAAAGAAATATCTAGGCTAAAATTGGGACCTTCATTAATAATCATATTGATGAGAATATATTCTTAGGAGGAGACTTTAATGCCATTCTAGACTTAAAGGAGAAAGTTGGAGGATCTAGGAAGCTTACTCTGACTATGATCGAATTTAAAAGCTGGATACAACAAATCAAAGGATTGGAAATACCCATAGATAATGGGACCGTCACTTGGTCCAACAAAAGGACTAGACTAGTATATATAGTAGAAAAATTAGATAGATTCTTCTTTTTAGGTAACTTAGAAAAATTCAATCTCAATTTCAAAATGAGCATTATGGCAAATTCATGATAGACCATTTTCCAATTTGCCTAAGTTTAGAAGAAGACTATATACCAAAAAAAAACCTTTTAAGTTTGAAAAGATGTGGCTGAAAGATGAAAATTGTATCTCCAAGATAGAGGAATGGTAGAATGAAAAAATCTTCAAAGGATCAAAAAGTTTTAAACTAATGGCTAAATTAAAACATGTAAAACGATGCCTTATTGAGTGGAACATAGATAACTTTGGGAATATCTTTGGATCTAAAAAAGGATTAGAACAAGAATTAAAGATCCCAAACAAAGAAATCATTAAGAAGGGTATGGATCTAGAAAAAATTAATAAATAAAAGGCTCTGTTGAACACTTACAAAGATAAACTAGAAATAGAAGAATTCTTTTGGAGGAAGAGATCTCGAGAAGTATGGCTAGAAGAAGGGGATAAAAACACAAGATTTTTTCATAACTTCTCAAAATAAAAATGAAGTTTTAATAGGATTACAAGCATTAAGAAACTCGATAGAACAACAATTGAAAATATAGAGAGTATAGATTTAGAAGTAGTTAATCACTTTGAATGTATTTTGAACAATCTAGAAGGTTTAGATAGAGTAGCCCAAGCCGACTTACTCTCTAATATCCCTCATATTGTTTTAGAAGAGAATAATAAAATTCTCAATGCTAAATTCACCAAAGAAGAAGTGAAAATATCCCTTAACAATATCCATCTAGATAAATCCCATATTCCCGATGGGTTCCCTACTTTCTTTTATCAGCAATGCTAACATTTTATTGGAGAGGAATTTGTTACAGTCTTAGAAGGTATGATAAATTCAGGTAAACTTCTGCATGAAATTCATAATACATTTATTCCCTTAATTACTTATAAGTCAAACCTAGAGTGCTTTGATGATTACAAACCTATACCTCTATGCAATACTCTATATAAGTTACTTACAAAAACCATGGCTAATATGTTAAAGAGATTGCTCCCTAAGCTTATCTCGGAAGAGAAAACAAGTTTTGTCCAAGGGAGATCTATCCTGGATGGTGTAATTATTGTACAAGAAGTTATTCATTCTATCCAAAACAACCAGAACCCCAGTATGATTATTAAATTGGATATTAAAAAAGCATATGATAAGCTTGACTGTAGATGTTTATGCAAATGTTTGGAATCATTCATATTTTCTAAAGAGTGGATAAACTTGATTTTAGAATGTATATCTAGCCCTAAAATTGTAATTTTGATTAATGGAAATCCGGAAGGCTTCTTTAGCATATCCCAGGGTATAAGGAAAGGGGATCTCGTTTCCCTTTTTCTTTTCATTATTATGGACGAAGCCCTTGGATGCTCTTTAACAAAGGCCAAAAGAGATAACTTAATTTTAGGTATTAAAGTTACTGAGAAATTAAAACCATGTACCCATCAACAATTTTTTTACCACAATTTACTCTTTGGAACTGCTAACTTTTTAGAAGCTAATTCAATTAAGAATATACTTACTGCATATACTAAGGCATTAGGGCAACAAATGAATAAGGAGAAATCTGATTTTTTTTCCTTAATACTCCTGAACATCTGCAACAAACCATTTGTCGGTTCCTAGAATTTAATATGGGGAAATTGCTTCCTCTAGATAAAGGAATTAGATCACCTAACCTCTAGGATGGAGTTTTAAATGATTAGACAACAAGGTTAAATCATGGAAGGGTAAATGGTTAAAAAATACAGGAAAAACACTATGATTAAATCGGTCTTATCTGCAATACCAATTTACTAAATGATGTGATTTAGTTTACCAAAAGGAATATAGAATTAGATAATAAGAAATTGAGAACATTCTTTTGGAAAGGATCTAATGAAAAAGATAGATTAGCAATGATTGCATGGGAGAAAATATGTAAACCTAAGGAGGAAGGAGGGCTGAACATTAAGGATATCAAACAACAGAACCTAGCGCTAGGTGCTAAATTGGTATGGATAATATATAAAGACCCTGAAGCCAAATGGGTCCAGATACTTAGGTACAAATATTTAGATGGAAGGGATTTACTGAGTATCTTAAGACATATTTTCCATCCTAACGGATCGAGGGTATGGAATTTCATTTTAGATAGTAGGAAAGTGATAAGAGATAACATTACATGGGATATTGGGGATGGAGGAAATTCTCCTTTTTGGGAAGATTCATGGGGGTATTCCCGCCTCTAAATTTGGTCATAACTGACAGGCATGTCATAAAATTAATTAAAACTTGTAAAGGTAGTTATTTCAAGGACTATGCTGAACTCATAGATAACAATCCAACCATGGGATGGAAATTGATATCCTTTGATAATATGGGCTTAATTGATGAAGTCAAGAGAACCATTGAAGGAAATTTGAAAGAATGGAAAATAAATCCATCAACTGAGTTAGACAGGGTGGTGTGGGATAAATCAAATAATGGTGAATACAATGGCCAAGAAGAGTATGAAGCACTAAATAATAGAAGACAAAAAATACAATCTTACCAGTAGACTTATGTTGCAAAAAAGAATGCCTCCCTAAGGCCGGTATGTTTGTTTGGGCTGCATTACAGATAAGAATTCTCACAACAGAATGCTTTAATAAGATAGGCTATCAAAGACCTTCCAGACGTTTCTTGTACGAGAAAGAATGTGAATCAGTTGATCACTTATTATTTAAGTGTGACTTCTCTTATAAATGTTGGACATGGCTTGCAAATAAACTTGATTGGTTCATTGCATTTCCAAATAATCTAAAGGATTTATTTATAAGATGGCCTAGGAAAAGAGGCAATTGTTTGTGTAATATAGAAAATATGGATAGGGTTTAGAACAATGGATATTTTCTCATAGAAGTGTCCCTATGCCTATATTATCCACTTACATTTAATTGTAATTGATAAGGGGTGTAAATCTGGAAATGTTTGTAAAGGAAAATGGAATAAAATACATACCTCCGAAAAAGAACCTGCTAAAAACCTTGTCGGATGGTCTCAAAAACTGTTGATTTTTGGGATCTTGTACTGAAACTGTGAGATATACAAAACCCATAAATCTTTTTCTTTTCTGAGAAAGGTCGATTCTGACCCTCAAGTCAATGTAACCTTGACCCAGCATTTTTGATTCTGACCTAGGTCAGGGTTGAGGTCATCCTTGACCTAGGTCAGGGTCAACCTTGACCCCAAAATGTCGACCTTGACCTGCACATCTCTGACAGAGAATCTGTTCACAGATCCCAAAAGTTTGTCAAAAAGGGTATCTAGATCTGCACTTTAATTCACTGTCCCAAACCTGTACCTACAAGAAAAATGGTTTTTTTGTTGGGGGAGGGGTTTTCCTTGGTCAAACCCCAGTTTTGGAATTAACCTTATAATCAAGTTGAAATTGCATAAGTAAACAAAGTAAATAAATGAATTCACCTTGCTTGTATAGAAGCCCTTGTGGTGGATTCGAATCCTTGGATCCACAAGTATGTATGCACCAAATGGATATAGAATGTAGAATGTAGGATGTAGGATGTCTCAAATCAATTGATTTTGGATCTTCAAAACCAATCTTGAATGGATCTTGGAATAGGAAGAGGCTTGCATGGATGTGGATGGAGAAATCTTCAATAAGAGGGCTCTATAGAGCTTGAATCCTTCAATGGCTACCAATGGACCTCCTTGATGAATTGGATGCTTGAATTATTGAATGCTTGAATGATTGAGAGTAAATGCTTGCTTCAATAGATCATGCATAGAGTTTGGATGGAATTTCCTCTTGCATCTTACTCCTTAGCTTTCACCTAGTTGATGGTTTTGCTTGATGATGGTTAGAGAAAATTAGAGGAGAAAGCTTCCTTATATACAAATCTAGGGCACAATATTCTAGGGATTTGTACATAGGAGAATTAAATTCCCATTAGATCTATACCGCTAGAAGTGGACCTATATTAAATATAATTTAAGAATCATTGCTTCAAAGACTGAGACAACCGACTTGGAAGCGAGAATTAAATATTTCTGAAGCCCAACATCTGGAAACCCCAGAAACTTGAAATTTGGACTTTGGGCCAAAAAAGGTCAATTTTGGCCTAGGTCAAGGTCAACCTTGACCTAGGTCAGGGTCAAGGTCGACCTTGACCCTGAAGTAAAGAACTTCAAATTTGCAGATCAGGGTGCCAGAAACAGGCTGGAAAAAGTGGGAAATGTGGCAGAATGGGGAGAAATCTAGATCCAAGTCAAAGACCCATTCAAGGCACTTGACATGACCCAAAAACACTTAATTAGAAGGCTAAACCATTCCACAATGGAAGTGCTTCCATTTTATGACAATATAGTTTGTATAGGAAAATATGGACTATAACACCGTCAATCCTCATATGGGGAATCTGGAAGGAAAGAAACAAAATAATCTTCAGAAATACCAAATGTTACTCCAATTAAGAATTGAAGTTTTCATTAGTATTCAAGCACTCAACATGGACAATCGATAACAGAGTCACAAATAGGACAGATGTTATATTCACTGAAGTGCAAAGTTAATCGAGAGCACTGATCACACCTAGAGTTAATCGAGTACAGTGATACCCGAGTTGACAGACTACAGTGAGTAGTAGAAAACACCGAGCTACACAGTATAAACTGAACAAATAGTATAACCAAGATACACAGACTACACCGAGCACCGAGAGACAACAATAATCGAGTGGACCAGAGGCCACAAAATTTTGTTATGGCGCATTATTCTATGTAAAAACTTTTTTGCCGACCTAGATAATGGTTTACACGATTGAGGAGAGAATTAATCATGGATATACAAAATTAGTTTTTTTTGTCTCCTATGTTAGATGATCAAGGT
The DNA here is from genome assembly GCA_018584345.1 of Thuja plicata. Classification (NCBI taxonomy): domain Eukaryota; kingdom Viridiplantae; phylum Streptophyta; class Pinopsida; order Cupressales; family Cupressaceae; genus Thuja; species Thuja plicata. The sequence goes on from MU227006.1 coordinate 537,152, forward strand.
AAATTATGTACATAATTGATCTTAGGGTAGGGGTGTAATTGTGAAACCCTAATTACGTCATAAAGTTAGATATATAAATGTATAGATGTCAAAATTTATTAATGTATATTGATCAAGAACTGATCAAGTAGCCGCCATACTACAGACATCAGAGATCAGACAAGTGATTTCAAGGACAGAGACTACATTATAGAAAATTAGTTTTCAGAACAGAATCAAGGCTACTGAGAAGAACAGAGCAGGAGGTATTAGCATTCATATTGAGGTGATATGTTTTGAATGCACTTAATGGATCTGTATCAACAATATTGAGATTGTATATGTTTCAGATCAAACCTTTGTTACTCTCTAACAATTGTAATAGACCCCTAAATCTCTTTACAGAGTAGACTTAACTGTCTTTTTGTAAATCTCTTAACCGAGTGCACACATAAACTGTGTTGCAAAATCCTCATACGAGGTAGATCTAATCGATCTCATTGTTACTCCTAATAGGGTAAGATCATCAGAAGTGATCATTCTTTGTAAGCTTTAACAAGCTACTTTATTTACTGCAGTAGTGAAGTTTTGTAGGTCTCATCCCCACCCCATTTTTTACCTTCTAACATGGGTTTTCTGTGATACCAAAATACTAGTGTCACGAGTAGTTAATTTCATCTATGTGTATTGTTAATTTTACATGCATTTATTACAATTCAAGAGTGATACTATATGTTTAGTGTATGCAATCTACTCAGTCGGTTAATACAGAACAGTGGGTACAAATAATTGATTAAATTTTTTTAAGGCTACTAATTCACCCCTCCCCTCTCAGTACACACCCTTTCCATTATCCCAAAAATTGGTATTAGAGCTAGTTATCTTGTTTTGAAGGTTTAATCAATGAAGAGAAAATATCTTACAATGGAAAGGTATACACTTGATAAAACCATTGAAAATCAGATGTTACAGTTGCATATCTATGTCGAACAATACAATGAATCCAAAGAGAAAATAAAGGAGATGTTGATTAAGAGAAAGGACATGGCACTTCACTGTCGTGAGATTAATTATCATGAAGAAGAGATTCATGACCCATTTGACTCATCTGGATTTGAATCTAGTAGCATATATGATGCATCTGAAGGAATCATATCAAAGCTATCTGAGAGAAATCAACAACTTACTGAACAAGTGAAAGCACTGTAGATCAGACAAGATACACAAATGGTTAGAATGGTTGAAGTCTTGAATGATGCAAAGAAAGCTAAACAAGATAGAAACATGGTTGTTGATGACAGAAGATAGATGACTGAAAAGTTACAAGAAAAAGAATATGAGATATCGAGACTTACTGAACATTACTTTGAGATCACCAATCAAGTGATTACTATGAATCATGAAGCAAATCAAGCGAATAATGAACTTGCAAAAATAATAGAAGATATTGGTGTATTGAAAGAAAAAAATAAAAAACTGAGAAATGAATTGAAGATTTTACAACAACATAATGAAGTGATCAAGAGATTTGAAGAAAGCACTAAGAGAATGGATGAATTTTTGAACTATCAAAGAAGACTGAACAATAATACCAGATTTGGGTATACCAAGCAAGGATAATCATCAAATAAAGATGAATAAAGGAATGTACACTCAATCCCAAAGCCTAAGAAGCCCTCTTTTTATCAATGTGGAAAACTAGGCCACACATCAAATGATTGCAGAAGAAAAGCAAAAGGTATTCCTAGAAACCCTCTTAAATTTAATGGTATTTTCTATAATTGTAATAAACATGGACATCAGTCACATGAGTGTAGATCCAAGTTGAAAAAACCATAGAAGAAACCATACATGGATAAATACTGCCAAAATTGCAACATGCATGGTCATACATCTCAAGCATGCAAAAAGAACACGAAGAAAATCTCGAAGCGTAAAGGACAAGAAAAGGTAAATCAACCAAGAAGACAAGGTAATGCTTATGCATGGGATTATAAAACTTGGAGAAGTTGTACAACATGTGGTAAATATGGACATATAAAAACAAATTGTATGAGACAATGGAGAACCAAGTCTAGGAATTGGTCAAACTTTGGTATGGCATGTTCTCACTGTCACAAAGTTGGTCACTTAAGCAGAGATTGTGCAGACCAAATAAACAATTATGGAAATGGAAATACTATTGATGAAATTGTAAGGATCAAAAATCAAATGTGGAGAAGAGAATCAAATGATAATGCAGGACCAAGCACAACAGTCAGTGACACCTCATCCAATAGATTAGGTGGCTCCACCATCTCCAACTGAGCAATACAAGTAGGTAAGGAACTATGTTTTGCAAAGCTATATCTTACATCACTTCTTATATTCATTACACAAATGCCAAATTAGCATGAATCAAGATGCAGTATGGTATTATATTTTTTTTATTAATTTGATTTAGTTGAGTCGGTTAATATGTACCAAGTTAGAACTGTTAGTCAGTAAACATGTGAAGAGACAACCGAGTTGCTATGGAAACTGAGAATTTGTTACATTCACTGAGCTGAAGTATTTTCAGTGTTAACTGAGCATAATTTTTGTTCACCGAGTGGTTGGTGAAAAACATTTATTGCACCGCCCTAAGTCATTTTCTATAAATTTGATCGGTGTGAACTCATTTTTCACACCGCGATCACATAGCAGAATAGAGAAAAGAGAGAAGAGTTGCAGCAGAGTATTTTTGAGCATTCTATAGAGATTTAAGCACATTCTAAGCACATAGAGGTTACTCAGTATGAATTTTTTTATTCTCAAGTTATTTGAACACCTTTCTTGCAAGCCCTAAAACCAGAATTCATGGCATCTACATCTCTAACCATGAAAGAAAAGATGGAGAAGGATAAAAAGATTGTTTTGGTGAAGAACTAAACTTGCACCGAGCCCAACTACAAGATCCATCCATAGGTTGCAGCCCAAACATATGACGAAGGCACATTTTCATCTATCCAACCTAGGGTTTTGTTAGTCCAAGACGTGTGTGCCTACATTCACTACAAAATAGGTGAATTCAAAGACTTTGAAATTATTTCCACTTATCAATCACAATGCACAGATGGGAAGTTGAAAGAAGATCACAAACATTTGGAGGTTAAAGGGTTAACCAATGCCCTAAATTTACCAAATGTATTTAAGACCGAGTGGATTTGTATTGTTCTGATTCATGTACATGATGGAAAGCTATGGATGGATGAGCCCAAGAAGATAACAAAGGATATTATTCACATCATGACAGGGTATCCAATATGTGATAAATCAAAAGTCCTCGGGCACCCTCTGAGAACCAAAATAGAAAAGCTAACAAGAGTCAAGTGGGATGGTAGAGGTCTGAAGATCAATTGCATTAGTGATCCCGAACTGAGATTCAGAGCTTATGTCATTGGTTACAAGATATTCTAGTCCAGCAGACTGAACAACATTGCTTGCGGAGCTGTTGACATAGCATATAAAATTGTCAAGAAAGGAGTATAATATGGCCTAGCCAAGTTGTTACAAAGGCAATTTGAAGAAAATATGAAGACCATTAGATCAACAAGATCAAATACATGTAAGTTTGGGTCACTACTACTATGTACTTTTTTCTACTTGCAGAACTTCTTTCCATCCATCAGTAAATTGAAATGGAAGTCAAACCGACCAGTTACTATGAAAATCAATGATTTCATTACAAGTCTAGGAAAGAACATTGAGCCAGTTATGAATGAATATTTTTCTAAGTTTAAAGAAAGAATGGAAAATAGATCAAGAATTCCTCACTAGTTAGTAGATAAATACAAAGATGAAATATATTTTTTAGTAGACAACGATACAACTCTAATCAAGGTAGCTCAACTGAGGACAACATGGCTACCTCCGTTAGATTATGAGTTAGATATTGATATTGCATCTGAAGCTATTGAAAAATTGTTGAATGAGCCCATTGATAAATCTTCCATGAGATTTGACACATTTGATGAAGCCCAGACCTGAATCACTATTGGTCTACAAGTTCAAAAGATGAGTAGGAAAAAGATAAAAATTGTGAAGACTTTGAAGAGAAAATTTGCAATCACAGATGAAGAATTAGACAAGTATGTTGATGAAACTGGGGAGAAGACTTTAGTCGGTCAAGATGATGAACCCAAACATGTTGATGATACCACCGAATCAGATGAAACACAAAACAAGGCACCTAAGGCCAAAAGGGGAAAAATCTTAAAGAAAGAATCTCCATCACAGACCAGATCATAATCAGTGACTATGGATTCACCACCTTTGAAGAAAGGTGTAGAAAAATTACAAGGCCCTCACCAAATCTTACTTACCAAACAAGAAAACAGAAGGGTACTACCGAGAATCCTACACCGAGGCAAAGGAAGAGATATGTAAGGATCAAAGATGACAATGATGATTCTGATGACAATCCAGATCAATTCAAGGTTGTACAAAATAAGATACCTTAGACTATTGATGAAATTGCAGAAGAAATAATTATAACCGGATGATTAGGACATCCAAAGATACATGCATATTCTGATCTTACTACCAAGAACAAGGACACACTCGAAGAAGCAATTATAGGTATGATGAGAAAATTTAAACAAGTTCCAGTTGAATTTTCTACCTACCTTCCTTCTGAGTTATATGATAAGATATCAGCAAGATGGAAATATGCACTTCAAACTGAGAAACAGATGAGAGAAGAAACTCTCACACTTATTAAAGCTGATTACACAGTTGAGAAGATAAATGAAATAATGAAGCAGTATGCCAAAACAATTCCTAAGAAAGAATGAGCACTGAATATTTTACAAGGAAATCTAAAGGAATTATATATTGAGAGCACACAGATAAGGAATAAACTTCTGAACCCACCAAAGGAAATCAAAGATACCGAGGAAAAAATAGACATTGCATCCAAAGTCAACATCTAGGAAGATCAACCGAGCACAAAGCCCATAGATGTTGACAATGTATTGGATGACATTCCTCAACTATTGACTAACATGAGTCACCCAGAGATCACAGTAAATGACATCACTAAAGGTGATCCTGATGATAAAGTTAAGGAAGATGAGATATTTGAAGCAACCAAGACCCTGAATGAACAAGACACAACAAAGGTCGTCCGAGCTAATGTACCAGGCTAGTTACCTATGTTGGTAAAATAAATTGAGATTGAAAGTGAAGCACAACAAAAGACACCCGAGAAGGCCACTAATACAACTAAAGATAAGGGTGAAAAACAAGGTACACAGACCGAGCATAGTGGTGGAACTACCCAAGGTGATGCGCAAAAAGATACCACTGATGTAGAAAAAAAGGTGAAGGTAATACAAATAACACATGCAATACAGTAGATACTTCTAGTACAGATACAAAGTTAGTTACCAAAACACCTCACCAAGTCATCACACCAAGTACCAAGCCAGCAAAGCATGAACCCAAGAACAAGGCTCAATTAGCTTTAAATTTATCTCCTTCATCCAGTGTTCAAGGAAAGAAAAAGAAGAAGAAGAAATGAAGCAAGGACGCAGTAACTTTAGATGAAATCATAGAGATTCCAGCATGGGATCCAAGAACACTTGATCCATAAACATTGAAGAAATATGGTGAATTATGCACAGGAAAAGAAGCACATGACAAATTAAGGCAATAACACAAAAATTCCCAAGTAGTAGAAGCCGCCAAGGAGATCCTACAAAAAGTTCTTCCTGACATGTCTATCAATGAAATGACTCCCATCATTGATCAACTTGCACTACTTACCAAGGCTATTAACAAACCTAACATTGATGCCGAGAAGAAATTGGAATAAAGAGCATACAACAAGATACAATACAAAGTCATAGAGAAGATCAGCCAGGTAGTGGAAGTCAATAAGGTAACTTTGTCTGAATTTGTGAATGCAATAGAAACTATGATGTCTGAAGCCATCACAATTCTATAACAGTTATGCACTCTAGATCACTTCACTACTGAGATTAGTGAAAAGATAAAGAAAATAGATCAAGATCTTAAGGATAGTGCAAACAGTCTATCAACCAAGCAACATGCATTGCAAATGCATTACAACAAAGTTATCCAAGCCAAGCGGTTGAGACTAGACTTAAAGAAAGAAGAAGAGAAAACCAGAGAAAAAGTAACCGAGCTACAGGTAATGTTACTACCGCATTTGGTAATGATGCAAAAACATGTGACATTGGAAAAGAATTTAGTTGTCACCCCAAAATTGTTAGTAACTAATAGCATATATGATATGCATGCTCAGATCAACCTATAACAATTAACCCTCGAGCATTTAAAAAAGGAATAGGAGAATCTAATGGAAACTAGTAAGAATGCTCATCCTACCATTTTTGACAAATTGTAAGTTATACTCCTTTTATCATTATTTTCAAAAAAAAGGGGGAATATATGTATATAAGTATAGTAAAGGGGGATACTAAAATCAGGATGAGTTCATATACATATACTGAGCATGTACAAAGGGGATTCATCATGTATATTATGTATAGAAATAAGTTTTTGATACTAATTCCAAAGGGGGAGAATGTTACTCCAACTGAGTATTCAAGTTGTCATTAATATTCAAGCACTCAACATGGACAATCGGTAACAGAGTCACAAATAGGATAATTGGTATATTCATTGAAGTGCAGGGTTAACCGAGAGCACTAATCATGCCTAGAGTTAACCAAGTACAGTGATACCCAAGCTGACAGACTACACCGAGTAGTAGACAACACTGAGCTACACAGTATAAACCGAAAAAGATGTATAACCAAGATAGATAGACTACACCGAGCACCGAGAGACAATAATAACCGAGTGGACCAGAGGCCACATAAAAGTTTTTTATGGCACATTATTCTATGTAACAACTTTTTTTCTGATCTAGATAACGGTTTACACATTCAAGGAGAGCATTAATTACGGATATACAACATTAATTGTTTATGTCTCCTATGTTAGATGATCAAGGTAAATTATGTACACCATTGATCTTAAGGTAGGGATGTAATTGTGAAACCCTAATTAGGTCATAAGGTTTGATATATAAATGTATAGATGTCAAAATTTTGTAATGTATGTTGATCAAGAACTTATCAAGTAGTCGTCATACTACAAAAATTAGAGATCAGACAAGGAATTTCAAGGACAGAGACTACATTGCAGAAATCAATTTTCAGAACAGAAGCAAGGTTATCGAGTAGAACAGAGCAGAAGTTATTATCATTCACATTGAGGTTATATGTTTTGAATGCACTTAATGGATCTGTATAAGCAATATTGAGATTGTATATGTTTCAGATTAAACTTCTGTTTCTCTCTTACAGTTGTAATAGACCCCTAAATATCTTTATAGAGTAGAATTAACCATCTTTTTTTAAATCTCTTAACTGAGTGCACACATAACTTGTGTTTTAAAATCCTCACATGGGGTAGATCTAATCGATCTAATTTTTACTCCTAATAGGGTAATATCATTAGAAGTGATCATTCTTTGTAAGCTTTAATAGGCTACTTTATTTACTACAGTAGTGAAGTTTTGTGGGTCTCATCCCCACCGTAATTTTTACATTCTAACAGGGGTTTTCTGTGATACCAAAATACTAGTGTCATGATTACTTAATTTCATGTATGTGTATTGTTAATTTTACATGCATTTACAATTCAGCAGTGATACTATATGTTTGGTATATGCAATCTACTCGGTCGGTTAATACAGAATAATGGGTACAAAGAATTGATTAAATTTTTTTAAGGATATTGATTCACCCCTCCCCTCTTAGTACACACCTTTCCATTATCCTAACACCAAAATTGGAATGGACCAATTCTTAAATAAATTAGAAGTATGTATAGTTGAAGTACTAAACAATATAAATATTAGGACCTTGAAAGATATGGCCTTTACCAACAAGGATGAAAAAATTAGGAAGAAATGGTAAGTGTAATCACATAAAAATGGTCATCTAAACCCTAGATCCCCAATGATAACAATTAATCAAGAAACCCTAATCTTGATAAACCCTAAGTCCTAAATCAAATAGGCAATTTCTCAATCTATCAAATTTGAACTGATCTGACCTAAACCCTAGGTCCTAATTGATCATCTTACTTGATTAATTAATTAATTCCTAAAAAATATAAAATATTGGAAAATAAACCTTAAGTTAATTATTTAATTAATATTTCTAATATATTAATTAAATAAAATTACTAAATTGTCAATAAAATAAAAAGGGAATTAAATTAATTAATAAAAACAAAATGTGCATTTAAAATTAATTAAATCTTTTAAAATGCATATGAAATCATCAAATCCAGTTAACTAATTATCAAATTGAAAACAATCCAGTTCTACTCAGTTAACTGATTCTCCACCTTTATTAAATTGGAAATAAATATGTTTTATTCAGCTAACTTAATCTTATATATTTATTATTTTGGAAACAAAGTTGTTACCTAAAAATGATTTTGGAAGTTTCCAAAAAGACTAAATCTTTTGACCAATCAAAGTGCTTGCACATGGATTGTGCTTCCTCAAATCGAATCCGAGCCACTCATTTCCTCTAATCTCGAGCGTCAATTTGGGAGAGATTTTCTATAAAAGAGAAGCTCTTTTCCTTCACAAAGGATCTGAATTTTTGCATTATTGTTATTTGCAACATTTTCTAGCATTCTTAGCTTTTAATCATTTAGCATTGTTATTTGTTTTAATTTATTTCAAAGAATTCAAGTTTGATAACTTAGAGCAGATATTTCAATTTGCGCTTTAGAAAGAATTTACATATTTCTTTTGGTGCCTTTTGTCACTGAGGTTTGCACCCTTGCTGAAAGCTTCTCTAACAGCAACCTAGTGAAACATGGAATCAACCTCCAAGCTGTGGGACTTGAACAACGAGGTTGAATCTCCGGAGAAGGCCGGATTCCTCTACTATCAAGATGCACCTAAAACTATCTCTTGCAAGGAAAAGGGAGAAGGAGATGCAGAAAACCAAATTACTTGAAAGGAAAGGGTGATACACCAAGATAGAGCCTACTTTCTTCTGCCTTGAAACTACACTACACATCCATACAAATCAACTAACACAACTTCTACCACATGATTCTTAGCAAACGTATGAAGGTCAGAGACTAAAATTACTACAAGGGAAGAGAAAACTTCACAATACAGTAATCCAAGCGAAATAGACACAACACACAATGAACCAGAATCAGCTTGATCAATAAGGGGTAAAACATCTACACAGTTATTGATTGCAAAAGAGGATAAACATGAATTACACAGAATGAGGTACAAGGTAAATACGATAACAGCAAGCTGTCATAGAACCAGAAGAGAAGTAGATGGATAAAAGAATAGACACAGGAGCAAAAAAATAACTACAAGTATCAGAAAGTTGCTAACAAAGCATGCCTTCTACATTCTTCCAACCCTTTGCAATTGCAACCTTTATGCTATATATAGGGCTATGACCATCTTGGGATCCCTTAGGATGCAACAAGCTTCGGATGATCATGAAAACCCTAACCCTAAAACACAGGAGAGAGGAAAAGAGAGAGAGAAAGAAATCGAGAATGACCGAGTCAAAACAGATATTCATGGATATTTTCCTGACCTTCTCGATCTGGCAACTGGAAATCAGATTTGTTAAACGGCGGCTAGCAGCATTTATGTTCAGTCTAAATAGTCATGCACACCTGTTCACCTATACTCCTCTGCAATAACTGCCTCTCTTGTCTGTGAATAGTGCATAGCCAAGTGTTCATCTTATCATCGCCCAGGACTTCTTCTCCTTCCTCGTGGCACTTT
>MU227006.1:557956-569720 GCA_018584345.1 Thuja plicata
CCACGTTAAAATCCTTGTGTTATGTGTGTATGGTTTATTACTTTATTGTTTTACATTCTACATATGCATTTATGGATTGACTGGTATACTCTGCATATTTACTGAGTATCGGTAAATATAGTTTACTTCTTATCAGTTATCAAGGAGAATAAGGATAGACAAGGTAAACCGATAGACAGTTATTTGTTTCAAGTAATTCAAGGCATACATCTTGTTGGGACTTAATAATTTGAGAAGTATTGATTGGTGGATTAAAGTTGAAATTGGATAAATTTTGAAGGCCACTGATTCAGTCCCCCCTCTCAGTTATTACTAACACTTCACTACTACAAAAATGAAGATAGCCTATTAGATCTTACAAACAATGATCACTTCTAATGATCTTACCTTGTTAGGAATAACAATGAGATCGATTATGTCTATCTCGTGTGAAGATTTTTCAACACATTTTATGTGTGTACTCAGTTATGAGATTTACAATAAGATGGTTAAGTCTACTCTATTAAGAGATTTAGAGTCTATTATAATTGTTAGAGAGTAACATTAATTTGATCTGAAACATATAAAATATCAATATTACTGATACAGATCCATTATGTTCATACAAAAATATATATGACCTCAATGTGAATGATAATACCTTCTGCTCTATTTTTCTCAGTAGCCTTGCCTTAGTTGTGTAAACTGATTTTTGCAATGTAGTCTCTGTTCTTAAAATCCATGTCTGACCTCTGATGTCTGCAGTATGACAGCTACTTGATCATTTCTTAATCAACATACATTTCAACATTTGACATCTATCTATTTATATATCCAATGATATGACCTAATTAGGGCTTAAAAATTACATCCTTACCCTAAGATCAATGGTGTATAAAATTTACTTTGATCATCTACACATATGAGACATAAACAATTAATGATGTAAATTTTTAAATAATTTCCTACTTGATCATGTAAAGTGTTATCTAGGTCGGCTAAAAAGTTATTATATAGAATGATGTGCCATAAAAAAATTTAGGTTGTCTCTATTCCACTCAGTTAGTTTTGTCTCTCGGTACTCGGTGTTGTCTATGTATCTCAGTTATACTGGTGTTCGGTTATGCTATGTAGCTTAGTGATGTTCACTGCTCGGTATAGTCTGTCTACTCCGTAATCATTGTGCTCGGTTAACTCTGGGCATGGTCAGTTCTCTCGGTTAAGTCTGCACTTCAGTGATATAAACCAACTATCTTGTTTGACTCTATCACCAACTTTTCATTATGTCTTCTTGATAACTAATGACAAATTCAATGTGCAATTGGAGTAACATTCTCCCCCTTTGGCATTAGTATCAAAATATTATTACTGTACATAATACTATACATAGTGACTCCTTATTTTTACATGCTCTCCCCCTTTGTATATACTTGGTCTATGTATATGAACATTCTGATTATAGTATACCTTTTTACTATAAATATATACATATATTCCCCCTTTTTTGAAAATAATGACAAATGGAGTATAACTTACAGTTTGTCAAAAATATTTGGATGGGCATTCTTGAGAGTTTCCAGTAACTTCTCCCATTCCTCCTTTAAATGCTCAAGGGTGAGTAGCTCTAAATTTAGCTGAGCATGCATATCATATATGCTTTCTTTCACTGATAAATCTGGGGTGGCAATGAGATTCTTTTCCAATGTCACATGTTTCTACATCATATTCCAATGTGGTAGTAATGTTGCTTGGAGCTCAGTTACTTATTCTCTGATTGGCTCTTCTTCTTTCTTCAAGTCATGTCTCAACCACTGATTTTGAAGTACCTTGTTGTAATGCCTATGTAATGCATGTTGCTCGGTTGATAGACTTTATGCACTATCCTTAAGATCTCTACCTATTTGCTTTAGTTTTTCACTAATTTTGGTAGTGAAGTGATCTAGGGTGCATAACTTCTATAGAATTGTAATGGCTTTAGATATAACTGTTTCTAGACCACTTACAAATTTAGACAGAGTTACCTTATGTACTGCCACTGTTAGATTTGAGGAAAACAAATCCACCCAAGAACACCTGCATGCATGACTGTCACAAGAAAGAAGCAAAGATAGAACAAAGAACAGAGAGCTATGGCGGCCAAAAAGCCAGAGACATGAAATCCATGTTGAAAAGAATAAAGCTTCTATTAACAACAATAATGAATACAATCTCTCTCTCGTTATGAAATGCAAAGAAGTGAATCCTTATAAAAGGAATCATGAAACCCTAAAGGGGAAAACCCTAAAGACTAATAAGCTACCTAAGTATAACTTAAGCATAGAGTAAATAGACTAATAATTAAATGATTTAATTATTAGCTATACTATGACTACTCTAACACCCCCCCTTAAGTGTAACTTAGGGAGAAGCAAAACAGTTAAAGAATACTGCAGAAAGCAGGAAAGATGGGTCCCGACAACAAGGCCTGATCAGGTACCCAAGTACAAGAAATAAACTAGATGAAGGAAACTAAGCCTTCAATCTAGGGAAAAGTGTCCCAGAGAAAGGAACAAGAATGAGCAAGAAGCATATCCGAAGCATGTAGCTGTAAACTCTGTTTGAAGAGACTACTGGAACCCCCACTGAAGTGCATGACCAGGTAGAGAAGACAATGTCTGAAGAGCTGATCAATCGAACCAGGAAGCAATAGAACCAACAAGTGAACCCCCCCATAATGCTGAACTGGGAGAGGTGACAGGAACACTGAAATGCAATGCCAGAAAATATCTGCAGAAAGTAGAATCAGGAACACCAACAGTGCAACAAAAGTACAAACATAAGATAAAGGGTGGTGTCACCGACACACAGCATGGGCTAATGTCATGGAAGGTACACTCACTTGACAAAGGTGGATGTGGCTAAAATGACATAAGCATCATAACCCCCCATGGCACTTTATAACTGAGTGCAAGTACAAAAACACACAAGGTGTACAAGATCCCAGATATACAGAAGTAGGCACTTTATCACACTGTGTTTACAGAACAAAGATGCAACAGAAGAACCATACAAGCTCAGAAGTCAGAAAGAAGAGTGAGCTAGAATATCAGAAGAAGAGATCCCAGGACCTATAGACCCAAGCAATCCACCAGAGTGCATAAACTGCCAAACTCGGAGGAGAGAAAACTTGGAAAAAAATCTGGAAAAAATACCTCTACAACTGAATAGTTCACTGAACCAGCTTTCCAACGATATCTGGTTTGCTAAAAATGGAGTCTGGATGAGCTAGATATGACTCCCAGAAGGAAAAAATAGACATTAGACTTTAACAGACAAAAATACTATCAAAATAGCAGACCCAAAAAACCAAATCACCATAGTCGAAAAGAGCTTTCTAACGATATAACGAAGTCCAAAAAAGGCCTCTATATACTCCATATAGAGCGAAAACAGTGATAAGGCCCCAAAAAGCTCAACAGGCCTGGTTTTAAGCCCCAGGGGCTAAAAAAAAGGGCCCCTGGGCACATGGGGCGTGTCGGGGGCTGGGTCGGAGCCCCTGGTCACCCATGTGACCGACCACAAAGGCAGAAGGCCCGCGGGGCTGAAAAAACCCACCGAGTGGTGGCGGCGGTGGGGACCGGGTGCTCGGCCGGCGGAGCGGCGCCTGTGCAGAGGTAAGCTAGGGCCGGAGTGACGGGTGAGGCCGGGCGGTGGGGCTGGGAGGCGGCGGGCAGAGGCCGGTGGGGCCGAGCGGTGGCGGTGGGTGGACTGCTGGAGGTGGATCAGGGAGGGTGGCGGCTGGGCACTGGCCGGCGGCGGTGGTGCGCCGGTGGTGCCATTCCTTTTACACTGCGTGCATTTTAAAAATGCCAAAAAAAATATTTTTTTTATTTTTTCCTCGAAAAACGTGCCCGTACGGCCCTAGAAGGCCAAGAAATTTCTCCCCGAGGCTCCGGTGTCCAAATTGGATGAGCCTTATATGGATCCTAGGGTTTTTGGGCCTTCTAGACACAACTGTGAGGTTGGTTTTGATCCAAAATGCCTCAAAAAACAAAGACCCCCCAGAATCAATAAAAAATACCAGAAAAGACTAGTGTTTCTATAAACCCTCGCTTGCTTCAATCAAAGGATGAACAACCAGCTACAAGATGGCTCTGATACCATGTTAGATTTGAGGAAAACAAATCCACCCAAGAACACCTGCATGCATGACTGTCACAAGAAAGAAGTAAAGACAGAACGAAGAATAGAGAGCTATGGTGGCCAAAAAGCCAGAGACATGAAATCCATATTGAAAAGAATAAAGCTTCTATTAACAACAATAATGAATATAATCTCTCTCTCTCCTTATGAAATGCAAAGAAGTGAATCCTTATAAAAGGAATCATGAAACCCTAAAGGGGAAAACCCTAAAGACTAATAAGCTGCCTAAGTATAACTTAAGCATAGAGTAAATAGACTAATAATTAAATGATTTAATTATTAGCTATACTATGACTACTCTAACAGCCACTGCTTGGCTAATTTTCTCGGTGACTTTATATTGGATCTTATTTTGTGATCTTTCTTCCAAGTTTTTCTCAGCATCAATGTCAGGATTGTCAATTGCCTCAGTGAGTAGTTCAAGTTGGTCGAGTATGGGGGATCGTTCATCAATGTTTATATCTAGTAAAACTTGTATTAAAATCTCTTTTGTTTTTTCTACCACTTGTGTACTCTTTGCTTCTCATCTTAGCTTGTCCTGTGCTGCTTTTCTGGTGTAAATTTCACTATACTTATTTAATGTTTCCAGATCAAGTGTCCTTGGATCCCAGTCAAGAATTTCTATGACTTCATCTGTAGTAACTGCATCTTTGGTTCCTTTCTTCTTCTTCTTTTCTTGAATACTCAATGAGGGTGATAGTGCTAATGTTAACTGATCCCTTTGCTTAGTTTCTATCTTTGCTTGCTCGGTACTTGGTGTGGTACCTCGGTAGTTGACCTTGTGTCTATAGTAGATGTGTCTACTATCTTTTCAGGTGTCTTTGTGTTACCTTCATCATTCTCTTCTGCAAAATCAGTGGTATCTTTAGGTTCATCACCTTGTGTAGTTCCACCACTATGCTTGATCTCTTTACTATGATCTTCACCCTTTTCCTCATTTGTATCTATTATCTATTTGGGTGGCTTCTATTGTGCTTCATTCTCAATTTCAATTGCTTTGACCAGAATAGGTAACTAGCCAGGTACATCTACTCGGGCGACCTGTGATGTGTCTTGCTCATCTATAGTCTCGGTTGCTCTGATTGACTCATCTTCCTTGAACTTATGATCCATATCTCCTTTAGTTACATCAATTATTGTGATCTCTAGGTGTCCTAAATTAGTCAAGAGTTTAGGAATACTGTCTAATACATCATCTATTGCTGCATCGTCAATGGTTATGGGTTCTGTACTCGGTCTAGTAGATGCAACATCATTTACTTCCTCGGTATCCTGGATGTCCTCAGGTGGATTCAGCAGTTTGTTCCAAATTTTGGTACTCTCAATATCCACTTATTTTATATTTCCTTGTAGGATATTCAGTGTTCTTTCCTTCTTTGGAAATTAATTGGCATACTTTCTCATTATATCATGTATTTCCTCAACTGTGCACTTAGCTTTAATAAGTGTGAGAGCTGCTTCTCTCATATTTTTCTCAGTTTGGAGTGCATATGACCATCTTGATGATACTTTATCATATAATTTAGATCGAATAAAAGTAGAAAACTCAACTAGGACTTGTTTGAATTTGATCATCATACCTATGATTTCTTCTTTTATTTTATCCTTGTGTTCGGTAGTCAGATCAGAATATGCTTGTATCCTCAGATGTGCTAACTGTCCAGTAGTCTTGATTGCCTATGCAATCTCATCAATAGTCTGTGATGGCTTGTTCTATACAACCTTTAATTGATCTAGATTTTTGTCAGAGTCATCCTTGTCATCTTTGTTCCATACATATTTCCTCTTTGGTCTCGATGCACTAGTACCCTTCTGCTTCCTTGTTTGGTATTTAAACTTCGGTGAGGGTCTTATTATTTTTTCTACACCTTTTCTTCAAAGGTGGTGAATCCTTAGTCACCAATTGTGAGCTGGTCTTTGATGGAGATTCAATCTTTATGTTTTTCTCCTTTTGGCCTTAGGTGCCTTAGCTGGTTCTTCATCTGACTTGGTGGCGTATGTATCTTGTTCTGGTTCTACTTCTTGACTGACTGAGGTCTGGACCTCAGTTTCATATTTAGATTTGTCCAATTCTTCATCTATTATTGCAAGTTTTCTCTTCAATGTTTTGACAATCTTAGTCTTTTTCCAACCCAGCTGTTGAACTTATAAAGCAATTTGTATTCGGGTCTTTTCTTCATCAGAGGTGCCAAATCTCATGGAAGATTTGTCAACAGGCCCATTCAACTATTTCTCAATAGCTTCAGAAGCAACATCAATATCTAATTCATAATCCATTGGAGGTAGCCATGCTATCCTCAGATCTACTACTTTGATTAAAGTTGTATTTGTGTCTACTAAAAAATAGATATCATCTTTGTATTGTTCTACTAATTGTAGTGGAATTTTGGATCTCTTTTCCATCCTAGCTTTGAATTTTGCAAAATATTCATTCATGATAGGTTCATAGTTCTTTCCTAGACTTGTAATCATCTCATCTATTTGGATTGTAATGGGTCTGTCTATCTTCCACTTTACTTTACCAATTAAGGGAAACAAATTTTGCAAGTAGAAGAATATGCAAAGTAGTAATGAATCGAACTTACATGTATTTGTCTTTGATGATCTTATGGTTCTCATATTTTCTACTAGTTGCCTTTGCAATAACTCAGAAAGATCAAGTTGTAGTCCTTTCTTGAAAATTTTGTAGGCTATGTAAACATCTCCACATGGTATGTTGTTCGGCCTGCTAGACTAATATCTTATACCCAATGGCATAAGCACCAGACCTTAGTTCAGGATCATTAATGCAGTTAATCTTTAAACCTCTTCCATCCCACTCGACTAATGTCTTAGGGATTTAGTTTTGTTGGATATGGGACACCCTATGACTGTGTGAATCACATCTTTGGTTATCTTCATGGGTTCATCCAACCATAGATTTCCTTCGTGGACTCTGCTAAGAATAATGCGGATCCATTTATTGTGAAAGACCTTCAGGCAATCTAGGGAATGAGTTAACGCTTTAACTTCCAAATGTTTATGATCCTCTTTCATCTTTCCATCTATGCACAATTATTGGTATGTGGACATGATCTCAAAATCTTTGATTTCACCTATTTTTAGTGTATGTATGCACGCACATCTTGCAATAGCAAAACCCTAGGCAGAATAGATGAAAATGCACCTTGATTGTCTAGTTGGGCTGCAATCTGGGGATGGATCTTGTAGTTTGGTTCTATGCAGATGGAGTTCTTCACTAAAAAAACCTTTTCCTCCTTAGATAAGTTTGCTTTCATTGTTCATGATGAAGATTCCATGATTTGTGTTTTAGGGCTTTCGTAAAATATGTTGGAATAACTCGGTGAGGACAAAATGTGTAGAAACTAACCTTTGTGTACTCAGAGTGTGCTTAAATATCTGTAGAATGCTTTGAAAGAGTTCTTTTCAACTTAACTCTATTTTCTCTATTCTACTCTATGATCACTGTGTGGACAAATGAGCTCACATTGACCAAATATTTAGCAAATGACTTAGGGAAGTGTATTAAATGCTTTTCACCAACCACTCGATGAAAAAACATCATGCTCGGTTAACACTATCAATGCTTCATCTCGGTGAGTATACCATATACTTAGTTACCATAGTAACTCGGTAAACTCTTCACATTTTCACCAACTGACGGTTCTAACTTGGTACATATTAACTGACTCAACTATATCATAGTAATCAAACATATAATACCACAGGGCATCTTAATTCATGTTGATTTGGGGTTTATGCAATTAATACATGAACTGATGTAAGATATAGCATTGCAAAACATAGTTCCATACCTTCTTGTATTTCTCAATTGGACATGGTAGAGCCACCTAATCCATTAGATGAGGTGTCACCGACTATTGTGCTTGGTCCTACATTATCATTTGATGCTCTCCTCCATATTTGATTTTTGATCCTCACAATTTCTTCAATTGTATTGCCATTCCCATAAATGTTTATTTAGTCTGCAAAATATTTGCTTAAGTGACCGACTCTGTGACAATGAGAACATGCCATTCTATAGCTTGACCAATTCCTAGATTTGGTTCTCCATTATCACATACAATTTTCTTCTATATGTCCATATTTACCACATGTTTCACAACTCCTCCAAGTGTTATAATCCCATGCATAATAATTTCCTTGTCTTCTCGGTTGATTTACCTTTTCTTGTCCTTTAGGCTTCTAGATTTGTGTTGTATTCTTTCTGTATGCTTGAGTTGTATGTGTTAGAGTAATAGTACATTTGCCTTTATAATTAAATCACTTCGGTTTAATTATTAAAACTAACTATTATTCTATTCACTTAAGCTTGTCATTTGTAGGTGCATAATAATTAATATGTTTATTAATTATTAAATGCACAAACCTAGCTTTCTCCAGCTTTAGGGTTTCTCACCTTATATGCCACTTTTGTAATTATTGTAATTCACTTTTTTGGGAAATAATAATTTTGCTCTCACTCTGCTGAGATTTTCCAAACCCTAGCTTCTGTCTCTTTGGCTTCCATTCAGTATCAGGTATTTGCATGTAGGTGTTCTTGGCGAGCTGTGAAGTTAGATTTCTCAACTTCTACATGGTATCAGAGCCACCTTGTCGCTGCCTGGTTTGAAGGTTTTTGAAGCCATGATTCGAAGTCGACAGCCACAGCTTCTCTGGGGTTTTTCTATCACTTTTAAGGAGGCGCTATTTTTTGGAGCCGTTTGAGAAAAAATAGACTCCACCATTACGTTCAAAAGGCCCGGGAGAGTCGAAATACATATAAAATTTGACCATTTTGGTTACCGTGCCCTCAAGAATTTTTTTTTGCTGAAACAGCTCCAGAAAATAGCACCTCCTTAAAAGTGATAGAAAAACCCCAGAGAAGCTGTGGCTGTCGACTTCAAATCATAGCTTCAAAAACCTTCAAACAAGACATCGACAGGGTGGCTCTGATACCAAGTAAGACAGAGCAATGGCGAGCTTAGCTTAGATAATAATAATTTTGCTCTCACTCCGCTGAGATTTTCCAAACCCTAGCTTCTATCTCTTTGGCTTCCATTCAGTATCAGGTATTTGCATGCAGGTGTTCTTGGTGAGCTGTGAAGTTGGATTTCTCAACTTCTACATGGTATCAGAGCCACCCTATCGCTGCCTGGTTTGAAGGTTTTTGAAGCCACGATTCAAAGTCGACAGCCACAGCTTCTCTGGGGTTTTTCTGTCACTTTTAAGGAGGCACTATTTTTTGGAGCTATTTGAGCAAAAATGGACTCCACCATTGTGTTTAGAAGGCCTGGGAGAGTCGAAATACATATAAAGTTTGACCATTTTGGTTATCGTGCCCTCAGGGAAATTTTTTTAGCCTATTTGGGCCGTACATGCACAAAAAATGAGGCGAAAAGGACAAAAAAAATTTAAAAAAGGCATATTTTGGGGCTTCCGGAGCATGCCACCAACGTGCCACCCCGGTGCCACCCCACAGCCGCCATCACCTGGCCTAGCCCGGCCCGCGCCCAGCCCACCCACCGGCATGCCGCCCACCAGCCGCTGTAGCCACCACCGACGGTGCTGCACAGTGAAGCCACCTGGGGGCCACCACCGCACCACCGGCCCGCCACCTCCTACACAAGGCTGATGTCATCAGTGACGTTAGCGGCTGAAAAACTTTTTCTGGCAGAAAATTCAAATTTTTTCGGCAGTAAGTTTTTTTTCCCGCGGCTGGCAAAATTTTCCGGCAAACCTTTTGACGAGCGTCAAATTTTTTCTCGTAGACAGGTGACGGTCATTTGGATGTCAAATTTTTTGTCATCTTTGTGTTTTTCCAGAGAGTCATCTTTCGGAGGGGCACTTGGTTTTTTGGCCATATCTTGGGCATACGGTGTCCATTTTTAAAAAAAAAAATATCGTCAGAAAGGTGTTTCTGAGCCAGACACGATGATGCTGGTCTTGTTTGTTAATTTAGCCATTTGAGCTCCTAGTTTTGGTGTTGAAGTAGAGGCTTTGTTTTCTTCCCTCTCTTCATTTGGCATTCAGGTTTTTTCCTAGTTTTTTATGCTTTCAGTAATTGATTCTTTGTTGTACGGGGGTTAGAATTATACTTTATGGGGGTGATTTTTCTTTCTGTCATTTACTTTTAGAAAATGACCTTTCTACTTCTATCTTTTTCTTCTCTCAATGTCGGACCCCTTTGTGGCCCGGCTGACACCGCATAATTACCACACCTAGAAAGCACACATGACCAAGATACTCATATCACGTGGCTTATGGTCATGCCTAGATGAAAATCAACTTGTCCTACAACATCCTTTTGAGATTCTTCAGCACAGGGACAAGATGGATGAAGCCATGGGCTTGATTGCACTGAACATTTCTGACAGTCTCCTCTTTCACCTGGATGGGTTGACAACTCCTAGGGCCATTTGGGGCAAGTTTTCAGATTCGTTTGGCATAGTAAATGAGTTCTAGGCACTACAGCTTGATGCAGAGCTAACCACTTTGACACCTACCAACTTTCCCACCATTGAGGACTTCTTGATGAAGTTCAAGTCTCTGCACTCAATTTTGTAGGGATGTGGGAAAACCAAGATAGATGATGAGTGTATCTTCTTGATACTCTCAAAGTTGCGAGGACAGTATCAGATTTTCTCTTCCACTTTCTACTCCACCACAGATGCTTTGGGTGTTAGACACACCATGCCTTCTTTTGAGACATTCTATGATCGGTTGACACAGGAATAGGCAAAGATCCAATAGATGGATGCTTCTGGCTCTTCTAGCCAAGCATTGGTTGCTTAGTCTTCATAAGGGAAACCAAAACAGAAAGGCAAACCGAAGAAAGATTCTGCAGGAAATGAGTCTTCCTCCAAACTTGCACAGAAAAATGATTCAAAACCTCCAGCTAACCCTTCCAAGGGTAAATCTTCTTCAAAGTCTACTGAGTCTACCTCCAAGACTAAGAAAAAATCAGTTGAGACCTGTAGCTTTTGTGGTAAGGATGGACATCCCATTTCTAGGTGTTGGAAACATTTGGAGGCTTTAGAGGAAGCCATGCAGGAGCATCACATTTCAGCTCCTCAGTCCACATCCTCCCTTGTAGGGAAAGGTCATGCTCTTACTACATGAGCTATGACTTCTGGGCCCACCTAGATTCTTGATTTTGGTGCTTCTCACCACATGACTCACACTCAGCAGTTGGTCACCTCTCTTGCTCCTTGTGCTACTTCATAGATTGCTGTTGGAAACTCATCTCATCTTTCTATTTTGGGTTCTGGTTCTGTTGCATTAGCTAGGGGTTCTCTTTAGGATGTTATCTTTGTCCTTGACATTTCGATGAACCTTCTGTCTATCTATTAGATTTTCCACTCTAGCTCTGGTAAGACAGTTGAGTTCTCACCACATGATGTGGTTATTCATGAATTACATGATTTTGAGATGATTGTGGCTACTGGGAGTGTTGACACTGCATCCTGACTATATAGATTTGATGGATTTGAGTCTTCTGCTGGCACAGGTTCCTGTCTTATAGCACATGCAGATTCAGTGAGTAGACTTTGGCATGAGCGTTTGGGCCATGTCAATTACAAATATCTTCAGCAGATGAGCA
>MU227006.1:570431-584830 GCA_018584345.1 Thuja plicata
ATGTCCAGTTTGATGAGCGCCTTCCTGCAGTAGATACCCCACTTCCAGAGTCTACTTCACTTACCACTACTCCCTCATCTCTTCCAGCTTTGTTTCAGGATGATGAGAATGATGATCTTGGTGATCCCCATTTACCTCCACCACAGGATCCTCCATAGATGCCTAGATGGGCTCATGTTACAGTTGATGCTACAAGATCTCTGGTTGGTGACCCTTCCACTTCCTGTCGCATCCGGTCTCATATTCCAGGTTCTATTCTTCTGAGTCATGCTATTTGTGGTGATCCTTAGACATTTGGGGCAGTGACAAGACATACTGAGTGGGACAGTGCTATGGAGGAGGAGTATTCTTCTTTGATGAAGAATCACACTTGGGATCTTTGTTCTCTTCCTAAGGGAAGAAAGTTAGTGCGATGCAAGTGGTTGTATCGTACTAAGTTTTCTGCTAATGGTTCTATTGATAAGTACAAGGCCCATCTTGTTGTGAAGGGTTATTTACAGGTTGAGGGTATTGATTACACTGAGACATTTTCCCCTGTCGCCAAGATGAACTCTATTCGCCTTGTCTTATCCCTCACTGCTTCTCAGGGATGGCCCATTTTTTATATGGATGTGAAGAGTGCTTTCTTGCATGGTGATCTTAGTGAGGAGATTTACATGGAGCAGCCTCAGGGATTTATGCAGGATTCCTCCTTGGTTTGTAGACTTTGGCATTCTTTGTATGGTCTCAAACAGGCCCCTCGGGCTTGGTATGAGAAGATAGACTCCTTTCAGCTTTCTACAGGATTCACACACTGTCATTTTGATCCTACAGTCTACATTTAGTGTCTTGAGGATGAGGTTTTGATCCTTGTGCTATATGTCGATGATCTTCTCATCACAGGTAGCTCATCTTCTATGATTTAGGATTTTCAGTGCGCATTGATGGAGTAGTTTGAGATGACAGACCTTGGTCTATTACACTTCTTTTTGGGTCTATAGATTGTTCAGTCCCTTGCTGGGATCTTTGTTTACCAGTAGAAGTATGCTCTTGACATGCTTCAGTGCTTTGATATTCTTGATTGCAAGCCTACTCCCACACCTTTTCAGTCAGGTGTTACTTTGTCTACCTCTTTCACTTCACCTTTAGTGGATGCTACATTGTATCGGTAGTTGGTTGGCAGTTTGTTGTACCTGACACACACTCATCCTGATCTCTCCTTTGTAGTTGGCCTAGTCTCTCGGTTCTCACACGAGCCTCATGAGATTCATTGGCAAGCTACCAAGAATATTTTGAGATACATTCAGGGCACTCTTATGTATGGTATTCACTACACATTAGGGGCTCCTCACATTGTTGGCTACAGTGACTCAGATTGGGCTGGTGATGTTGATGATTGGAAGTCTACTTCTGACTTTGTCTTTTGTCTTGGCTCTGGTCCTATCACATGGTCATGTAAGAAGTAGCATGCTCATGCACTTTCATCTACAAAGGCTGAGTATAGAGCGACAGTGCATGCTAGTCAACAGATTTTATGGCTTCGGTAGTTGATGACTGAGTTTGGTTTTCCTCCTAATCGTCCCATTGTTCTGTGGTGCGATAATCAGAGTGTTATTCACATTTCCTCCAATCTGGTGGAGCATTAGCGCACTAAACACATTGAGCTTCATATGCATTTCATCCATCAGTAGATTCAGGATGGTGTTCTCACTTTGGAGTACATTCCCACTGACGCGTAGGTTGCTGACATCTTCACCAAACCCTTTGCATCTCCGCGCTATCTTCAGTTGCATTCTATGCTTGTGGTGACAGAAGTTGTCCTTGGGGGTCTTGTTGAGGCCTTCCTTCCTTCATGTCTTTTTCAACATGTTGTTGTATCTCTTTTTGGGGTAGAGTTTTTCCCACTCGGTTTTCTCTATTTCCCCATTTTACAGAGATTTCTTTGTAGTTTGGTACTTGATCAGGCCTTGTTGCCGGGACCCATTTCTTTTGCTTTCATATCTATGCTAGGTTAGTTTCCTCCTGAGCTTCGCTCAAGGGGGGGTATTAGAGTAATAGTACATTTGCCTTTATAATTAAATCACTTCGGTTTAATTATTAAAGCTAACTATTATTCTATTCACTTAAGCTTGTCATTTGTAGGTGCATAATAATTAATATGTTTATTAATTATTAAATGCAAAAACCTAGCTTTCTCCGGCTTTAGGGTTTCTCACCTTATATTCCACTTTTGTAATTATTTTAATTCACTTTTTTGGGAAATAATAATTTTTCTCTCACTCCGCTGAGATTTTCCAAACCCTAGCTTCTGTCTCTTTGGCTTCCATTCAGTATCAGGTATTTGCATGTAGGTGTTTTTGGCGAGCTGTGAAGTCGGATTTCTCAACTTCTACAGTATGACCATTCATGTTGCAATTTTGAAAGTATTTATCAATGTATAGTTTATTCTGTGGTTTGTTCAACTTGGATCTACACTCATGTTCTTGATGTCCATGCTTATTACAGTTATAGAAAATACCATTGAATTTAGGAGGGTTTCTAGGAATACCTTTTTCTTTGCTTCTGTAAACATTTGATGTGTGTCCTGGTTTTCCACAATGATGGAAAGAGGGATTCTTAGGTTTTGGGTTTGAGTATACATTCCTTTTTTCAGCTTTATTTGATGATTCTCCTTTCTCAGTATACCCTAATCTGGTATTGTTGTTCAGTCTTCTTTGATAGTTGAGAAATTCATCCATTCTCTACGTTCTTTCCTTAGATCTCTTAATCACTTCATTATGTTGTTGTAAAAACTTCACTTCATTTCTTAGTTTCTCATTTTCTTCTTTCAGTACACCAATATCATCTATTCTTTTTTCTAGTTCAATATTCACTCAGTTTGCCTCATGATTCATAGCAACAACTTGATTGGTGATCTCAAAGTAATGTTCAGTAAGTCTCGATATCTCAGTCTCTTTCTCTTGTAACTTTTCAGTCATCAACAACCATATTTCTATCTTGTTCAGATTTCTTTGCATCATTCAAGACTTTAACCATTCTTACCATTTGTGTGTCTTGACCGATCTGTAGTGCTTTCACTTGTTTAGTAAGTTGTTGATTGCTTTCAGATAGCTTTGATATGATTTCTTTAGATGCATTAGATATGCTACTAGATTCAGATCCAGATGTATCAAATGTGTCATGAATCTCTTCTTCATGATAATCAATCTCATGATAGCAAAGTGCCATGTCCTTTCTCTTAAACAACATCTACCTGAGTTTCTCTTTTGATTCCTTGAATTGTTTGACATAGATTTGCAGTTGTAACTTCTAATTTTCAATAGTTTTGTCAAGTGTATACCTTTCATTTGTAAGATCTTTTCTCTTCAGTGACTAAACCTTAAAAATAAGAGAACTATCTCTGATACCAATTATTGGGATAATGGAAAGGTTGTGTATAGAGAGGGGAGGGGTGAATCAATACCCTTAAAATTTTTTAACCAATTATTTGTAACCACTGTTCTATATTAACCGACTGAGTAGATTGCATACACCAAACGTATAATATCACTTCTGAAATGTAAATGCAGGTAAAGTAAACAATACACATACATAAAATTAAGTACTCATGAAATTAGTATTTTGGTATCGTAGAAAACCCCTATTAGAAGGTAAAAACTATGGTAGAGATGAGACCCATAAAACTTCACTATTGCAAAAATAAAGATAGCATGTTAAAGCTTACAAACAATGATCACTTTTGATGATCTTACCCTGTTAGGAGTAACAATGAGATTGATTAAATCTACCTCATGTGAGGATTTTGAAACACAATCTATGTGTGCATTCAGTTAAGAGATTTACAATAAGATGGTTAAGTGTACTCTGTTAAGAGATTTAGAGTCTATTAAAATTGTTATATAATAACAAAAATTTGATCTGAAACATATACAATCTCATTATTGTTGATACAGATCGATTATGTTCATACAAAAATATATATCAACTCAATTTGAATGATAATACCTTCTACTCTATTTTTCTCGGTAGCCTTGCCTTAGTTCTATAAACTGATTTCTACAATGTAGTCTTTTTTCTTAAAATCCTTGTCTTATCTCTAATGTCTGTAGTATGGCAGCTACTTGATCATTTCTTGATCAACATACATTTCAATATTTGACATCTATACATTTATATATCAAACAATATGACGTAATTAGGGCTTAAAAATTACATCCTTACCCTAAGATCAACGGTGTACACAATTTAATAACAACATCCAAGAGAGTAAAAATGATGGCTAGCGGGAGCGGAGAAACAAGGGCGGGAAACTAGATTTCAAATTCTCCAGTGGGAAATGCCTGTCCTGGTGCTCTAGGAGCCCTTGTGATAAAGGGAATCTCTACGGACTTAGGGGGAGATGATAACAAGAAGAAAAAACAAGACGGTCCAACTAAAAAAGATAGCGGGGACCCAGGTGGGGGACCCATTATAGGAAAAGAGATAGAAAAATGGTCATCTCTCTTTGGAATTAAACCCTTAGGTAAATCTATTTATCCTCTTGTGAGAAATATCTCAAAACTCTTTGAAGGGAAATATGAGATTGCTATTCCTGATCAAGTCATTGAACATAACATCAAAAAAATGGAGAACTCTCTAGTTGGTCAGTTTATTGGGATTAGACCTAATATTGAAATTATTAGAGCCTTTGTTGATAAAAGATGAAATCTTAAAGGACAAGTGGATGTTGTTGCTATGAACAAAGGATATATCTCATTATTTTTTTCATGCAAAGAAGATAGGAAATAAACCATAAGTGATGGACCATGGAGTATAGGAAGAAGTACTATGGTATTACAGAAATGATATCCAAAAATAGCCCTTAATGAGGACTTCATAGTTCAAATCCCTGTTTGGGTAAAACTCCCTGGACTACCTCTTGAGTATTGGAATGAAGATGTCTTTGTGGGTATATCCAACTCTTTTGGGGAGATTTTCTCCATAGACCCTATTACAATGTCAAGAAGAAGGTTAACGCATGTTAGAATTTGTGTTGGAATAGTCCCTGAGGATGATATGCCGAAGTAGATAGAAATGAAGTCAAAATTTGGGAAATGGATTAAAAAACTAGAATATGAATCAACCCCATTTTCCTATTTTAGATTAAAAAGGTGGGGCATTGGGAAAAAAAAATCCCAAGAAACACTATTAAGAAAACCCAATAGAAAAAGATGTGGAAACCTGTAGGTAAGAATGATGAATGCCCAGAAGGGGTTTTAAGTTCTGATTCCAAGAACAAAGAGGATAAATTTGAAAAAATGAAGATATTAAGGATAAAAATGAAAAAAACTTAGATCATAATAAACACTACCTAGAGGCTATAATCAATGTCAACTTGGAGCCTGAAGTACAAAATAACAATGAGATAAAGCAGATAAGGGATATTGTTCCAGATACAATAGATAATGAGCAGGAAGATTTGATTAATAAGCAAATCAATAGTCAGATAAATTTGGAGGATAATCAGTCAACAAATCAAGAGGATGAGGAACATAATAGACAACAAGGGGAGTCAAAGCTCAACACTAGGAACACTGAGTTCATAGACGCACAACAAGATATAGTGTTAGGTCCAGGACTATCTGACATGACACAAAATATATCTCCCAAGGTGAAGGAAAATGAAGAAACAAAGCCTAAATGGGGGGATCAAGAAGAAATTGATAAGGTGCTGGAAAGACATGAAAAATATTCCCCTTTCACCATGGTT
The DNA here is from genome assembly GCA_018584345.1 of Thuja plicata. NCBI lineage: Eukaryota > Viridiplantae > Streptophyta > Pinopsida > Cupressales > Cupressaceae > Thuja > Thuja plicata. The sequence goes on from MU227006.1 coordinate 576,160, forward strand.
GATAAAACCAAAGGTAAAAAGGTCATGGCATCCAAAGCTCAAAAAAACAACAAAGGAAATAAACCTGATGTTGGAGGGAGTCAAATTTCCCCAGTAGGAAGGCCACCAATCTCAAGGAAAAGAAATCAGGAGGCAGCCATAAATATAGCGGATGGTACTCAAAAAACAATCACTCAGGTGGGAATAACTAAAAAGAAATGAAGATAATATCTTGGAATATCCAAGGATTAAATAATCCCCACAAGCATGATTTAATTAGAAATATCATTAGAGACAATAGACTAGATATTGTTTTGATTCAGGAGATTAAAATGTCTCAGGATAGGTGGAAACTCTAAAGTTTTTCAAAAATGGTAACATCTATGGTGGAAGCACGAATGGAGCCTCAAGAGGCATAGTTAATATATGGAAATATGTTGTTATTAAAGGGGAAGCCATCTATCAGGAAAACAATATGGTTACTTTTAGATTTTAGCACATTCAGGATGGTACTACTTGGATTCTCACAAATATTTATGCTCCCAACACTAAGAATGGGAGAAGATCATTCCAGAATAGAATTGACCAGGTAAGGAGTTATTTTGATAATGAAAGTTGGATTATTATGGGAGACTTTAATACTCCTCTCAAAGAAACTAAAAAAGTTGGAGGCAGTCAACCTAACCTAGAGAGCACAATTGATTTGATAAATTTTGTTACAAGACAAGCTCTCATTGATGTATATTTACAAGGAGTCAATTGTAATTGGATGAATCATAGAGATGGTGATTGGATTATCCAGGTAAGACTCGATTGAGCCCTCATTTCTGATAATTGGTACCAACATTATAATTGTTCTTTAACTACTTTTATTAGATTTGGGTCTGACCACTACCCTCTCTCCTTCATTGCTGACCCGATATCTAAGAAAGGGAACTTCCCTTTTCATTTTGAGAAAATGTGGACTACACATCCAGATATTAGCCATAAAATCAGAGAGTGGTGGTAGATTAAGATTGATGGAACTGCTATGTATAGATTAACTTATAATTTGAAAAATGTTAAAGACAAAATTAAGACTTGGAATAAGGAAACTTTTGGGAATATCTTTTCTTCCAAGGATGATATACTGAAGGAACTTAAGGATGTTCAGGATTCTATCCAACTGGATGGTTATACTAATATCACCAAAGATGTTGAGAATGAACTTTTAATTAAATATCATGATATAGTACACAAAGAATAAATATATAGATACAAAGATCTCACATTACTTGGCTAAAGGAAGGGGATAGAAATTCTAACTTTTTTCATATGACTACTCTCAAGCATAAAAAATCAAACACAATTTCTAATCTAAAGGCTAATGGAAGAGTTTTGGATAAGGAGGAGGATATTTCCAAGGAAGCTAAGAACTACTTCTCTTCTTTGCTGACAAAGGATAATCATCTGAACTAGATTCTTCAGCAGGATATTTTGGATAGTATTCCTAATATTATTAATGACGTGGATAACATGAATCTTTGTGCTATCCCTTCTAATGAAGAAATAAAAAAGGCAATTTTCTCCTTTGAAGGTTCTAAATCCCTTGGCCCTGATGGGTTCCCTATGTTTTTCTTCCAACAATTTTGGAATATTGTTCACAAGGAAGTTACTGATGCTGTTAAAGGGTTTTTTGGATCCAAAAGTATTCTCAAAGAGATCAATGGTATGTTTATAGATCTTATTCCTAAAAGAGCTGGAGCTGACTCTATGGATATTTTTCGGCCTATAAACCTTTGTAACTCTTCTTATAAAATCATTTCTAAGGTGATTACTTCTAGAATTTTGAGTCTTCTTCCAAGAATCATATCTCATCAATAAACTAGTTTTTTTTCCTGGCATACAAATTTTAGATTCTATTATTACAGTCCATGAGAATATTCATTCTTTGACAATGGAAAGGAAAGAAGGGTTCATATTAAAAATTGATCTTTCCAAGGCCTATGATAGAGTCGATTGGGCTTTGCTTTAGAAAAATATCCTGGCTTTTGGATTCAGTACTAATATCTCCAAGATTCTTATGCAGCTCATTACTACTCCCTCTTACTCTATTTTGGTCAATGACTCCCCTTCTCCTTTCTTCAAATCTTCTAGGGGTCTCAGACAGGGAGATCCTCTTTCTCCCATGTTATTTGTTATTTTGGCTGAATGCTTAGGGATATATATTGACAACACTATACGAAAAGGTGATTTGAAAGGTCTTAGACCTTCATCTTCTAATCATGTTTTCTCACATCAACAATTTGTGGATGATTCCATTTTTATGAGAGAAGCTACTATATCTGAAGCCCAGAACCTCAACAAATTGTCAATAACTACAGAAAGGCTACTGGTCAATCAATTAATTGGAATAAAAGCTATATCTACTTTATCAATACCCTGGAGTACAGACAAGGTAAAATCAATAGAATTATGGGATGCCAAATTGGTCAGCTACCTGCTAAGTCAAGCTAGTAAAGCTCTTCTTTTGAAGTCTGTTCTCCAAAGTATACCCATTTATGCCCTTAGTCTTTTTAGAACACCCAATAAATATGCAAATGCTATTGAAAAAATTTAAAAGAATTTTCTTTGGACTGGGGTTGAAAAATCTAAAAGATTCTCTCTGATTTCTTGGGAAAAAGTCTACACTCCTAAAAAAGAGGTGGGCTAGGTATCAAGAGAATTAAAATCTTGAATGATTCCCTTCTTGCAAAACATGGATGGAGGGGGTATTCTTCTAAAGAAGAATGGAGCATAATAAATACAAAAGGTATTCTCCCTCTCTTAATGTCTTTGTGGATGTTGAAGATAACCTGGTTGGGTCTTGTATTTGGAAGAATCTCATTAAGGCTAAACACATTGTAAGAAAAGGAGTCAAGTGGAAAGTAGGGAATGGTGACAAAATTAATTTCTGGAGTGACTTATGGATTGGTGACTCTACTCTTGCTAAGACCTCTCAATAGGGACATTTTGTTGATATTTGCAATCTCAAATATGGTTCTAAAGTTAAAGAATATTGGGTGGATGGTCAATGGAGGGATCTTTCTTCTATTGATCCTGCCCTTAATTCTCTAATAAAAAATCTGAATGCTATCACTTTATGTAAGGAAGAATATGTTATGATATGGAAAGCGACACCTAGTGTAAAATTTATTGTCGGATCTGCCTACTATCTAAATTATAATAACATAGAAACTCCAATATGGGCTAAAGCATGGATCAAAGGCTTAACACCAAAAATCAACATTTCTTTTGGATGATGCTCCAAAATAAAATCCTTACTATTGATAACCTCAAAATCAAAGGTATGTATTTTCCTCACATGTGTCTCTTGTGCAGGAAAGAGGAAGAATCTGTCAACCATTTGTTCATCCACTACTCCTATTCTATTGAAATATGGGCCTTGGTTATGAAAACTTTCAATATTGAGTGGGTCCTCCCTTATGACATGTTAAGTATGTTCAGTTCTTGGGAAATCAATATTAAGAATAAATATATCAAAAGGATTTGGAAAATCGCTTTACCTCACATCACCTAGGCTATATGGAAAGAGAGGAATGACAAAATATTTAGAGAAAAGGCCAACAACCCAAAGATTTTATATAGAAAAATTAAAAGCTTGATATTTGAAAATTACAATATTTTGGATATCAAAGACAATTCTAAAATGGAAAATGATTTTTTCATTATGAAGAACTGGTGCATTAAAACTAACTATGAAAATTACTCTAATCCTAGGGATAATGTAAACTGGGAGTCTCCCCCTATGGGTTGGATTAAGATCAACTTTGATGGTGCTTCCAAGGGTAATCCTGAAATTGCTGGCTATGGAGTTGTGGTCTGTGATGATATGGGTATCTGCAAAGCTATTAGAATGATACCCATAGGAACTCAAAATAATCATGTGGCTGAAGCAATAACTACTTTACATGGTCTTATCCTAGCTAAGGAGCTCAATTTCAAGAAAATTTGGCTCGAAGGGGATTCGTTGAATATTATAAAATGCCTTAATGAGAAATCGACTCCTTCTTGGTTGATAGATAATATAATCAAAAACTCTAAGTATATTATAATATCTTTAAAAATTTGTGTTATTACTCATGTTTATCATGAAGGCAATGGGGCTGCTGACTGGGCAGCCAAATATGCATGCAAAAATGATAACATAACAACTTGGTTCAAAGAAACCAGTATTCTGTATGATTTGAAATCATTAATATTTAAGGAGAGGATCCATGGAAATCAAAGAAGTGAAAAAATTTTAATTAATGGTGAAGGAAAACACAAGTTATATTAGTATTAGTAATGGGAAGGTCACATCCATCGACGCCATCTACCTTCATAATAGCACCTCACACGGATTCTGGGTCACTTCACACAAGATCTCAAAAATAATTAAGGTTGAAGGTTATGCAACAAGAAGAACAAAACAAAGAAAAAACCAGAGAAAAAATTGCAAAATGGGAGGCAAGAAAAAAAGAGATGAACCCTCAAGTTGTAATGAATGGAAGCAGAATGAGGTTTTTTAGGATATAATCCAAAAAGATGGTTTTGCTGGGTATATGGAGAAACTCCAAGGTCAAGACCCTATGGTAAAAAATTTCTTTATGAAAAATTGGAATGGAAGAATTCACTTCCATAATATTTGGATGGACATCAATGAATAAATAATTGCAGAGGCCACAGATTTACCATAGAAGGGTATGAAATTATATCGAGCCCAGAGCTATTCGGATAGGGCTCATGCTAGATTTCTTGAGAATGATACTAAGGATGCAAGATTGGTGAAGAAGGTAGGTGGCTTCATAAGCCCTAATAATATTATCCATCCTTAGAGATTCATTCTGTATGCAACTATCATTTATTTAACTCTAGATGGTAGATTCTCTAGGACCTACGGGCACCATTTTGTAATTTTAAACCACTTTAGGCATGATGAGAAGATAAGAATCCCATTTTACCTTACGAGTTCTCTTAATCATACCATGAAAATTCTTCAAAATGACCCTTTTTCTGACCATGGGTCACATCAAGGGTTAATGGTTCTGATTTAAAAAATCCTTAAAATTAAAAAGGTTGAAAGACCGATTATTAAAGGTAATTCTCCAGGTGATGAAGATACAGAGGAGTATGAATTGGGAGACAAATTCAATGTAGATAAAAAAGATGAGATGAAGAATAGTCCTAAAAGGAGAGGGAATGTGAAAGGGAGCTCTTCCAACAAGAACCTTAAAAAACAAATAGAGGTGGGATGGCTCGGATGAGGAGTTTGAGCTAGAAGAAATCAAGACTGAGGATGAAGACACCATTACAAAACATGGTAAAAGAAAAATTCCTTTTATTAAAAATAATTTTTCTATTGTCAAAAAGGAGAAGGGTAGTGTCAAAAATAAGGCATGGTGGAGTCTTCAGATGAGGAGGAGGATTTAAATGAAATCACGATGATCACAAAGAAGAAGAAAATGAAAATTGATGAAAAAAGAGGGGAAACATTGGATAACAATGACAGGGTTAAGGGCACTAACTCTATTAGGGTGGACACTCAATGTAAGAAGATGGAAGCTGCAGACATAACTGAGGTCAATACTAAAATTACCAGCAAGATGGACAGTTTGAACATTGATCAGGAACATAAAGATTATATCCTTTCCTTTGGAAAATTTATAGCCACTTTAGCCCAAGACTCTGTTTCTATGAAAGAAGACATTAAAGAGCAAGGTAAAATGGTGAATATGATTAAGGTGGCCACATTTGGTGAAAAGCCTATGGCCTCTTTCCTGGAAGACTGGATGGAATCTTTGCAAAAAGGGGAGGCTTTCGAGGAGTTGGGAGGTATTGTGTTGGCCATGAAAGATAAATTACACAACATGAGTAATGAAGCTGAGGAAAATTTCCATGAAGCTAGAATTTATACTCTTGAAGATAAAGTTGAAAAACTAGAGAATACTCTGAAGAAGATAAGTGATCAAAGCTTTAACATTATGAGAGATTCTACCAATCACAGCAAGAACATTGTTAAGAAAATGGAAACTAACAGAGGGGAAGATAGAAAAGATACTAAAGAGGGTGCGAGAACCCATTCCAGTTTGAAGAAAAAAGATGCAGATCTTGAAGAACTAAAGATTTTGGTTGGCAACATGGAACTTCTTGCAGAGTAGGTGAAATATTTGAGGGACAATTGCTAGTTGTCTCTCTCTTTTGGGATGTCTTTCTTGCTATCTTTTTTGTTGTGCTACCTTTTTCTATGTTCCTTTGTTTGTGTTTCTCATTGTAAGGCCATGGGCCCCAGTTCCTTTTTGGTTTGATTCCCCTTGAAGGCTGATCAAATTTGTATATGTTTTGATCTTTTGTACAAGGTTTTGAGACCTTTCAAATCCTACTTTTACTTAATCATTTTGGTGTACACAATTTACCTTGATCATCTACACATAGGAGACATAGATAATTAATGATGTATATCTATAATTAATGATGTAAACCATTATCTAGGTCGGCTAAAAAGTTGTCACATAGAATGATGTGCCATAACAAACTTTTAGGTGGTCTCTGTTCCACTCAGTTATTGTTGTCTCTCGGTGCTCGGTGCTGTCTGTGTATCTTGGTTATACTGGTGTTCGGTTATGCTGTGTAGCTTGGTGATGTTCAATTCTCGGTATAGTCTATCTCCTCGGTAATCACTATGATTGGTTAACTCTGGCCGTGATTAGTGCTCTCAGTTAACTCTGCACTTTGGTGATATAAACTAATTGTCTTGTTTGACTCTGTCACCGACTGTTCATTATGTCTGCTTGATAACTAATGACAACTTCAATGTGCAATTGGAGTAACAGTTTCAAAATTTATAATTAATTAACTAGATTTGATGATTTCATATGCATTTTTAAAGACACCATCCATCACATAAATCCTTGGCTACCATCTTCTTTATCCTCCATTTCATTCTTCTCTACCATCACCCTATCAACATATTTGAGCATAATTTCAGCGGCCTTAGCCCATTATAGCATATATTTCAAAGGAGCACTATCTAAAGAGAAACAGACTTAAGTTCCTCCATAAAATCAAAAATTACAAAAAAAAAAGAAAAAAGTTGCCTTGGTGAAAATATGGTAAACAGGCACCTTGGTAGCAAAAGTAAAGAGAAATAAATTTTTCCTATGGTGAAAACCACTTCTTGTGGTGCCTTGGACAAGTACCATGATGAAAACCTGGCAAAAAGACATCACACATAATTCCTCCTACCTGCACTCTTCACTTGGGGGAGAGTTCCTTCCATGTCCTCTTATCCATTATATCTTACATTTAGCTAGCCTGTGAACATCCATGTTCCTTCTATTGATCTTGACAAGGTTGAACCTATCCATGAACACACATGTATCCTAACATTTACTATCCTTTCCATCAGCCTATTCACTTGCTATTTTCCATGGCACCCTATCTTGATCTTTCTTATCCCAAGCCTATCCTCCCTAATTCTACACATTCCTACCATAATCCAAACCATCCACTCATAGCTTCAATCAGCCTTTATCCTGATCATGCTATCATAACCTATCCTATCCTATTGACCCCTTCGTCTTGATCAAAATTGAAAAACAGGTTCTTAGAAGTCTCTTGAAATGTCCATTCTTTTGGACCACATGATTTTCATGACATTAGGTCATTATCCTATATGTTATCCATCATCGCTCCCTGAACCTACATTGCTATATTCTTTTTTTCCCTAGTTTGGGTAATCTTGAGGAGACTATCCTTGAGGGTCGCATTCACCCTCTTTATCCATAATTGTCTATTCACCTCATCCATAAACTTTATAATCCATCTGTAATGACCTCTACCTTGTTAGACATTAGGGGGAAACCAATGTGATCTTTCTTGAGAATGAACACTCTGGTTTTTCTAAGAACCCTCCTGGCTTGAAACCGATCCAAAGTCATAGTTTGGGGGAAATCGAATCAGATTTTTCCTCACAGTATGAGTCAAGTCATTCATCAAAATTTGAGTTTTTTACCATGGGGCATAGGTCCCATCCCCAATTTTATCACACACTAATACATTTGTGGTCAATTTGCGATGGCTATGTGTCTCAATTGCGACAGCCATGTGTCGCAATTGCGACAGGAATAGACGTTGCTATTTTTTAGTCACAAAATACGACGTCTTTCCTTTTCCATCGCAATTACAACTTCAATCCATCGCTATGTAGCCCTATCAACCCCGGCATTTGGGGCGTCACCAATATAGAAAATCCATCATAATTATATGTGTACGTGTCGCAATTACGACGGAAACCCAAGCAACTGTGACAGTTTTTAGGCGTCGCCAATACAGCAAGCCCGTCGTAATTCTGGGTGTTAACGTCACAATCGCGACAAACACCCAAGCTACTACAACAGTGTTTGGGCATCACCAATACAGCGACCCCGTCGTAATTCTAGGTGTGAATGTCACAATTGCGACGTTGTCAAGATAGAATTAAAAAAAAAAAATTGGGGGTGGACGTCGCTTTTACTGGAGTCTATTTTGGAGTAGAAAACTTGCCTAGCCTGTCCTGGAGTAGAAAACTTGCCTGTCCTGTCGCTTTTACTTCAACAATTTTTTCTGTGTTGTGAGTTTGCAATTCTTTGACGAGTATGTTTGTTTATTTGATTATTTATGTTATTCATTAGCT
>MU227006.1:609829-652971 GCA_018584345.1 Thuja plicata
GCGTCAAAGGTATATTTCTCCAATTGCTAGTTTGGAGGCTATTTCAAAATTTTATGCTATGTGAATCCAAACAACCAGGTCGACACCAACATATCCCAAATAGATCAAACTTAGAGCCTCTAAAATGTAAATCATCAGTGCCAAATTGGAAGCTTTAGTGCCCAATTTTAAAATACTAGCAAATTTGACCAAATATACAACTAATAGACTAGAAATAATTGAAGACCAAACCCTGTATCCATTTTGCAGGTTGGTGGTCTTCAACCAAACCCTGAAGTCATTGAAGATGATATTTTTCAAATGACACAAAAATAAGATGATCTTTGGAAGAGTTTTTGGAGCGTTTCATTTTCAACTTGCAGAGATCACGACAAAGTGAAGTTTAAAATCATACCTCTCTCAGCCTTTTGGATTCCAATGCAGTAGCTATCAATGAAAATTTTCTTTCACCACAGAGATGAAAAAACCCCTCTCGGTGCTATTGAACATAGAAATGACAATGTTTTCTCTTTTTTTTTGCCTTATATCCCGTTAACATCGTAATTGCGACATTGTCAGGTTATAATTGAAAAAAAAAGCCAAAAACACTTAACATCTGCCCCCCATCGCAAATTTCTATCGCAATTTCACCCCAAATGTATTAGTGACATCTTTGTCTTACATAAGAGTCAGTAATCTTGTCATTTCTGAAGGACATCTCTCTACTAACGCAACAGGTGTTTCTCAACACCCTCATCAAAAGTGTTTCTTAACACTATCTTTGGATGCATATGTGTTTCTTAACACACATTGGATACCACAAATGTAAACAACATATCAATAGCACTCAAACACATCACACTCACAAGCACGATGGTGTTTCTCGACACCTCATACACATACACATCAAAAAAATTGAAATTGGTTGAAGTGTGCTGAACTTCTCTTTGTATGCTGTCTGTTCTCATTGATTTTCATTAATATTTTCTTTGTCTACTACTTGTTGGTGTGGTCCCAATGATTCAACAATGTCAAATAAAAAGGGTGTATGTGATAAGAGCTCTTGCATTAAGGCAGAAAAGCATCACATCCCTCAATCCTGTTTACTTGCACGCCAAGGTGAGGTTGAAACTATCTCCTTGACTGTTATTGCTCTACTTATTTATGCAAGATCACACTCATGGTTATCTTGGCTTTGAACTCCTCAATACTGGTGTACTCTTGCAACATCAACTAGAAATAATGTTCAGGTCATCTCAGCTTTTATGCCTTGATGCTTACATTAGTTTCTCATATCTTATCCAATGAAATTCATATTCATATTCTTATGGTAACAATGACACTAGTAAGGATTGTATCGACTCTGATGTTCCAAAAAATTCTCGATGATGAAAATTTTCAACACTAAAGGTTCAGTGACTACATGTTAGGTTGCAGTCATGTTAATCGACATATGCATCTACATGCTATTGAAATCTGCATAATATCGATAACTCTCTCCAATGTGAAGGATCTGAGGTTCTTATCGATCAATCTTCCTTTTTCTAAGTAGTCAATTATGCGTTGCTTGACATGAAAATGACACCCTTGGTTAATTTGACTGTCCTGATTCCATTTTCAGGATCGAAATCAAAATTTGAAATCATTTTACTTGTCATTTTCTATATTTGACTTTTTAAGTCAACTGTAGCTAACTGCTTGCACAACCAATGGAAATCTCTCATACTTTTCTTCTAATCAATCCTCCTATCATACTTTTAGTCAATCTCAGTCAAACAAGACCTCCCATCAAGTACAGATTTTTTCATAACCACTTGGGACCTATTTTTAATCAAATTAGCTTCTTGCATCATGTTATCAATCAAATTGCTTCAATCACTGGGGCACCTAGCCATATTTTGATTTCTCTCTCGAGGGGAAAAGATCAAGAAAATAAATATTCTAGTGATCATACCCTCAATCAAAACCCCATCGCTTGGGGCATCTTAGCTTCATCACACCAAATCAAGGTGAGATCATCTTAAATCAAAGGCAACCTAATCAATGGTCTTATATAGTGGTGAATACACTCAAAACTAGACAAGATCGGTCTTATATAGGCTATTCATTATTGAAACCAGATACATTGATCAAATTGGCTTCATCGCTTCAAATCAAGTCAATTTTCTTGCTAATTAAATCTCTTAACATTAATCAATTTCATCGCTTCAAATCAAACTGAGTATTCTATTTATATCTTTTGATCGATCTTCATCCAATCAAGCTCAAAGTCGGTCATCTTCTTCAAAAGAATGATTTCATCGCTTCAAATCAAATTGTTATGGGTCTTCTCACTAATAGGTTTTTGAATCAATGCATTGATCGTACATCAATTCAAAGAGGGGAAAATGTAATCACATAAAAATGGTCATCTAAAGCCTAGACCCCCAATCACAATAATTTAACCAGGAAACCCTAATCTTGATAAACCCTAAGTCCTAAATCAAACATGCAATTCCTCAATCTAGCAAATTCGAACTGATCTAACCTAAACCCTAGGTCCTAATCGATCATCTTACTTGATTAATTAATTATTTCCTAAAAAATACAATATATTGGAAAATAAACCTTAAGTTAATTATTTAATTAATATTTCTAATATATTTATTAAATAAAATTAGTAAATTGTTAATAAAATACAAAAGGAATTAAATAAATAAATTAAAACAAAATATGCATTTAAAATTGATTAAATCTTTAAAAATTCTTATGAAATCATCAAATCTAGTTAACTAATTATCAAATTGGAAACAATCCAATTCCACTTAGATAAGTGATTCTCCACTATTTATTAAATTGGAAACAAATCAGTTTTATTCAGTTAACTTAATCTTATCTATTTATCATTTTAGAAACAAAGCTGTTAACTGAAAATGATTTTGGAAGTTTTCAAAAAGACTAAATCTTTCAACCAATCAAATGACTTGCACATGGATTGTGCTTCCTCAAATTGAATCTGAGTCACTTATTTCCTCTAATCTCGACCGTCGAGTTGGGAGATATTTTCTATAAAAGAGAAGCTATTTTCCTTCACAAAGGATCCTAATTTTTGCATTATTGTTATTTTGCAGCATTTTATAGCATTCTTAGCTTTTAATCATTTAGCATTGTTATTTATTTTAATTTATTTCAAAGCATTCAAGTTTGATAACTTAGAGCACATATTTCAATTTGGGCTTTAAAAAGAATTTACATATTTCTTTTGGTGCTTAAAATCAATCTAAATAGCTTTGGATTAACCACAAACAATCTTGCATTTATAATTTAGATTACTCAATCATATAGCTTTCTTTCAATCCTTCGTTTAGGATCTAGTGTAGTCATTGTTTCTTGCGATGACCTGAGAGAAAGAATAAAACTCCTGCCTACTAGAAGGCAATGAGTTGATGTGGGTTAGCTTAGTTTGTTTTAGTATTATAATTTTATCATTATTTAACCAACTAACCACGTAAAGACTCATTGAAGTGTATGTGTTTTGCATCTTGCAGGCAGAAACTCATTTCAATTCATATAGTAAGGCATGAAAATTCCTCCATTTGTGGGACAACAAGGTTTGGACAAAGAAGAGAAAAAGAAGAAATTGTGTATGGAAACCACCGATAGAAGGATGGCATAAACTCAATTTTTATGGAGCATCTAAAGGTAACCTAGGCCTAATGAGAATAGGTTGGTGTATCCATGATTGGACATGCAAAGTAATTGTGAGTAAAGACTTACATTTAGGAATAGTATCTAATAATGTAGCAGAATGCACAACCCTGATACAAGGATTATTGTTATGTAAAATAATTAACATAGACAAAATTGAGATAGAAGGGGGTTCCTCCTTGGTATTCAATGTTATTAGGGAAGGTAAAACTCAAAAATGGAGTCTAAATGGACTTATTAAGTGAAGTATGAAACTTCTAACCACCTATAAATAGTATACAATCAACCATATATATAGTGAAGGCAAAAAAGTTGTTGATTCCCTAGCCAATACAGGAATAGTAGGAAATCAAGAAGAGTATAGCATAATCAGGGATGAGGGTAGAAATTAGAATAGAACTCAAAAATAATAAACTAGTAAGAACATAATACTAAGGTAAACTTTTAATATTTCATATAAAATAGAGGAAGCATAGAAATTAAATGGAAAGAAACACTATCATTAATCTCTTAGCATTATTCTAAAAATTAAAAGGAAAAGTACTGAGGAAAGAAGTAATAAATATAAATATAAACTAAATATAAAAGGATTAAAGAAAAGTAGAAAGGATGTGGAAAGACGTAAGAAACTAAAAAGGTGCCGGTTAAGATTCTGGAAGACCCAAAAACCCATTGAAAGACCAGTTACTAATAATATAAAATGAACCATAATTGTAGCATAATAGTGAAGCGATTCAAACTCAAACTCATCTCGGGATTTATAATGGCTACTCCAATTAAGCTTAGATGTTCAAAAACACAAGTAGAATTTGAAGAAGAAATTACTATAAGGAGACTAAAGAAGATGTTGATGATTACTTCTGATATCATGGTTAGAGAAGTATACAAGATCCTAGGTTGTGAATTTATTGAGAATAATAATTGGTACAAGGTGAACTTTGATATCCCTGCTATGTTTATTGCTAATGATATCCAAATAGATCCGGATATTCATACCATTAGATTTTTGTGTAGAAGGATCTTAAATAAATAGTACCTGGGGGATCTAGAAAAAGTAATAGGAAGTATTAGAGAAGATCTGACGATCCCTAAGCCAAAGCATTATAATCACTTTACTGTCAACAACAAAATGATCCTAATTACCCAAATATTTTGGTGGAGGACTGGGAAAGATATATTGAAGAAACCCCAATTATAAGAATAAATATAGAATTCCTCCTATACTTCATGTTACTCAACTAATGGAGATGATGATGAAGACCAAGGTCAAAGGTATACAAGATTGTAGAAGAATTAGATCAATTTTTATTTTGTCATTGATGTCAAGCAATTGATTTCTGGTTTATATTGAATTGCAATATCTTTTAGAGTTGATTTAATTGGGCAATAGCTAAATATCAGACAATGATAAGATCACTGATGAGACCATTTACTCTCTCTATTATATTAATCTTTATACTCTATTTTTAAGTATTACCAAAACATTTGTGGACTTATAATCATTTGAAATTATGTCAAAGTACAGTTAGAACCATTAAACCCATGGGTAGATAATTATGTCATGTTTGTCGATATATATATATTGCAATATTTCATATAGTAATTAGAATGTGTGTTCTAATATTTGGATCAATTTGATTAATTTTACTTGTATGAATATCTTTGCATGATAACTAACCTACCAGGAAGTAGGAGTTTCTTGAGAGTGGTCGATAACATTTAAAGAGGATGTTGAAGACCAGATGCGATGGGTAACCATCATGGCACTAGAAGACATAGCTACTACAAATGAGGAGCCACTGTTCCAGAAATGCAGGAATGTAGTGCTGCTATATTCACTCTACACTCCCACCATTTTGACTTGGTTGCCCAGACATCATTGCATATGTCGTGGGCTGTTACGTTTACTTTTTCCTGTCTGGCGTGATTTCATTCAGATCTTTCATTTTCTATTTTAGAATATAGTGTCGATCCTCTATATATAGGGATTAGACTATTAGTTTGTAAGTTCAGAAGTTTTGGAATACATTATTCTGTTGCATCTTGAACAACAAGTTCATTTCTAGTTTTATGTATCGCTCTTATGTAATCAGTTCTTGAAATATAATGAAGTGACTTTTGGTTTATCTTCTATGTTAATAGATTAGAAGAAGCCATCCAAGGGGTCCCACTTGGGAGGTGGATTAGAGTATAGTAGAGTATATTTACTTTCAGCATTCCCAAAATTCTAGATAGAAGATTAAAATATCTTCCTGCAACATTGTACTTTGTGAATGTTCCTGCAGCACCTGCAAAGATAGTTATAGTGAATGCTCTAGGTTGAAAGAATATGCTTAAGTAGAGTTTGCAATTTGTAGCATTCATTTCAGTAAGAAGTAAGTGTGTTTCCCTTCCTGCAACTCTAGCATAGATTCCTTTCATGTATTTTACCTTCTTGAAGCATAGGTAGAATAACTCTTTAAGGGACTTAGTGCACATATAGTGTCGTACCATCTCAAGTATACGTCCCTGGGCTGACAAACTAAATGCACCTCATGGTGGGAGAAGTAATCCTTAGATTGAATGAACTATTCCTAAGAGAGGCTTTGGGAATGATTAATGAGCACCTATTGTGAGGCGGTTCAATCATCTTGAAGAAATTGGCTTCTACTTTATCAAGTCAATAAGACTAAAGAGTTAATTTACCGAGTAGAGAGATTTTTTTAGTAAAGGGTTATGAAAGTTGGTCAGGACACTAAGACATTGAAGCGCCGAGCAGTGCATGTTAGTCATCAAACTGAGAGTTAGTTGTTGAGCTTAATAGATGTTAGAAACAAGGATAAGAACACATTTAATGCAATTTTACAATGATCCAGAGGATTCGAAGAATGAAAAAGGAAGTTGGTTACAAGATCTACGTAAGAGAAAATTCAAGGAAGAAATCTATGGTATAGATTAAGCAGAAAAAGTGAGTTTTATTTCCAAGAAAAGTGAAAGTTCCAAGGTGATGCCAAAGAGGATAACCGAGTTTTAAGTTCACTAAATTAGTTCAAAAAAGTTAATCTAATGACTGAGCATGATTGAAGGAAAACCTAATCAATATGATTAAGAGGAAAAAATAGAGTCTATTTAAAGGATGAATTTGAAGAACAAATGGATGGCAAGTTGAAGTGCTACCGAGTGATGCAGTGAAGAGAAAAGAAGTGATAAATCTGAGTCTTGATGACATGTATTTTTCCATTAGTATGAAAAGAGAAACAATTGTTTGAACCATCAGTTACACTACACCGAAAGATAGGTTTTAGCACAACCCAAGAGAATAGTCTACAGTATAAACTGAAGACACAACTTATAAGTGCAAATTGAAAAATTTAAACAATGGAACCCGACAGGAGTAAATCGATAGAGGAACTCAAGAACATAGTGCAAACTGAAAGAGAAGATTACACAGTAAACCAAAAGAGCAGACAAGTGAGGAACCTGACAGAGCAAGGGAACCCAACTGACAGAATTTCAGAGCAACCCAAGCATTAGACACCGAAATTCAATTATATCTCGAGAAAAGTGGATCTGACTTGCACGTCAGATAAAACATTTATGCTTTATATTTAGAGTTTAGATTTGTTTTAAAACTATTTCTTGAGGAACAAGAAACGCAATTATAATTGTTTTAATCAGTCTAACTAATTAAAAAAATGCAAAATAAGAGATCAAGGTCAAGTTGTAAAACTTTGATCATAGAGTTAAGTTTGTAATACGTGAAACTAAAAAGGTGAAATCTATTGTATAAATAGATGTGTAATCATTCATTTGAAAGGGATATGAGGATTATTGTAGCCAAGGAACACATCTATGGATTAGACTAAGAGTTTCAAGAAGCAGAACAACACAAGATGAATTTGATTATCAAGAACCAAGATCAAGGCTACCAAGCAACAGAGGTACTGATTCAACCCTCCCCTCTCCATACATACTTCCCATTATTTCCAAAAATTGGTATCAGATCTAGATCTCTTATTTGGAAAGTTTAAAGACTTAAGAGAAAAGATCATACGATGGAGAACTACAGGCTTGAAAAGAGTATTGAGAATCAAAAGTTAGAGGTACAGATCTTCTTTGAACAATATAAAGAAGATAGAATCAATATGAGACAACTAATAGATGAAAGAAATATTATGGCATGTCTCTGTAATGAAATAGACTACCATGAAGAAGAGATACTAGATCTATTTGAGTCTTCAATATCTACAACTAGCAAAGCATCAGACACATCAAAAGAAAGCATCAAAAGTCTGAATGAAATCAATCAACATCTGGCTGGACAAGTGAAATATCTGCAAATTGGTCAAGAGACATAGATGGTAAGAGTGATTGATGTCATGAACAATTCTAGACAAGCTGAGCAAGAAAGAACACTAGCAATTGATGACAGAAGGAAGATTACTGAAAAGCTACAAGAGAAAGAGTCAGAAATACAAAGACTTATAGAACATCATCATGAGATAACAAATCAAATCATTCTTATGAGTCAAGAGGCAATTAGAATGAATATAGAACTCATTGAAATAATAGAAGCTATCAGTGAGCCAAGAGAAGAAAATGAAAAGCTAAAACATGAAGTGAGAATTCAAAAACAATATAATGACATGATGAAGAGAGCTAAAGAAAGAAAGAAAAGGATGGATGATTTTCTTGATGGACAAAGGAGAGCCAACAATAACACTAGACTAGGCTATACCGAAAATGAAGAATCACCAAACCAAGCTGATCCAAAGAATGTTTATGCAAATCTAAGACAAAGAAATCTGACATGCAATCATTGTGGAAGGCCATGCCACACATAAAATGTTTGCAAGAGAAAAATAAAAGGTATTCCTAAATCCACACCTTCATTCATAGGAATTTTTTATAAATGTAACAAGAAAGGACATATACCATATGAATGTAAATCTGAGGTGAAACAACCAAAGAATGAAACCTACGTGGACAAATACTGTCCTTCTTGTAAAATGCATGGGCACACATCTCTTGAATGTAGGAAGAAGAAAAAGAAAGCATGGAAGCCTAAAGATCTAGAAAACACTTATCCACCGAAAAGAGTCGGTAACCAATATGTTTGGGATTACAATACATGGGAAAACTATACAGCATGTGAAATATTTGGTCACATAGTTGCAAATTTTATGAGGCAATGGAGAAGAGAGTCTAGGAGCTAGACCAACCCTTGAATGACATGTCTACACTATCATAAAGCTGGTCATCTCAGAAAATACTGTAGAGACTGAGTGAAAAAAACTAGCATCTTTTCCAATGGAAATACCATTGAAGACATCAGGAAGATGAGAAACAAAATATGGAGGAAAGCTACAAACACTGATGAAGCTGGAACAAGAAATGCAATTGGTGACACCTTATCCAATGGATCTGGTGACATCACCACCCCCACCTAAGAAGAACAAGTAAGTATGGAACTGCATTACACCAAGCTATATTTTGAATCAATTCCATTATGCATAGTTAAAATACCAAATCAACATGATTAAAGATGCACTATGGTATTACTTGTTATGATTCTTTGAATTCAATCTCATCAGTCAATACATACCAAAATGCATTGGTGTACATACAAAGCTAAGTTGTCTATACTTACTGAGAATTGTCAGTTAACACATAAAAGCTAAGTCGCTAGTGTAAACCAAAATTCGTCAGTAATCATGCGAGTTGACAATGTTGTATTCGCTATACACCAAAATTTGTCAGTGAACGCAACAAGTTGATAGCTTCCCTAAAACATTGTGATCTCACCAATAATGTTATTGTGTATCACCTGACAAATCTATCTTCACACACCAAGAAGTGGTTGAGCATTAATGACTCAGCTTAGGACAAAGTCTATAAATAGACGACAGAAGGGTTTCAATATTCACACAACAACCAGAGAAAAGAAACAGAGTGAAACCTAAGCATGAAGTGACCCGATTGTAGAGTGCCTACAAATAGACTCCCTACACTCCAAATAGATTCCTAACAGATGTAGAGGTTGAAGTAAGTAACAGAGATAACCAAGAATTCTACTTTCATTTACGGGAAAAAGCCCTAATTTCAAAAATGATGGAAACTACATCAAGAACCTCTAAAATCAAGAATGCTAAGGAGAGTAAGGTTAGTATAATAAATAATAGTACATGTGAGGAACCTAAGTATAAATTTTTTCCAGAGGTTGCCTCCCAACCTGATGACTCTAGAGCATTTTCCCGAATTCCACCTAGGTTTTTGTTGATCTAGGATGTTAGATCCTACATTCAATATAAGATCATAGAAATTGGTGATCTTGAATTAGAGCATGCTTACAAGAAGCTTTGAAATAATGATGTAACCATAAAAGATGAGCACAAGCACATTAAGGTAAAAGGGCTCACAAATTCCCTATGGTTCCTGAAGGAGTTCAAAACCGAATGGATTTAGTTAGTGCTAAGAAGAATAGATGAATGAAAGATGTGGCTAGATGAGCCTAAACTGATAACCACATATGTTATACATGTTTTTACCGGTTGTTCCATAATTTAGAAATCAAAGGCACTTAAACACCCTCCTCGAGTTGACATTGAGAAGAACACAGGAGCTACATGGGATGAAAGAGGACTAAAGGTATCCATCATCACTGATGATGAACTAAAATTTGGAGCATGTGTCTTAGGATACAAGTTCTTTCAGGATAGAAGGATGAAAAACATTACATCCGGAGTAGTGGATACAACACATAAAATTGTCAAGAAGGGAATGCAGTTAGATCTTTCAGAACTAGTACTCAGACAATTAGATGAGAAAATGAGGACGATCAGGTCTGCAAAGACCAACTCATGTAAATTTAGATCTTTGATAATGTGTATATTTTTCTACTTCCAAGAAAAATTCCCATCTATTGGTAATATGAAATGGGACACTACCTGACCAGTGACAGTTAAAATAAGTGAATTCATCAAGTCACTTGGAGACAATTTTGAATTAGTAATGGATGAGTATTTCTCTAGATTCAAAGAGAGAATGCAAAAGAGAATGAGGATACCAGAACAAATGGTAGAGAAATACAAGATTGACATTTGTTTCTTGGTGGACACCGATACCACCCTATTCAAACTAGCTGTATCGAGGATAGCTTGGTTAGCTCCACTTGACTATGAAGCTAACATAGATCAAGAAACAAATTCCATTAAAGAATTATTGAATGAACCATTGGATAAATCACAAGGAAGGTTTGGAACCTTTGAAGAAGACAAGGAAAGAATAAAATTAGGCTTAGATGTGAAGAAAATTTATAGGAATAAAGACAAAATGGTAAAGACTTTGGAAAATAAGCTATCGGTCAATGAGGAAGAAACTGAAAAGACAGAGGAAACCGAGGGTCATTCACCCATCAGTGAAGCAGACAAGGTGAATGACTCAGAGTCAATAGAGTCTGATGCACCCTCACCCCCGAAGAAGGCAAGGACAACAACTGCTTAGAGGACAAGGATCCAAATAGTAAAGGTAGACTTACCATCTATTAAGAAAGGTCAAGTAAGGACCTACAAAAGAAAACCTCAAACCAAATAGACCAAAGCACCAAAGAGGAGAAGGAAATTAATCCTAACCAAGGAAGATATTGAAGATACTCAGTAGGATGAATCTATCCAAATAGAAAAGGGTAAGATCCCTAAAATTTTTGATGAGATACGTGATTCAATTGCAAAAAGAGGTGGCTTAACCGACACCAAAGTTAGAAAATGACTAACACTAAAGCCCGAAGATTAGAACAAGATTGAGAAGGCACTCATCAAAACATTGATCAAATTCAAATATGTACCCATACACTTTGATGACAAAATGCCAAGAGAACTACATGAAATATTATTTTTCAGATGGACTTACACATTAAAGAATGAGAAATAGATAAGGGAAAGAGTCCTAGTTTCTCTTATGCCTCCCAAATCCAAAATGGAATAAATCAAGGAGATGATGGAGAAACATGCACAAGAGTTATCACCCAAGTTGAGAGCTTACAAGGTTCTAGAGGGAAAACTTATAGAGCTAGAGAAGGAAAGTAACAAAATTTGGAGTAAAATACTCAATATACCTACTGAGGAAGCAAGCCTCGATAGAGGATTACATCGCACAAATAAGCCACACAATGATGACTTTTTGGCTAAACCTAGCCTAGAGCATATCCCTATAAATGACATAGAGGATGTCACAATAGTAGAATTGGAAAAAGAAGCCAACAAGGATATGGATGTTGCTGATGAAACATGGCCGGATAACACTATCATTGACATCACTGATGATCCTGCAAATAAAATAAAGGGAGATGAAGATATTACTATTAAATCTGATTAGCCCAAGGATCAAGATACATCTTTTGATACTGCACAAGTAAACATATCGGGCTAGATGCCATTATTTATTCAATCAATCAATATAATCTCACAAAAGGAGAAGACCCCCAAGACCACTGCAAGAATTCCCAAGGATGCAGAAGAAGGAGAAAATAAAGACACAACCGATGACCAGAATGTCATCAGAGGGGATCAAAATGTAACAAGTGAAGATCTCACACAAAAATATGGAGATCAAACTAAAAAATATGCACAAATGAAAAATGCAGATGAAGTACAGAAGGATGCCAGTGAAGGAGACACAACCAAAGATGCCATTCCTAAGAACACCAAAGGAGATGCTTCAGGTAATGTTAAGGTTGATGTGGAGATGTTCACTCAAAACCAAAATGTAGAGACCAAAACACAGCAACAAAAAGGCACTACTCCATCGATAACCTCATCTAGCACATCAGACCAAGCAGAAAAACTTTCTATGGTTTTGCATACAAGTGTATCACAAAAGAAGAAGAAGAAAACCAAGAAGAGTAAGTTGGAGGTCACACTTGATGAAATCATTGAAATACCAAAGTGTGATCCAACCACATTGGACTATGAATCTCTTATTGAATATGGAGAGATATGTCAAAGAAAGGAAATGCAGGAAAAGATTAGAAAAGAACACAAAGATTCTCTAGTGCTGGGAACAACAAGAGACATCTTAAACCAAATAATTTCTAACATTGATGTTGATCACAATGCCCCCATTCTGGATCAACTTGTCATTCTCACCGACGTCATCACAACACAGAATGTGGATGCCAAAAAATATATTAAAGAACGAGCAGAACAGAAGTTCCAATAAAAATTGACATAAAAGATCAGCCAAGAAGTGGCAGAAAATAAGGGAAAGCTTTCAGAACTAACAAATGAATTAGATACAAATCATTACTAAAGCTATTTCCTTAATTCAAAAGCTACGTACTTTGGAGAAATTCACTAAGGATAATAGTGATAAGATAGAAAAGATCAATTCCGATCTAAATGCAAGTGCTAAAAGTTTAACCACAGATGGAAATACAATCAAATTGCATTGTTAGAAGATAATTGAAATCAAAAGGTTAAGACAAGAACTTTGGGAAGCAGAATCACAGTTTTGAGAAGAGGTTACCGAGATACATGCTCAACTTTTATCGAACCTCACACTGCTGCAACAACACATAAGTTTGGAAAGACACCTAATTGCCACCCCCGAGATGTCTGTAGTAGACAACATCTACAACATGCATGCCAGGATTACACTAGAGCACATGGCTCTCGAGCATCTAAAGGAGAAATGGGAGAAGATGATGGAGGAAATTGAAACCTCTCACTCTCATATTTTTCATTAGTTATAGGTATACACCTTTTCCCTTACTATCAAAAAAGTGTGAATGGACAGAGAAGTGTGATGGAGAAAGGGGAAGAGGTATGAATGGATAGAGAAGTGTGAGAGAGCTTTCGAGGAGCTCAAGAGAGCCCTCACCAGTGCACTGACTTTAGCAGTGCCAGATCCTTTGACATATTTTGTTGTATGTACTGATGCTTCATTGGATGGTTTAGGAGCAGTCCTTATGCAGGAGGGCCGTCCTATATATTTCGAGTCTAGGAAGCTAAAGACTCATGAACTTAATTATCCTACTCATGACCTAGAACTCATAGTGGTGGTTCATGCTTTAGTGAGATGGTGAAATTTTCTTCTAGGTCACCGATTTGAACTTCATTCAGATCACTAGAGCCTACAGTATATCTTTACACAACCCAATCTTAATGCTAGGCAGAGGAGATGGATGGAGTTTTTGTGTGAGTATGATTTTGATGTTCATTACATCAAGGGGAAGGAGGATGTAGTTGAATATGCCTTGAGTAGGAGGAAAAATGAGCTCTCATATATGAATTCTAGTATGGATTGGAGGGACCACTTTTTGCATCATTTGCCAGGGGATGGATTATATGTGGAGGTTTGTCAGTTTATCCATTCTTAGAGACCCTTGGAGGGGGAATTTGCAGATTATTCCTTGGAGTCCGATGGACTTCTACGTCATAGGGGACACATCTATGTACCTTCTACGGGTGACTTGCGGGAGTTTATTATACTTGAGGCTCACAGAGCACCTTATGCAGCTCATCTGGAGTTAAGATTTCATATTATCTATAAAACTAGTCGATGCCCCAATTCTGCATCTGTTGTGTCATGACCCTAATTCAGATTGTGTATATATCTTGTAACTCGAAGGTTAACTCTTCTATGTTGTCACCTTTCCAACTCAATCGTTGTTAGTTATTCATACTTATGTGTTTAAAAATAAAAAATTTGTGTGTGTATTTTTCCCTAGTTTTGGGCAATGTGAGGCCTCACCCTGACCCATCATAGCTTTACTACTCGATCACACTTTGATACTTTGTGTTTTGATACATTGCTACACTTTTTGATTATCTTGATAGACACTCGTGATATTATGTTTTGATGATGATTATATTGTGTGGATTACATTTTGACATGGATTAGACTTAGAACAGGTGGTTGATTTTGATTATATATGTTTAGATCAGTGAATTGATGAGAAGACCGAATCATGATTAGACTTGACTATTTTATGGGTGTTATGTCATGGTGATTAAGGAATTTTGATGTTTTAAATATTTTTGTATGAAAATTTCAATTAGGGACTTAATTTTGTGTATTGATTAATGTTGTTAATTATGAATTGAAAATGTATATTACATGCAATTTTATCATCTTGGACTACTGATGCTCGAAGTTTAGTGTGCAGGAAAGGGAACCATGGAATTATTCAAAGAATCAGGGCTAAACACATGTGAATTGAGTAAGCCAAGGTTTAATCTAATAAGGGGTTGAAACCTCGTTGTAATGTGACCCTTGTTGTGAATGTAATCTGAATGTGTGTTAATATTTTAAATTTATGTTTTTATTTGGACATGTCATTTGTGAATGTGATGTGTATTTTATTTGGTATCACTTGATACTTGTGTTGTCCATGTGGATAGTGACATG
This sequence comes from Thuja plicata, assembly GCA_018584345.1. Classification (NCBI taxonomy): domain Eukaryota; kingdom Viridiplantae; phylum Streptophyta; class Pinopsida; order Cupressales; family Cupressaceae; genus Thuja; species Thuja plicata. The sequence continues at coordinate 624,881 of MU227006.1, forward strand.
TCAATTAGGGCTTGGGAAAGAATCACTTAACCTTATAGGATATTATACTAATCACTTGCATAAAGATGCCTTGTAAGGATCACATCATGTTGGAACTCGAATTTGAACCTTAGGGGTACTTTGGAGGGATTAAAAGTGACCCTAGAGTATATTTTTGATCAAAATTAGTTAACCCTAAGGGGGTACCTTGGGTTAGGGCTAGTTTTTACCTATGGGAGAAACCTAGGTCACCATTATGACTCTCCAAAATGCCTACTTTTCAAAAGTGGCGAAAATAGAGATGGTCTCATGCAGCTAACTTGTCCCACACTCCTTGCTAAACTCTTAATTAAGAGGGGAGACAAAAAGGCTAGTTGTTATATCTCATTATTGCTAGTTCTTGAGTACACTTTTGGAGGTCTTTTTAGAGGGCTTTGGGAGACTTAGTGGGTGTTCACCCACTCTATAATTTTAGAGAAAATTAGGGTTTTGGAAGGAGAAAAGATAAGGAATTGGGCTCTTCTCAAGTTTCATTTTTCCATAACACATTTGGAAGGTTGGTTTCTCTTGCCATGGAGTGCTTAATTTGTTGTAAGAAAATTTGATGTATTGTTTTATGAATATGAAATCTTGTATGAGATTCATGTATGTAATCTTGTGAAGTGTTGTAGCATGTAAATTTTGTTGTCATGTGTTGGGTAGGGAATGCATTTGAATTTTTGTATCAACTTTTATTCTTTGAATTGGGAGTGTTGTTCATGGGAGTGAAGGAATTACTCACCCTTTGGGAAGGGAAAAAGTGGCCTTGGGTGAAGGGGTTAGTTGGGATCCCCATTGTAGTGAGAGTCTCTTCTCTTGGAGAAGAGAGATAAATTCATGGAGTATGGGCTCCATGAATCCATGTTGTAAATATTATATTTTGGCATAGAAATGGCCAATGTGTATATGGAAGCAATGTCAATATAGCCTTGGAGAGGCATGGAAAACTCTAGTTGAGAAATTTAAAAATTGTAATGGCATTCTCCTCCTTGAAAAAGCCCACCTTCACCCTTCTTCAATGGGTTTGTAAAACTCATTTGTGAAACCTTGATTGGGAGTTTATTGTTGTTTTGTGCATTTGAGATGTTGTGAGAATGTGGTTGTGAAATCTTGTTTAGCCTTAGTTCTCCAAGCTCGGGGGTGGCCTCATTAAGGCCTTGGTTGGGAGGTGAGCTTCTCATGGTATCCCTCATGAAATTTTTAGGTTTTTAAGTCATGAAGATGGTGCAAGAAGCTTAAAAGAAATCCCTAATTGAGGGTAGTTGTGTGTAAGCAACTTCAAGGTTGCATAGTCACTCTTGTATTGAAATTTATTTTTGTTTATTTTTGTAATGTTCAATTTTGAAGATTTTTAATGCTAGATGTGAAAAGATCTCCTTCTCTATGTAATGAATCATTAAATGAAGATGTGTAATGTAGATTGTAAAATTATCATAATGTAAATGTTAGAATCTCTAGTTCATGCATATTGCATTTTAAATCCTAAAAGAAAAGAAGTTAATCATCCATGTATGGAAGAATACCCAATATTGAAAGAGAAGAAAAATATCATAGTTTCATTCCTTACAATCTTGAGGAATTTTGCATCTTGAAACCTCCATAGATTCAACTCCCTTCAAACAGAAAAATTCCCATTTCATTTGCATCTCTTGTGAAGAAGAAATATCCTTGCTATCAACAATAAATCTAATTAGTTAGCATGTTAATATGAAATTCAGCAAATACTATTGGTTCCTCATGTATATTTTTCAATAAATCTATCCTTATACACACTATGATCTATTGCAAAAAAATGAACTAAGTAAACAAAATAGAAGAGCTTGTATCATACAAAGCCCATAGCATTTTTCAGATTTAGAGCATAAAAATCTCTCTGGAATTTGTATGGGGAAGGAAGTATTCTCTTACCATAGAGAATATTCCTTTCCCAATGTGCTTTACCCTTAATTAAATTCATAATTAAAACTCATTAGTATAAGCATGTGATTTAACCCTTAAACCAAGATTAACTCACCTTGTTCTTACCCCTTCCGTGGGCCCCACCTTGATCTCTCACCTTTTTGCATAAACATTTGTTGTGCTAAGTTATAATAAAAATTCAATCACCTTGCAAAAGGGCAGAACTACTTGGAAGTGGCGCCACCTTTCCCTTGTTGTCCACTTCCCTAAACATTCTGACATGTCATATGCCTTACACCCCAAGTCAACTTTCCCCTTTCTCCATTCGAATTCACTTTGGAGGATGGGAGATTTGGTAGGTGGGCCATAGCAATCCCATCACCCTTCTTCTAAAAAGTGTGCCACCTTTCTTCCTTTTCATTGCTTTCAAAATTTCTTGGAGAGGATGGGGTAGTTAGGTGGTGGGCCCCCCAAGACAGGTCAAATCACCCCCACTTCACCTCATGCGAATGTTTTCTTCCTTCCTTGGGCCTCCCTGCTTGGTAAACCGCACCACCCTTGTTGTTCTATCTCCGATGCAAAATCCTATGCTCAAGGATGATGAGATAGGTGGTGGGTCCCCCCTCAAATCAGTCCTCTTCAACCTGCATCCTCATAGGAATTTGATCCCCTCCCTTGCAATTCCATTTTGACTTGTGGATGGGGGATAATATATTAATAAGCTAGTGGTTAGTAGGTAATTAGATTAGATTATGGGATTTTTAGTTGATAGTTAAATTTGTTAAGTAGGTACATTCTTTAATGTTTTTAATTCAGAAATTTTGGGTAGCATATTATTCATATATAGGTTGATTTAATGTTGTAGCCTTAGTTAGTAGATTAATTAGGATTGGAATTTAATTGCTAGATAGATTGGATTAATTTGTAATTAGTTGGTAAGTTTAAGTTAGTTATTTAGGTTTAAATTCTATTTGTTTTTTATTGGGTAGTAGTTTATACACATACTTTGATTTGACAATGTTACATTTATTATTTGAATAATAATTTTAGTGTTATGATAGATGAATAGACTTAATAATATGTTTTAATTTTAATTTGTATTGGATCCACTTAGTAATATAATAATTAATCAAGTTAATGGGATCCTAAATATTAGTGTTTAGGTTATTTTAAAATGTGAGATTTGGGTATTAATTTTTAATAAGGAAATTTGGCCTAATAATGTGATTAGTCTATTAGAGAAGCGGATTTATTTCAATTCTTTCTAATTTATAGGTAATGTTAATTTAAATTTTATTATGACAGAGGGAATATGTTAATAATGTGTTCTAGGGGATAGGAGTTATGTTAGATTCCTATTAGAAGTTAATTTAAATTTGAATTAGGGGCAAATGTCTAATAAAAAGGTTAATTTAAAGTTGTATGTCAGGAATCGATGGATTAGGAATGCAAGTGTTTTTATCAAAGAGGGATAATTTTGTTAATAATGTTGGTAGGTTAGGGAGTTAGATTGATTTTAGCTATTGGATTTTAATTAATAGTTGTTTGGTAAAGTGAAATTGTTATTCAATTTTCAGTAGGACATTTGATAAATGTTTCTTGTATGTTGTTGCAAGGAGTAGAATATTATCTGAAACTAGATGTGAATGGATTCAGTTGTGATCTAGATTAGAGTTAATTAAACATTAGGTCAATTTATTACATTATAGGTTCATAACATCTAACTATCATCTTGATTATAAACATAGGTAAACATGGATTAAGAGTTAGACCAACCAGAGTTAAGCTTTCGTATTATCTGTAGAACTAGTCGATGCCCCAATTCTGCATCTGTTGTGTCATGACCCTAATTCAGTCTGCATATATATCTTGTAACTCGAAGGTTAACTCTTTCATGTTGTCACCTTTCCAACTCAACCGTTGTTAGTTATTCATACTTATGCGTTTTTAAAAAAAAAATTGTGTGTGTGTTTTGCCCTAGTTTTGGGCATGAAAAAATGGGAGAAGATGATGGAGGAAATTGAAACCTCTCACTCTCATAATTTTGATCAGTTATAGGTATACACCTTTTCCCTTACTATCAAAAAAGGGGGAAAAGGAAAATGATATGTACAGTACATATAGAACAAAGGGAAAAGACAAGGTGAAAAGGAAGAAATAGTATAAAGTCAAGTGTACGTACACATATACTATACTATACCGAAAAAAGCATAGGGGGAGTCATGAAATGACTAAGTAATATACATGGTGTACATACTATAAACATTTTTAGTATTTTTCACATATAAGTTTTTGATACTAATGTCAAAGGAGGATATTGATGGCATATATTTTTCCATTAGTATGCAAAGAGAAACATTTTTTTGAATTGTTGATTAAACTACACCAAAAGACAGGTTTTAGCACAACCCAAAAAAATAGTCTACAATATAAATGGAAGACACAACTTATAAGTGCAAACTGAAAAAGTTAAATAGTGGAACCCGATGAGAGTAAACCGACAGCACAGTGCAAACCGACATAGCAGATTATAGAGTAAACTGAAAGAGAAGACAAGAGAGGAACCTGATAGAGAAAGGGAACCTGACCAATAGACTTTCAAAGCAACCTGAGCATCAGACACCAAAATTCAGTTATATCCCAAGAAAAGTGGAACTAACTTCTGCGTTAGATAAAACAATTATGCTTTATATTTATAGTTTATATTTGTTTTAAAACCATTTCTTGAGGAACAAGAAACATAATTGTAATTTTTTTAATCAGTCCAACTGATTAGAAACATGAAAACTAGGAGATCAAGGTCAAGTTGTAAACCTTTGATCATAGAGTTAAGTTTGTAATACGTGAAACTAAAAAGGTCAAATCTATTATATAAATAGATTTTTAATCATTCATTTGAAAGGGATGAGAGGATGATTGTATCCAAGGAGCATATCTGTGGATCAGACTAAGAGTTTCAAGAAGCAGAACAACAAAAGATCAATTTGGTTATCAAGAACCAAGAATCAAGGCTACCAAGCAATAGAGGTACCAATTCACCCCTCCCCTCTCAGTACATACTTACCATTATTTCCAACAATTCTAAGTGAAGAGATTAATGAAGTGTTGATGCCACTAGTCAGATAGAGCATAAAGTGATTTGATCAAGCAAGAAGTAGTTGTAGTTTTATAGATCCTTTTACATACTATTGATTATTTGCATTTGTAACAGAAAAATATCTTAACACAGTGGACTTAATAGTCTTATTATAAAATCCTTGAGAAAGGTGACATTCTAAAAGAGTGTTCAAATCCTTGTAACCATGATGCAAAGGGTCTAGAGTTCTATGAGTTGGTTTGTCTTCAAACTAAGATCCACTTCTTTAAGCCATCCAATGGCTCAATATCCAATGTCTTCTTCACCAATATCTAGCTTCCAAGTCCCTTAATTCAACTTGCATCCTAGGTATAGTTGGATGGTGAAGAAGCAATACATAAACAACTTCAAACTAGTCCAACTAGCCCTTCAATTACCTTCTTTTCCTCCTTCGTTTCCCTCTATAACCCTAAACCCTTTCTTAGGATCTTTCCTAAACTCATCTCAATCCCTTTCCTATGTTCATGATACCTTAAATGTCCATTAAATAATACTCAATCACTTCTGGAAACCTTATCAATCACTTTTTCTATTGCTATCCACTAGTATGCCTAATTAGGCCTAATTTAATTAGGTACATTTTCACTATTTTTGGTCAAAAGATGAAAATTATTCAATACAACCCCATGGAAGACTATATGATTCTAAAATATATCACCTAGAACTTCAAGTATCCAAAGTTATAGATCCTCAAGACACCCACAACCCTAATTGCCTTTAGGCCCTAGTTTCTAGGCTATCTTTTAGGCCTCTGGACCAGTCTCTGCAAAATGCATCCAATTGGTCTTCAAACTTTATAATAACTCCTGAAACCATTTGATCCTTCAAGGGGACTCTCTAGGTCTTCCACACATGCCACTAAGTTGTCCATACCAGATCATGGGTGTACTATTTCAATACAATCTCCACACTGTCCTAGCTCACTTACTCCAAGCAGTTAGCCTATGGCATCACTCCAAAAATAGGAGTTCAGTTGCAAGAATCAAAATAGAAACAAAAAAATTATGTACAGATCATAATGTATCATTCCACAAGGTTTCATTCATTTTAATCCGTGGATGCTTAGGTTAGAGCCATTTTTGTTCCTGCAACTCTGCAAATGGAAATTGTAGACATAGTCACCTAAAACTAAGTGTAAATTTACAATACCTAAAGTTGAAAAAAAATAGAATATGAAAAAGAAATATAAAAAAAAACTCTACACTCCCATGGATTTAGATTGTACAACCCAATCTGGACAAAACCTTACAAGATTGCAGAAACACTGTAATTGCAAGGAAAACTCAGAAAATCATCCGTACAGTTGGTGCACACATGTGGTCTGCAACTAAAAATTCATTAACCTTAGACATTCTTCATCCCATGCTCAAATACCTAAGCATGGGTGGTTACAACCATCCAATCCTTCATTTGCAACTTCTTGCAAAAGTTGCAAAAAGTTGCTAGCAACTTTTGAGCACTTTTTGCTTTTTGAACTTTTTGATGATTTTGTTCAACTTGATCCTCCTTGACTTATCCTAGGACCCTAGTTAGGAAAGTTAGGACCCTAGAAGATACCATGTCCCATAGTTTCTCAAAATTAGAAACTTTTACATCTTTTGGACCATTTGACAACATTTTGATCCTATGAGAAACTTTTTCTCTTACAAACAAATTAGGACTTGCTTGGATCCAATAAGCATTGGATCTTATTACAAACACACAAAAACTCCTAACAAACCCTAAATACCATATAAGCCAAACATCAAGCCAAAATGGGAGGTGCTCTGCACCATACTCCCCTAGGACAAAGAACTTAAGTCCCTTGAGTTAGAAGGTCTTCAATGGTGACTCCATGCTTCAGTATGTCTACTTTAGTCATCCAAGTGGCTTATTCATCTAGAAATATTTTCCACCTCACAAGATACTCTTTATAGGTACCCTTCCTAGTCTTCTTGATCACCTTGGAGTCCAATACACTATCCAATTGTAGAGGTTGAGGAGTGGGAAAATCTCTGATCCAATCATCTTCTCCCAAGTCTGAAAGTGTTTGTTGACCATTGTTAGAAGGAAGACCCTTATAGGGATACAAGTCACACACATTGAAGATGGGTGAGATGCCCAAATCAGGAGGTAACTCCACCTCATATGCATTATTACCATACTTATGCAATATCTTCAATGGTCCTATCTTCTTCATCAGGAGATTGGTTGGATTTCCTTTTAAAAATCTCTCCTTCCTAAGGTAGGCAAGTACAAAATCTCCCACTTTAAATTGAAAATCCCTCCATGTCTTATCTACCTTGGTCTTCTAATTTTCCACTTGTTGTTGCAAAGTCTTCTTAACTTGGTCTTGAAGTTCTTTCATCTATTTTTCAAAGGATTTTCCTTGGGCACTCCTATCCTACAACTTAAGGTCTCTCAAATCGATGATACCTCTTGTATTAGCCCCATAAACTATTTCAAATGGGCTCTTGCTAGTTCTCCTATTGATGGAGTCATTATAGGCAAATTCTGAATGTCCTATAATGTGATCCCATGATTGTCCATGTTGTTTAGTCAAACATCTTAATAGGTTACCTAGAGACCTATTGACTACCTTAGTTTTCCCATCTGACTAAGGGTGATAGGCTAAAGAGAAAGATAAGTTTGTACCTATCATTTTCCAAAGGGTTCTCCAAAAGTGGCCCACTAACTTACTATCTCTATCACTCACTATGTTGAGTGGCAAGCCATGAATTCTCATTATGTCTCTGAAGAAAAGACCTGCAATGTGTGAAGCATCATTGGTTTTTTTACAAGAAATGAAGTGTGCCATATTGCTAAACCTATCCACCACTACAAACACACTGTCATGTCCTCTTGGTGTCTTAGGCAGTCCCAAAACAAAGTCCATGCTCAAGAACTCCCAAGGTCTCTTTGGTATGGATAGAGGATAATACAATCCAATGCTGCTACTATGTCCCTTGGCTCTTTGGCATATCTGACATTTCTCCACAAAATTTCTGACATCTGACTATATTTTAGGCCAATAGTAATGCTTATTCACTTGATCAAGTGTCTTGTCCACTCCAAAGTGGCCTCCCATAATTTCTTGGTGTTTTTCCTTGAATATGTTCTCCCTCATTGAGCATTGAGGTATACAAAACAAGTGTCCCTTGAATAATAGTCCTCCCTGCAACATATAGTCAATAAAATCCATCTTAAATCCTTGTATAAACCTTTCACATGCTTCATAAACATCCTTGAAATCTTTGACTTCTTTGTAGAGGTCTTTAAGGTCACTCATCCGTACACTTTGCAATTGTATCTCCTAGATAGTTAAGACTCTCCTACGTAGTGCATCTGCAAATTTTTTACTAACACCTTTCTTGTGTTTGATGGAAAATGTATATGCTTGTGAGGATTCTACCCACTTTAGGTGCCTCTGATTCAACTTATCTTGCCCATTCAAGAAGCTAAGGGCATGATTATCTGTATAAACTAAAAATTCCCTTAGTAAGATATAATGCCTCCACTTTTTCAGTGCTTGTACCATTGCATGCAACTCCAAATCATAGCTGGAGTACTTTTTTTTGGCTTCATTCAACTTCTCTAAGAAGAATTCCACAGGGTGCCCCTCTTGACTCAAGACTACCCCAATGGATAGCTTACTAGCATCACACTCCACCACAAATAACTTATTGAAGTTAGGAAACCTAAGAGTAGGTAGTTCTACTATCTTTTTCTTCAACATTTCAAAGCCTTTATTTGCTGCCTCTATCCACTTAAACTGACATTTAATTCCTCCCTTAATAGTTTATAGTATTGGTGCACATACTTGGATAAAGTTTCTCACAAAATTCCTATAATAAGAGGCTAACCCATGAAAACTCCTAAAATCTCCTATGGATCTAGGTGTTAGCCATTCCAATATAGACTTGACCTTATCAAGATCCATCTTCATGCATCCATTAGAAACAACAAATCCAAGGTATACTATTTAAATTTTCAAAAACTCACATTTTTCTTGGTTGATCATCAAATTCTCTTAGTGTAGCCTCCTCAAAACCATTTCCAAGTGCTTCATGGGCTCCTCCTTAGACTTGCTAAAGATCAATATGTCATCTAGATAAACAATTACAAATTATGAATAAATTCTGCCAACACTTCATTCATGAGCCTCATGAACCTGCTAGGTACATTTGTCAGGCCAAAGGGAATTACAAGCCACTCATACAACCCTTTATTTTTCTTGAAGGATGTCTTCCAATCATCACCAGGCCTAACTCTAATTTGATGGTACCCTAATTTCAAATCCACCTTGGACAAATAACAAGAACCCCCCAAATTGTCCAACAAATCCTCAATCCAGGGCATGGCAAATATGTATCTAATTGTAATCTTGTTAATAGCCCTGGAGTCAGTACACATCCTCCACTTTCCATCCTTGTTAGGTGCAAGGATAGTTGGCACAACACAAGGACTTAAAATATTCCTTATAAGCCATTTCTCTATCAAATCTTGTATCTATTTAGAAATCTCTACATTCTGACTTGGAGTCATTTTATATGCTACCTTGTTAGGTAAAGTGGCTCCTAGTATGAGGTCTATTTTATGACTCACATCCCTCATACGTGGAAAAGCACTAGCCAATCCATTATCCACAATCTCATGGTATTTCTCCAATAGTTGTTGTACTTCTTGAGGCATGTTGACTTTCTCCTTTGTCTCCTCTCTTGGCTTCACTATCACTACACAACAGACCCATCTTTCCTTCTTCATGAATATAATAAACTCCTTTCCACTCAAGAGAATCACACTAGTCCCCACATACTTCTCTTCATTAGGTTCTGTCAAAGGATCCATTTGAAACTTCTTCCCTTGCTTATTTAATACATAGTTGTTCTTTTCCCCATAATGAATGTCCTTTACATCATATTGCCATGGAATTCCTAGAAGGATATGACATTCATCCATAGGCAATATGTCACATAACACTTTGTCTTTGTACTCTACTATTTCAAACTCGACCAAAGTGTGTTCATCCACCACTATCTGCTGACCCTTGTTTAGCCATGACACTTTGTAGGGGGTAGTGTGGGGTATCCTTCTCACCTTTAGTTTGTCCACCATCTCTGTTGAAACCATGTTCTCTATGGAACCATAGTCCACTATCACCTTTCAAATCTTCCCATGTGACCTATAAGTAGTTTTAAACAAGCTCTTCCTTTGAGGTGGCCCTGCAATACTAGGAAATTTTAGTAAGGTCCTTCTCAACATCAAATTTTCTCCATACAATACTAGTTCTGCCTTGGATATTGGTGAGGTGACACTTTGTGTGTCCTCTTATTGTACTAACTAAGTTCTTCTTTCTACCATGGATGAGGTGGTATCTATTTTAGGACATCTGCCCATAGTATGACCCACTTGGTTGCAGTTGTAGCATCTGCCAGTGAAGACAAAATTAGTCTTGCCTTGGGACTGAAACCTACCTCTTGGAGGGCCTCTTCCTCTGTATCTTCCCTTTCTAAAATGAACCTCTGTACTGGTTTCCTTCATTGTTGTCTATGGACTGAGCTTCTTCTAGCCTACTTGGGCTTTGACCTCTTCCAAAGTTACCCATACCTATGAATCCTCTATTGCCTCTACCTCTTTTTTTGAAAATCACTCCTCCTCTTAGCCTTCTCTTCTTCTCTTAATGCTAATTGGAAGCATTTGTGCATACTTTTAGGGGCCATCATACTGATCTCATCTTGGATTCCTTTCCTTAATCCATTGAGATACCTTGCTACCCTTTCTAATTCTTCTTCTTTTCTCCTTTCCCTTAGACTCAACTTGTTAAATTCCTTAGTATAGGCACTTACTGTCAACTCTTTTTGTCTTAGGTTCTGCAACCTTTGATACATTTGTATCTCATAATCAGTGGGAAGGAGTTGTGCCCTCAATTTGATTTTCATTCTATCCCAAGAGATTATTTTCTTCTTCCAAGTTGTTACCCTATCATCTTGCATCATATTCCACCACACCAATGTTGATCCCTTGAGTCTAGCTTTGGCATAACTAACTCTTTTCTCCTCTACCACTTCTTTATAATCAAATTGGTTATCTATGGCCTCTAACCAATCTAGTAACTCTTCTCCATTCAAACTACCGCTATAGTAAGGAATGTGTTCCATACTATCTTTATTGATGTATTTAAAGGAATCCAAGAACACTTTATGTTCCTTATCCATCTCCACTTCCTTGCCTTTTCCAGATGTATCTCCTACCTAGCTTTCATCTTCTTCCTCACTTTCATCACCCCATTTAGTGACTCTCCTCTTACTCTTTGGTTCTAATAGATTGGCCTTTGCTAGTAGTTCTTGGACCAAGTCCACTATGGAATCCTTCTCATTTCCTTGGGTGGCATGCTTTCAACCTCTTGGCTCTCCTCCCCTTCATACATACACCAAACTTACTAAAGTTCTGGCTCTGATACCACTCTAATGCAGAGAGTCTAGAGTTCTATGAGTTGGTCTTTCCTCAGACTAAGATCCACTTCTTTGAACTATCCAATGGCCCAATCTCCAATGTCTTCTTCACCAATATCTATCCTCCAAGGCCCTTAATTCAACTTTCCTCCTAGGTATATTTGAATGGTGAAGAAATAATACATAAACAACTTCAAACTAGTCCAACTAGCCCTTTAATTACCTTTTCCTCCTTGGTTTTTCTCTAGATCCCTAAACCCTTTCTTAGGATCTTTCCCAAACTCATCTTAGGCCCTTTCCTATGTTCATGATACCTTAAATTTCCATTAAATACTACTCAAGAACTTCTGGCCACCTTAGCAATTACTTTTGCTATCGTTATCCACTAGTAGGCCTAATTAGGCCTAATTGAATTAAGTCTATTTTCACTGTTTTTGGTCAAAAGATGAAAATTATTCCATACAAATCCATGTAAGACTATATTATTCTCAAATCTATCACCTATCCCTTCAATAATCCAAAGTTATAGATCCTCAAAACACCCACAACCCTAATAGCCTTCAGGCCCTAGTTTCTAGGCTATCTTTTAGGCCTTTGGACCAGTCTCTTCAAAATGCATCCAATTGGTCTTCAAACTTCATAATAACTCCTGAAACCATTTTATCCTTGAAGGGGAATCCCTAGGGCTTCCACAAATGCCACTAAGTTATCCATACTAGATCATGGATGTGCTGATTCAATTCAATCTCCGCACTGTCCTAGCTCACCTAGTCCAAGCAGTCAGCCTAAGGAATCACTCCAAAACTAGGAGTTCAGTTGAAAGAATCAAAATAGAAAAAAAAAAATTATGTACAGACCCTAACCTATCATTCCACAAGGTTTCATTCATTTTCAACTGTGGATTTTTAGGTTAGAGCCATTTTTGTTCCTGCAACTCTGCAAATGGAAATTGTAGACACAGTCACCTAAAACTAAGTGTAACTTTACAATCCCTAAAATTGAAAAAAACTATAATATGCAAAATAAATATTTAAAAAAAAACTCTAAACTCCCATGGAGTCAAATTGAACAATCCAATCCATACACAATCGTACAAGATTGCAAAAACACTGTAATTGCAAGGAAAACTCAGAAATTCATCCGTACAGTTGGTGCACACATGTGGTCTGCAACTAAAACTTCATTAACCTCAAAAATTATTCATCCCATGCTCAAATACTTTATCATGGGTGGTTACAACTGTCCAATGCTTCATTTGCAACTTGTTGTAAAAGTTGCTTGAGCAACTTTTGAGCATTTTTTGCTTTTTGACCTTTTTGATGTTTTTGGTCAACTCAATGCTCCTTGATCTATCCTAGGAACCTAGTTAGGACACCTAGGACCCTAGAAGAGACCATGTCCCATAGTTTCTCAAAATTATCCACTTTTACAACTTTTGGACAATTTGACAACATTTTGATCCTATGAGCAACTTTTGCTATTACAAACAAATTAGGACTTGCTTGGATCCAATAACAATTGGATCTTATTACAAACACATAAAAACTCCCAAATAACATCTAACCCAAACATAAATCCAAAATGGGAGGTGCTCTGCACCAAACCAGGCCACTCCTAATATGGTGAAGATCTTAACGAGTCTGAGGTAAATACCCTAACAGGGTCACATTTAACAAATGTGTATTGTAATCTTTAACAGGATAAACTTTTAACTAAGCATACTTCTAAAAAGTATTTTTCATTTGTGGGTAATAATTCCCATAGAGGTTTTTCCCAAATTGGGTTTCCTCATTAAATCTAATGTCAAATGTGTTGAATAATTCATGTACATGTTATTTACTATTTATGCAAGTTACTGTTTAAGTAATTGAAGATATTTGGTGATTCACTTTCTATTGTTGTTTATCCTACCAAGTTGATTCAAAGTTAAGTTTTTAAGGTTAAAGAATCATAGTTATCTGATTCATCCCCCCCTCTCAGTAATCCAACAATTGGCATCAGGGATGAGTACTCCAAGAGAAAAGATTAAAAGAATTGAGTTAAAGATCCAAAGATGTATAAGAGGGAGGCACCTAAGTTGAATAAGGATAACTTCTCTACATGGAAAATCCAAATGAGGTTGCACCTATATGGTATTGGAGATTTTGAAGTATATTATGTTGACAATTAGTATACACCACTAGTAGCTGGTCCTTTGACAGTTGAGAAGATAAGAGAAAAACAAGACTACACATAAGCAATGATTGAGATATCATCTACTCTCACCGATCTGTAGTTCAATGAAATTATAGGATGTGATACAACAAAGAAGATGTGGGATAGGATTGAATTGATACATGGTGGAGATCGACATGTTATGAAGGCAAAAGCTAAAAGCTTAAGAGGGAAATTTGATTCTATGAGAATTAAAGAAGGTGAAAATGTTACACTATACAACACTAGACTAAAGGAAACTGTGAATACTATTAGAGGTGTTGGAGGAAAAATAACTGAAGATGTGATAAGAAAATTGTTGAGGATATTGTTACCTGTGCATTCCAATTGAGTGTCTGCAATACAAGAATTGAGATTCATTCCTTAGATGATTTTTTCACTGGATGCTAATATTGGTAAGGTGATTTATTTTGAGCTTAATGATTTTGATAATAGTTTACTTGCTACTGCCAGGATTTAGTCTACATTTAAATCATCTTTGAAGATTGGAAGTTCTTAGGAATCTAGACCTAGTGATGGTTATGCAAGTAGTGCTAGTAAAATATTATATAGTTGCAAGAGTGATTTAGAAGAATTGTATGCTGAAGATGAAGTGAATGAAATAGAATTTGAAGCTCTACTAACTAGAAGACTACAAAGAGGTAAAGGAAAGTACCAAGGTAAGATGCCCTTGAAAATTTTTAAATGTAACAAGATTGGACATATTACTTCTAGATACCCTGACAATGACAGTGATGAGAAGAAAGACAATCAAGATCAAAACAAAAGAGAAAATAGATTCAGGAGATTCCAAGATTACAAAAATAAAGGTAAGAAGTCATGTCATATTGCTAATGAAGGACTAACCAATAATGCCATGGATAATGATGATGAAGAAGAATTTGTATATGTTGTCATCAAGGACAATTCTGATGAAGAAAAGAAAGAAGAGAAATCCCTAATATCACATGTAAGAAAAAATGATACGTGGATTATAGATAGTGGGTGTTAACACCACATGACTAGTGACACACTTAAAGTTTATTACTATGGAAGAACATAATGGAGTATATGTTATATTTGATAATGATGCTCCATATCCTATGAAAGGTAAAGGTTCTATAATTGTTAAATAATACAAGATGTGATGATGTATATTGGCTTGAAGGATTAAATTACAATTTTTTGAGTGTCGCACAACTAAACAATTCAGGTCACCAACTAGAAATTTATAATGGGAAGGTAAAAGTAATTGATCTGAAAGGAAGTCAGATTGCGACTAGAGAATAATCTAAATTAACCTATTCTACCTTGATACATATATTAAGAGTTTTTTATATGTTGAAGTTGAAGATACATGGTTATGACACAAGAGGTTGTGTCATGTAAATTTTGAAAATCTAATTAAAGCGAGAAAAATGAAAAGAGTAAGAGGTCTACCGAGACTAGAGAAACCTGAGAATGTCATGTGCAAGGAATGTCAAGTTGGAAAAATGACTAAGTCAAGTTTTACAAGTAAGTCTTATGTTACAAAAGGAATTTCAAACTTAGTGTGCACTGACCTATGTGGACTGATGAGAACACAAAGCTACTATGGTGATAGCTATTTCATTTTTTTTGTTGATGATTATTCTAGAATTATGTCTGCCATGTTTTTAAAAGAGAAATATGAAGCTTTCCAGATGTTTAAGTGGTACAAGGAAATATTTGAAAAGGAGACTGGAAGAAAATTGAAGTGTCTGAGATCTGACAGAGGAGGAGAGTTTACTTCTGATGTGTTTACACCCTTCTGCAATGAACATGTAATAAAGAGACAAATATCTGCATGAAGGAAACCACAACAGAATGTTATATCTAAAAGGAGAAATAGATCCATTGTGGATTGTGTGAAAAAACTAATGATTGAGAAGCTGATTTCTCAAACTTATTGGAGAGAAGCAGTCAGCGCTGCTTCTTATACACTTAACCGAGTACAATTGAAGAAATGTACACACAAGAAACCATATGAAATTTGGTATGATCATAATCTTAATGTGAGTTACTTCAAAGTATTTGGAAGTAGATTCTATATTCTTAAATATACTAGAGATGGTAAGTTTGATTCTAAAGGAGATGAGGAAATATTCCTAGGATATCCTACAAAGAGAAAAGCTTACAAATGTCTGAACAAATATACTAACAAAATTGTGGAAAGTGCAAATGTGATAATTGATGAATTTGCAGAGAGAAATGATGAGGACAACAAGAAGGAACCTGAAGAATATCAAATATCTGTATATGTTCAACCAGATGTTCTTGATACCTTACCGAATGCACAAACCAAGGAGGAAGCTGAACAGAGAGATCTACCACCAAATGATGGAAATTAAGTTCCACCAACTACTGAGCTTGTTCTAGCCAAGTATGTAAGGAGACACCACTCATCAAGTAAGATAGTTAGAGACAAAGATGTTCAAATTATGACAAGAAGAAAGGTAAGTGACAACACATGCTTAATTTCTGAATTAGAACCAAGAAGAGTAAAATATGCATTGGAAAATGAAGACTAGGTTAAAGCAATGAAAGAAGAGTTAGATCAAATTGTAAAGAATAACACATGGAATTTAGTACCGAGACCTAAAGATAAAAATATTATTGGAACTAAATGGAATTTTAGAAATAAATTGAATGAGCATGGAGATGTAGTAAAAAAAAAAAGCAAGACTAGTTTGCAAGGGATATGCACAAGAAGAAGGAATTGACTATGGTGAAACTTTTGCACTTGTTGATAGATTAGAAGTTAGAATTCTACTAGCATATGCAACTTACAAAGGATTTAAAGTCTATCAAATGGATGCCAAGTCTATATTTATTAATGTTATTCTTGAAGAAGAAGTTTATATAGAACAACCTAAAGGATTTAGTGAGAATACTAACAAGGACATGGTGTGCAAACTGCACAAGGCACTATATGGTTTGAAACAAGCACCCCAAGCTTGGTATGAAAGATTGCATGCATATCTAATCAAGATTGGATTTCAAAGAACTAGTGATAATAGTAATGTTTATCTGAAATATGATAGTGATAATAAGATTTTGATTGCTGAGATATTTGTTGAACATATTATTTTGGAGGCAATAACATATTATGCAGACCTTTTGCTGAAGAAATGAGAAAGCAATTTGAGATGTCCATGATTGGAGAGATTAAATTATTTCTTGGACTACAAATAAAACATGTAAAAGATGGGATCTACATTACATAATCAAAGTACATCAAAGAGATCCTAAAGATTTTTGGATGGAAGACTCAAGACTGGTTGGAACACTGATGACCACTGGTTGCAAGATATCAAAGGAAGATGAGTCAAAGGAAGTAAATGAGACATTCTATCAATAAATGATTGGTAAGATACAATATGTTGTTCATAGAAGACCTGATATAGATCATGCAATTGGTATTTTAGCTAGATTTCTTTCCAATCCAAAGGATTCACATATGTCTGCAGTGAAAAGGATATTTAGATATATGAAAGGAACCAAGGACTTTGGTATACTATACAATAAAGGAGGAAATTTTGAGTTAGTGGTGTACACCGATGTTGATTGGGCCAAAAACATTGATGATAGAAAAAGTACAAGTGGAGAAGCTTTCTTTTTAGGAGAAAGACTAGCTACATGGCTGAGTAAAAAAAAAGTATTATATCACAGTCTACTGCCTAGGATAAATATGTTTCTATGGCTATGAATTGTGCAAACATTGTATGGATCAAATAGCTACTAGAAGGTATACAAGAGGAGATTATCAATCTAGTTACTATCTTTTGTGATAACACAAGTGCTATAAACATATCAAATAATCTGGTAATGCATTCTAAGACCAAGCACATCTCTATCAAGTATCATTACTTGAGAGAGCAAGTTCAAGACAAGAAGGTGATATTGGAGTATGTGAACTCAAAGGAGAAATTAGAAGATATATTCACTAAGCCACTACCAAAGGATGATTTTGAGTATCTCTGAGGTAAATTAGGGGTCCTACCCCTATCCAAAATTCATTAGAGAAAGATGCATGCTGCATCAATCTAGGACTCAATAGAATATCTATTTTCTGAGTTGATGCTAGTGTTCAGACTTTAGGTGTTGCCTGAAATTGTGTAAATAAATTATGTATGCAATGAATTATTAGTACATGATATGTATGATTGACTACCTGGACAAGTTTCCATGAGTATGAAACTTTGGAATTGTTGTCAAAGAGGGAGAATGAATAATTGCTGAATACAGAGCTTAAGGGAGAATGACTGATAAAGAAAAGAAAGAGGGAGAATATGCATAAAGATGTTAAGAGAGAATGAACATAGAGGGAGAACAAGATCAAATATCTCAGAGGGAGTAAAGAAAAAACATAGATGTAAAAGGGATATGAGCAGTGTTTCCATCATCAATTGACAGTGTTGCCATCAATGTCAAAGAGGGAGATTGTTACTCAACTGATGGAGATGATGATGAAGGCTGAGATCTGAGGTATACATGATTTTAGAAAGAATTAGATCAGTTATTATTTTTTCATTGATGTCAATAAATTTATTTCTGGGTCATATTAAATTTCCATATCTTTTAGAGTTAATTTAATTGGGCAATAGATAAAGATCAAACAATGATAAGATCATCTTGAGATAATTTTTTTCTACTTTATCAAGTTGGTAAAGTAGATTGGGAAAGTCGGTAAGACTAAAGAGTTAAGTTACCAAGAAGAGAGAGTCTGTCTCTAAAGGGTTATGAAAGTCAGTCGGGACATCAAGACATTGAAGCACCGAGCAGTGCATGTTAGTCACCAAACCAAGAGTTAGTTGTTGAGCTTAACAAATATTAGAAACAATGATAAGAATACATTTAATGCAAGGCTACAATGATCGAGAGGATTCCAAGATTGAAAAGGAAGTTGGTTATAACATCTACACATGGGAAAATTCAAGGAAGAAATATATGGTATAGATTAAGCGGCAAAAGTGAAGGTTTTATTTCCAAGAAAAGTGCAAGTTCTGAGGTGATGCCAAAGTAGCTAACCGAGTTTCAAGTTCACTAAATTAGTTAAATTTTTTTAATCTAACGGCTAAGCATGATTGAAGGAAAACCTAATCAACAAGATTAAGAGGCATAAATAGAGTCTATTTAAAGGATGAATTTGAAGAAAAAATGGCTGGCAAGTTGAAGTGTTGAAGTGATACCAAGTGATACAGTGAAGAGAAAAGAAGTTATAAATATGAGTCTAAGTGAAGAGATTGATGAAGTGTTGATGCCAGTAGTCAGAGAGAGCATAAAGGGATCTGAAAAGCAAGAGTTAGTTGTAGTTTTATAGATCTTGTTACATACTGTTGCTTATTTGCATTTGTAACAGTAAAATCTCTTAATCAAGTGGACTTAACAGTCTTATTGTAAAATCATTGAGAAAGGTGACATTCTAAATGAGTGTTCAAAGCCCTCTAACCAGGACACTCCTAACAAGGTGAAGATCTTAATGGGTTTGAGGTAAATACCCTAAAAAGGTCACATTTAACAAATGTGTATTGTAATCTTTAACATGATAAGCTTTTAACTAAGCATACTTCAGAAGGGTATTTTTCATTTGTGGGTGACGATTCCCACAAAGGTTTTTTCTTGAATTGGGTTACCTCATTAAATCTGATGTCAAATGTGTTGAATGATTCATGTGCATGTTATTTACTATTTATGCAAGTTATTATTTAAGTTATTGAATATATTTGGTGATTTGGTTGTTGTTGTTGTTGTTGTTGTTGTTGTCGTTTATCCTACCAAGTTGAATCAGAATCAAGTTTCTAAGGTTAAAGAATCATAGATTTATGATTCACTCCCCCTCTTAGTAATCTAATACTTAACACATTTAAGGATTTTTGAATCACCGAACTTGGTGGATTTATATATTTTGGATGATGATGTAGGACTAAGTGTGGATTGGGATGAGAAATATTATGATAAAACTTCAGATCTCAGAAGATGAAATAGTGTGATTACAAACAATTTGTAACTTGGATATTTGGTCAACTATCTCATCATGTACTAATGCTATGACTTATAATAGAAGAATGGGAATTTATGAGTATGTAAATCTTAATTAGTACTAAGACAGTCTCTACACACAAACAAAGTTCCTTAATATTAACAAGGCATATATAAATACATAGATATTTATTGATGTATATATTTATACATATTTATACATGTTTATTCAGATTAGTAAAGATGTATATTTGAAGTTAGATGACCATATATATATATATATATATATATATATATATATATATATATATATATACAANATATATATATATATATATATATATATATATATATATATATATATATATCCAACAGACATTAAAATTGTATCATAAATATATATATGGACTACATATATATACATATGAATATTAGATATATGTATGTATGGTTTGCATATATATAAAGATAAGTAGGGTTCTTTTCACATAAAAAACTAACATGGGCATTACCATAAAAAGATATAATAGAGATATGAATAAAGAATTATATCAAATAAGCTAGGGTGGGATCTTTAATAATTAGCAAGGGTGATATACAAAAAAGAGCATCTAAAGAATAATAGGGTCAATTGTAACAAAGTTAATAATTAACTATAAAGGAAAATAAAGAAGTTCTATTCCTCCACAACTAAAATAAAACCCTACTTTAATTATGTTAAGGAAATAAATGAAACCGATATATTATAAAAATCAGATCATAATGAAAAGACATCAACTTAAAGTTTAATTATTATTATTTATGGAAGGATAGGAAGTTAGGATATTTTGAAACTAAGAAAGTATTACTACCTATAGAATTTATATCAAAATCAAACCTAAAACACATCATTTAATCCACACCAACTTCATATTATGATATTAATAAGAGTGGATCTTGTAAATATTTAAACAATATGATCTTTAACCAACTAAATTATGCTCATAAATGCGCACATCTTATCAGTCATGACACATTTCTTGGGTATCAAAAAAATTACAAGCACAACCACTTTTTTACTTAAAACCGTCTGTAGTAGCTCTCAAATGCTTTCTGCTTCACTAGTTTTTTAAAAATAAAGATAGAGACTGAAGTGCGTCTACAATGGAGACAAACATCATACTTATAAATACATCAGAGAATAGGACAATGACGTTTAGAGGAAGTATAAAGACATAGAGATGGGATAAATTAATCAACATGGATGATCTGGGAAGAAGGTTGGTGGAGAAAATAATGGGGGGAGGGGAATTCTACAATAATGAATACACATATCGAATGAACTGGGATATAATGGGCACTTTTCCTACTATTCTTTTAACAACAAGAGTGCCCAAAGAAGAGGTAATTTCTCTTTCTTAGAAATTTTTGAGGAAAAATATTGTTGCGGTCTTTTGTTATCAGTCAACAATGTCAATGGAGCACTAATGATTCCTTACCTAAAAGAATATATGGAACATCTAATAGGATCATTGCAAATAAAAAAAGTGTGCATTAAGAGGCCCATTTTAGTTTGAAAGACCGTCGAGTGTTTGATAATCATTTTGAAGAAGTTAGGAGAAACATAATTTTCTTCCTAAAATGGCTTAAGGTTAGACCGAGTGAAGATGCAAAATGGGTAAGAGACTACCTGGTAGTTGAAGTCTTTGAGGTGGAGGCAGATTTCGGTAACACAACATTGGAAAATATGCAAGTCTTCCCTTCAATGATTGTATGAACAATGACAAAGGGCTTCAAAGCAATAAAGGGTAAGAATGAAAGAGGAAAAAAAATATCCCTAGCAGGAGCATCAGAGGAATCCTCTATGAATGAGGAGGAGGAGGTTTTTCATACCCTAGTAAGGAAGAAATAAGGATAATAAATCTGACTAAATATAATGGGTATAATTAGGTGGCGCAGGAGCACCTAGGAAAACCCTAGATCTTAGTACAATCTTGGCCTTTGTATTAACTTTTGGTATAGTACATATAGAGTTTGATTCTTGACCGTTACAAAAAGAGTAACCAAAATGGTTCAACTTCTTTTAAGTAGGAATAATAAACAAAGATTTATCCCTTAAAATATCATCAAGATTTGGTACAAAGGGAGAATATATTTAAGCTTCAATTTCATTCCCTTTGCCTAATTTATCCCTAGAGGCGGTGATAGCTGTAATAACTCTGATGAGCTCTTCATGTCTATTGACATAGACATTGGTATATCAGATGAGCCACCTAGAGTGCTCCTTGGCCAGGCCCTTAATTGCATCTGTCTGATCCTTCAATTATTCCATGGCTTTATAAATACATTCACTCAACTGCTAGAGTTCTGGCACTTTGTCCAAATGGGTGGAAGACTACTCTAACAACTTATGCACATAATCAGAAAATGATTTCTGCATATTGGCCAATCCTATCATTTCTTTGCATTGTCCACTTGTCTGAGATTCTATTTGCAGACCTTGAAGAATCTTAAAGTCTTTATTCTTTTCCTCCTTGATCTTAACATCTACTTGCTGCAACCCCGTCTCATCCTGAATGATCATCTCAATTTTGAACTCTAGGCTTTGAAGCCACTCGATTAGAGGTTCATATCCTTTTTGTAGAATATTAGCTTTCAATGCCTCTTTGGTCTTCATATTTACTTCCACATGGAGCGTCACTATGCACTCCTCACACTTCACTCTCTCAGATGTGAGAGTCTGTAGATTCTTCTCAATGTTGTTCCTTTCCATCTCCAGTCTTAAGAGAGCATTACCCAGTTCCTCAAGAACTACCAATACCTCAGATTCGAGTCTCTCAACCCATCCCTTGTCAATCTGTGCAAAGTTCCTATCCTCTTGCAAATTGGTTATTATGGCTTGATTCTCCATGGCATTGGGATCAAATGTGGTCTGAGTACTGGGAATACTAGCAACTGGAGTAACCAACTGCCAGATGAAATTAGTCAGTTCACTGACTTCGGCCTTAAGTTGTACCTTTTCCATTTTAAGTTCTTCCAACCTTCTTCAATTACTACATTAAAGGATTTCCACCAATCCACTTTGGTATCATGTCGGGCTAAGCCCATGTCAAATGAGTTTAGCTCAAAATTTGAAGGGGTTAAATCTTCAAACCGGCCCTCCTTCATGGGTTTCGCTACCTCCATAGTAAAATGCCCAGTCTCTAGGTCTTTTCCCAATGTGGACAGTGACTTCATTTTCTTAGCCTTTGCTGTAGTAGTGCCAGATTGCAAGGCTCGAGCTAAAGTATCTTTGTTGGGAGCTCCTTCTTCCACTCTCTTTGTTTTGTGCTCCAAAGTGTTCTCTATGCATGATTCAATGTTGGTGACCTTAGTGGAAAAGACCAACTCCTCTATAAAAAAATTCCTAATGAATGGAGGATTATACTTTGGTCTTGAAGCAAATGGATTTACCAAGGTAGGAAAAGAGGACACCAATTTGGTGACTAAAGCAGCCTTCTACTTTTTCTCAGCCTCTTCTTTTGATTATGTGGCTGAGGGAGTATCTTCACCCACTTCTACTATGATAGGGGATCCTTTCCTTTGAGAATGTTGGGTTGAAGTGCCAACTTAGGCATATTTAACAATAGCTTTAACTGATTGCTCAGGTTCTGCACCTTTGGTGGGTTCCTCTATTGACCCAATATCTGGAAGCAGGCCTTCTCCACAGGTCTTCTTTGGTTGAACTTCTTTTTCAGGAGCTTCATCACCTCCCCCATCTGGATGAGATGAACTTTTCATCATAGTTGGGAGTATCACTGAATAATTCATTGCAATGTTGGAAGTGTCCTTTGCCGGGGTCCTTTGAGTAGGAGACCTCCTTTCTGACCTCTTCCTTCTTCCTGCTGTCCATTTGACCCACTGCTCTGTCCTCTTATAAATGCCACTCATTAGAGTCTACATGTCACCAACGACTTGATCTAGCATGGGCTCAGAACTAATGGAGAGGGGTTTAATCTTCTTGAGATATGTATTATCATACATGTGTTGGCCGTCATCTACTAGCCCCTCAACTGCAAGATTGACCTTGAACTTTTTGAATTGTTCAATGGTTAACCTGGCATAAAATATGTCTCTTCTCTCCAAATCATCTCTACAATTGGCTCAGTAGTCTTCAATGTCATCTACATGATGGATATCTTGGCTCATTTGCATGTAATCATGATCATAATTAATTAGATCATATTGTGGCCTTAGAACATCATAGGTTTCTAATGAAAACCTCTTTGAGAATGTCTTTAGAACATTCTTCGCCTCAGACTAGGATGCACAACTGTAGGCTCTGATAGTCATGGGGAAGTCATAGTCTTTCTTCCTAGCATCAGTACTGATCAAATTCACTTGAATTTCTTGTCTCATAACCTCCACCAGCACGATCATATCCATAGGATATCTGGGCATCTTCAAAGGGAATTCATCGAATCCTGCAAGATGAATGTATGAGAAATCCCCAAATTGAATAAAATAACATCCAAACTGGCTGATAAAAGCTTTGGCTTCGGGAGAGAATCTCCTTTCTGGATAGCCTTGCAGCTCCCTGCACAATCTCATTGTAAATGCATCATTAACCTGAAGATACTCAGCATAATTGTTGTGCAATTGCAAAGAGGGGAAAAATTCGTCACTCTTAACATCATCAGGAAATTCCTCTAATTTAGGAAGTATTGGCCAAATTTGGATTGTAGCCAAAATATATAAAAGGACTGAAGACATGTAAAATTCATTCTAGCACTTAGCTCTATCTAGGGCCTCCGAGAGGTTCTCACTTACCACAAGGGCCCAATCAATGACGTGATGTTGGGAATAGATTACCTGAACCAGGAAGTAATGATGGTCAACAAAACTGAGTGCCTCACTTTCACCTCTAATCCTATGGAGTAGCACTAGGATGTCTATGATTTTTGGCTTCAGATTAGTGCCATATAGTGTTTTTTGCAACTTCCCTTTGGTGCTTCTAGTCTCTTGAAACCATGCCTTCATTGTCTCCTTCTTCCAAACTGACTACTCAGCCTACTTTGGGATGCGAAGCGAGTTCTAAACTGATTCTCTATTGATAGAGAGAAACACCGTATCATTGGGAAAGAGGATTTTCTTGCTGTCTGGGTTGTATCAAGCTATACATTACCGAATCAATTTGGGGGCTTGAAAGGCTATGGGAAAACTAGCGGCTTTGACTAATCCACTCTCCTTTAGTTTCTCAGTGATGGGATGCATCTGGTCCACTTTTAGCCTACTCTGAAAGTTTTTCATATCAAAGAACTTTAGAGATGTATCTGAGATCTTATACCAGTATGAGGTGATGTCATTCATTATGTCGAATCCCATAAATCTAGAAGCCATGATTTGAATGATTTGATTCAGGGACTAGGAATATCTCTTAGCAATGTAGGGGTAAAGGATAACTAATAATAGAGGCTTCAAATTCAAATTATTTGGTGAACAAATGGTAGCTCCTATTCGCAACCTTCAACTGATTTTATAACTTTTGAATTCTTACCATTTAACGGCCGACTTCTCGCGCCACATGAATGAAAAGACCCCAACATTAATAATAAAGTCTGTTATGAAGTAAAATGACTTTATTTGAATTAATTACTTTTCTCTTATGGGCCATTGAGAAATGTCTTTTCACTTTAGTAATCGTAATGATAACTTTCCTGAGGTAGCAAAAAATTACTTTTCCACTTCTCCTTTGGGCGGATAAATGCTTTTGGAGTGTTCTTTGTTCAAAAATATGCCAAAGGAGAAATTTGGCCTGTCGAGGTGCCAAAATGACATGTGTTGATTTTATCAGCCTTCCTTATATCTTGGGATCCTTATGACATAGATTCTTCCTCAAAATTCCTTTATTTTAAAGATTTGGAAGAAAATGCTCTTCGCAAGTCGAAACTCGCTTGTTAGAGTAGTGAAAAGCCATTTTCCGCTTTTCTGCCTATAAGCTTACACCTTGAATTTTTCCTCACTCAATCATTCCCTTTGCTTGAAATAGGTTCTATCTGAATGCCCAAATCTTTCTTATTCCCAAATTTCTCATTTTCAACCTTTATTGACATCTGATACTCTTAGGTCTGTTAATTGTGGAAAATGCACTCTGCAGGTGATTTTCTGCCATGGCGAAGCTCAAAACCAATTTCCCGCCAATGCTACAAAATGAAGAGTTATGGCTAAATACTTCAACTACATATAATACTGATGTTATAATTCTTTGAACCATGGCCTTTACCAGATTGGGAACTTAACTTACCCAATGAAAACATGATCTCAAATACAGATTACCTCTGACTCACAAAAGAGAGGTCAAATTTGGGAAATCTGATAAAGGTCTCCTAGCCTAAGGGGATAACTAGAATTAGACTCAGGACTCACATGAAGCTTTCGAGACCACTACTACACATTAAACATCCACTTTTGTCTAAAGGTATGCAAACCAAAAGTGGGGCAACAGCTGGCTCTGTCTGGGGACTTGGACATTCACATGTCCAAGCAAGGAACTCAAGTCTCTGGTTTCACAAAGTTCAATAAAAGGCAGCTCACAACAAAACTAAAGCAAGACACAGAAAGAAAAATAGAAAGGAAACCTAACTAGGAAAAAAATAGGAACTAAATGTAACTATGGTAAAATACAGGGGTTACATGTTTTCAATTCAGATCTAATAGAGTTTCAAATCCTTACCATTTTATGTCAAGGGTAGTGCCTCACCATCTAGATATGTCTATTTAAAATAATTATTCTCAAACGCTTGATGGATCTTGAAAGGTCCTTTCCACAGTGTTTCAAATTTTCTGTGCATGTCTTTGGGTGCCTTGTGCTTGTCCCATAACAACACCATGTCTCCCTCCATGAATTTTTGGGGTCTACTCTTTCTGTCAAACAAGTTCTTCACACGCATTTGGTGTCATGTGATATGATCAACCATTTTTTCTCTTTCTTCTTCCAGTTTGTTCAGGTATAGAATCCTCTTTTCTAAATCGTCTTGGTATATGCCATCCTCCACTTCTATTCTTAGTTTGCAATTCACTAAATCTAATGGTAATGGAAGACTGGCTTCTACCTCATAAACGAGTTCAAAAGGAGATACACCAATGACTCTTTTGGGAGTCACTCTATCCACCCAAAGGGCTTCATAGATTTTCTTATGCCAGGTTCTCTGGTTATCTGCCATGAGATTTTTCATGATGTTTACCAAATTTGTATTGCTGGACTTAGCTTGACCATTCCCTTGGGGGAAGTAATCAGACAAATGACTGATCATGATGCCATACTCAAAGAAAAATTTAGTAATTTCTTGAGAGGAAAAGTATGCGGCATTATCCATAACTAACTTAACAGGAACACCAAACCTTACTAGAATGTTTGTTGGCAAGTTGACAATTAGAGTAATTATGACTTATTTTTGTTGTCATTATGGCAACAAAGTCATACAAATTTTTGTCAAGAAAACTAGGAAGACAAAAATGGCTAAGTATGGAAGACAGAACATAACAGAGGTTTGCAGTAAATCAAAGCACCAACGCACATGCAAAAGATCAAATCAGGATACGTGCATTCATAAATAATATTTATTATATGTTAAGATGTTAATTCTATACACGCATGGTATGAAAAGATAGTACGAAGAAGTTACAGCAAATTGAAATTCCTCTAGCTGTTCAGGAAATAGAGCACAAAGCCGACCTCAAATTTTGGATCAGCATATGACATTTTATTTTGTAAAGGCTATGCACCTATTATAGTGTGTTTGTAATCATGTCTTAATCACTTATGTAATCACACTTAAATCAATTAATTTTGAAGTGTTGTATATTTTCTTTTTGGGCTGACTAAGGTCTTGTCTCTAGTCGTGTCTATTCAAGCATGGACATATATATATGACATGCAATTTTGTATTAGTAGGTGTCGAAGAAATATGTAGAGAAGAGATATAAAAGAATATTAGAAGATGTCAGAATGAGATAAAGCTCTTTAAGAGTATAAGAGCATCAGCGCATAACTAGAACTGATCAGACAAGTGTGTCACATACAACAATTCACTTTTGGATATAGTGTATATCTACTATCAAGGAGGTTGTAGCCTTCACCATTGAAGCAGTGAGATTTTAGACTATGAGTCCTCACCCTTAATAGGGTTACTTGTAAAAGACTCCTAATAGGGTCAGACCCTTAACTAGGTCATTGTACTTGCATTTTAAAGACTTCTCCTAACAGGGAAAAGGAACTATAATAGGCTCATTATATTAGTGTAATATTTGTGGGTACTAATTCCCACCAGGGTTTTCCTCTGATCAAGGTTTCCCCATAATCATATCATGTGTTATGTGTTCTTGTGTTAAGCTTCATTGGATGTATATTTGATTTATGTTTAAATTTCTGAAATATAATAAATAGACAAACACTG
>MU227006.1:660139-703259 GCA_018584345.1 Thuja plicata
AGGACTTTCTTAAGAGCCTCTATAGCTTGGATAGAATCTTGATTATGGTTTTCTTGGATAAGCCAATTTCCTATTTTATCAAGTTCGGTTGAAAGGTTTTGCACTTGTTCAGGAGGAACTCTTAAAGTGTCATCTTCGTCATGAGATGAGTGAGAAGAGTTATGCTCCATAGAAGGATTGGAATCATGAGTTATCAAATTATCATCGGGAATCCTAAGGAAAGGAGAGGAAGACTCAGGATCAAAGGAACCCATAAGTCTACAGCTTCTTCTAACCGAGATACTATAAGTAGGACTAGAGGTAATAAAGCTCAAACACCAATAAAATGCAAATGAACTAACACAAATTGTTGATCTATTGAAATTAAATGTAATTTGAAAGAACATGCAAGATCTAACATAAACAATGTAAATCTAACACCAAAAAGAAAGAGTTGTCTATCGCGGGTTCACCAAAATGTAAAGTGGTGGAAAATGGGGTAAGGAGATTGTTTATTAATTGTTGTTTTATTTGATTAAAGAGTGTGTTGATTTCCTTAGCCCTACTTTACATTTAATTGAATTTTATTGATTGTATATTGTAATTGTGATTAGGGAGAAGATAAGATACTCCTCTTCTATTCCCAAATGCACAAATAGAAGATCCAAGTTGATCAACCCAAAAGAAGGGCTAATGCACAAATGAATCAACTATTTGGAAAAGAGAATAACAAGAAGGATCTTAAATTCTATTAATTATTGAGTAAATATGATTTATTACAATAATTGAAGAAATAGGAGAAATGTACTAACCTTAAGATAATGCAGATCAAAGAATTCTATTTTTTGAGGTCTATACTATGTTTCTAGAAAAACTAAAGTATGATCCAGAACTGGAACGCAGAGATGAACAAAACCCAGAAATCCTTTTCCGTTCCAATTTAATCTTATGAAAAAGGTTGACCTTGACCCACAAATGTTAACCTTGACCCAATAATGTTGACCTTGACCTACATAGGTCTGACAGAGAATCTGTTGGTGGAGTCTGACAGAAAGGCGAAAAGGGTATCCAAATCTGGTCTCAAATCTATAGTCCCAAACCTGTACCTACAATAAAAAGAGGATTATTTATTGGGGGGGAGGGGTTTACCTTGGTCAAACCCCAGTTTTGGAATTAACCTTAAATATATGTAATTGAAATTACATAAAGATGAATAAAGTAAATGCACGAATTCACCTCGCTTGTAAAAGTCCTTGTGGAGGATTCGAATCCTTGAGTCCACAAGTATGTATGCACCAAATATGTAGAATGTAGAATGGTAGGATGTCTTCAATCTCTTGCTTGTAGATCTCCATCACCAATTCTTGAATGGGTTCTTGAATTTGGAATAGGCTTGGAAGAAGGTGGATGGGGAGATCACTAAAAGGGCATCATGTAGATTGAATCCTTCAATGGCCTCCAATGGATCTCCTTCATGAAAATAGATGCTTGAATGGATGAATGCTTGCTTGAAATCTTTCTCCTTAGCTTTATTGAAAAACACTTGAAGATAGTTTGAGAATACTTGATCACGATTAGAAGACTTAGAGAAAATGAGAGGAGAAAGCTCCCTTTTATATGAAACTAGGGCACAATCTTCCAAGGAGGATGACATAGGATAATTAAATCTCCATTAAAGCCTTTAACCCTAGGAGAGGACCTATATTAAATATAATTTAGGAATCGACGCTTTGGAACCCGAAATAGCCAACCTGAAAGTGGGAAATAACTTTTGCAAAGACAGACATCCGAAAACTGCAAGACCCTGAAGTTTGAACCCTGGGTCAAGGTCGACGTCGACCTTGACTTAGGTCAGGGTTGAGGTCAACATAGACCCAAAAGTTCAACCCTGACCTTGAAGTCCAGAATCTCAGGTCTGCAGTCTAGAATGTAGAAATCAGGCTGCAAAGAAGTGGAAAGAGGGGCAGAACAGGGGGAAAGCCAGGTCTAACTCAGGAACCCATTCTAGGTGCTTGATATGACCCCAAACCACTCAGTCAGAAGGCTAAACAATTCTATAATGGAAGTGCTTCCATTTTTTGACTATACACATACCAATGATTTCATTATTCATATCACTAAAAGAAATGTCCATACCTCTCTGAAAGGTGGCTCTAGTGTTGATTAACCTAAATGGCATTCTATGATATGCAAAGGTGCCCCATGAGGTAGTGAAAGCTATTTTATGCTGGTCTATTTTCTCAACTTCAATCTGATTATACCCTGAGAAACCATCTAACATGGACATCATTTTGACTTTGGCCATGATCTGCAAGAGATGATCCATGTTGGGAAGTGCGTAATTATCCTTCAAGGAAGATTGATTAAGGTTTCTGAAGTCAACACAAATTCTTATTTCTCCTTTCTTATTCCTCACAGGCACTATATTCGCTACCCAGGTAGAATG
Organism: Thuja plicata; assembly: GCA_018584345.1. NCBI lineage: Eukaryota > Viridiplantae > Streptophyta > Pinopsida > Cupressales > Cupressaceae > Thuja > Thuja plicata. The sequence goes on from MU227006.1 coordinate 662,565, forward strand.
GTGGATAGGGTATATGATCCTTGCTTTGAGAATTTTATCAACTTCCCTGAATATGGCATCAGCAACTTTGGGGTTGTAATTCCTTTGTTTTTGTCTAAATGGAGTTGCTTCAAGTTTTAAGGGAATCTGGTGTTTTAATTTCCCATTAATAAAAAATTTCAAATCTTCATAACTCCAGGCAAAAACATCTTGGTATTCTAGGAAGAGTTTCCTGGCCTCTTTCCTTTCCTCTTCAGTACAACATTTCCCAGTGTTGATCATCTTGGGATTTTTCTCAGTTCCTATGTTCATTTCCTCATATTCACTAGTGGTAGGACCTCTCTCAATTCTCTTCTTCTTAACAAAGGTGTCATGCCTATTGAAAAGCTTCTCAAGAGTGACCAAATGGGGAGGAATGATATTACCTTGTAACTGGATGACATCTGAATTATCCTTCTTTTTCTTGTCCTGACGGTCTCTTTTAGTTCTATTAGGAACATCTTTATGGAAGTTACCACCACTCTCCAGAAAGAGAAGGATGTTTTGGTCATCTTTGAACACTTGCCAATCTCCCACATTATCGAGCACAGACAGTCGATATACAATCTCCACTTGGTACTTCTTATCTTTGAATTCTAGGTGAGGGAGAAGTAACGATGTTGACACTACCAAGGAGTCTGCCTTAGAGTTCAATTCTCTCGGCACAAATTCAATAAAGAATGCATCCAGTGCCTCTATTTTTTTGCATACTCTATTTCTGTAGTTTTTTAATCTATGATTTTTTACAAAGTATTGATTCTTTACTTGACGCACGATTAGCTTAGCATCACCACTAGATCTCAAGATCTTCACACCCTTTTCATTTGCAAAAATAATCCCTAATAGGAGGGCTTCATACTCGACAGTATTTTTGGTGTTCCCGAACTCCAATTTATTATCCATGGGCTCACATACTCCATCTGGTGATATCAAGACAACACTTGCACCAGATCCTGACGATGTGCAACTACCATCAAATTCAAGAGTCCAAATCTGTGGTGGCATTTCTTCAGTAGAAGACTGCTTTTCCTTTTCTCCAGGTTCCATTTCCTCATCGTGATCATTAGTAAACAACATATAGTTACCAAATTCCAATTCTTGGTACAAAATTTGGGCTTTACGGTCATCAGATTTCAGTATTGTAAACTTAGCTTTCTCCTTCGGGACCAGTTTAATCTTTTTATTGCCCACTAGGATTAAAGATTGAGACCAATCCAGCTTTATCTCCCCTCCAAGGTCTCTGCAAAAACTCCTTCTTAATAGTAAACCGTAACTAGCAAGTATATCGGCAACAAGGATTTTTAGCAACATCTTCTTCTTGGGATGTGCCACCAGGGCCACTTGAGCATCTTTAATTTAGCCAACCAGGGGTACTTGCTTGGAATCCATAGAGTAAAATCTACCATGGGCTTTAGTGAGGGTAAGTCCTAGGGCTTTAGCTACAGTTGATGGCATGACATTATCTGAGGCTCCAGAGTCTATTATGTAATTTCTTAACTTGCAACCATTAATATATAATGACACATAGAACGGGTCAGGCTTTTGGCCTAGGAAAGTAGCCAAAACATAAGGTTCCCCTTGCTTATTTGGTTCTACAAATATAGACTCATTTTCTATGGTAGTCATGACATTTTGGTTTAACTTCTGATTCCCTTATTTATAGTAATCTACTAGCTTTTGTAGTTCTATGGGATTAGACTTAAGGTAGTCTATAGGAGAAATCTAAATTCTGGAATCTCTACAGAATTGAATAATGTCAAAAGAGCTTTTCTCCTTACCTGGTTGTAGAATTCTCATTCCTTGATTGGCCTCCTTTGAATAGGAGGTAGATTCCTTGTTAATTTTAAGTGGAGGTGTTGAAGCAGGGATTTTATCTTTCTAACTCCGAGTCAAGAATGTATAAGAGGTCCCGCCTATGGTAGCGTAACATATTTATTCTTGCTCTGAATCTAATTCATACTCTAAATATAAGTTTTCAGAGTCGCCATGTGAGTATTAATCTAGTTCAGCTCCAGACACCCAAGCATTCCCCTCATCAGTCTTTTGCATTTTCCAAGCATGAGCTACATCAGGGCAGATCTCTCCATCGTGATCTATAGTTAGGTGGAAGGCACACATGTTTCTTTTTTTAGGAGGAGCTTCTATAGCTAGCCTCTATAGTGGAGTAGTTAACTGCAATTCCTTTCCATCATCATTCCTCCCCTTGTTGTTTCTCCCAGGTTGCTCCTGAAAGTTTTTCTAGTAGGGGTTATTAAATCTGGGGAGTTTCCTCTTGAAGGCAATGAATTCATTGGACAATTTTTGAATCATCTCATCTGATGACGTAGTATTGCTACTACTGGCTCTAGATTGTATCTCTCTTTTCCATTTCCTAGATGAGATCATATGGTCTTCAAGTTCTACAGTAGTTCTCTATGTGGAATCCAGATCTATAGGGTCCACCCTTCTTAGATCATAATTGATGTCCAACAACATGGCACTTATGAAGAATGTTTTCAAATTTCCCGCGGTAGGTCTGTCAGCTACTAGAATATGATTTAAAAGCTTATTAAATTTAGCTATGAAATCCCTCATACTAATAGAAGGTTCTTTCTTGATAGAAGTTAATTGCGTCAATAGGGCATGCTCATCTTTAGCAGTTTTAAACCTTCTTTCAAAGGCATCTCTTATGGAGGCCCAATTTGTGATAGAAGAATTAGGTAAGTGGTGAAACCAATTGGCAGCACCCTCAACAAGGGTCTCAACAAATAATCTAATGGCCACATCTTCTTCTCATAGTGGTAGGATATTAACTGAAGCAAAGAAGGCAGAAATGTGATTGTCCGTAGATACTTTCCCATCTCTAGAAAATTTAGGAAAGTTCTTTCTAGATCCCGAAGGAAGAGGATTGTATGCTACTAATTGTAATGGTCCAACTGTAGCATCCCAAGGAAGTGCCATAACTACCAAAGGTAGATAGGGTGCTATATTAACAACAAGAGGAGGAACTACTCTGTGCAACGTTAACACTTGAAAAGTAGTAGGAAAAAGAGTTGATTTTTTATAAGGTGAAGGAGGCCTACTTTTGCTCTTAATATTTCAGTTCTTTCAGTGGGGTACTTCAAGTAGATCAAAATCGAGGTTCGCAAGTCTCTCAAAAACTGGATCTATGTCACCTTCCTTCTTTGCGCTCCTGAGAAACCTCTTGGGCTCCAGGATTCCAACTAGCCTTCCAGCCTACCTTCATGATCAGCTTGACGTTGTTCCCTTCTTATGTTTCTCCTTTGGATGGCCCTTTCAAGTACTTCTTCTCTAGCTTCTTCTTGTTCAAGTACTTGACTAGCAATCCTATAGTGCTCTGCGTCTCTTCTATATCTCCAGAAAAAAGTATTCAATGAAGAGATGATATCTTCTTGATCATCTTGAAATCCAAGATTCGGTTGGAGCACAGGAATTATGTTTTCATGGGGAAGCACCATCTTTCTCCATGATATGCTTCTAGTATAATGACTATTCAACTCCCCAGTGGATTCGCCAAAAATCTATTGGTAAAAAGATTGTTCTTCTTTTGTTATAACCCTAAGATGCCCAAATATGAAGAAACAATTGAATACAACAGTTGGGAAATTATAATTGCATACTAATTTCCCTCTAAATTTAAAGGTACATCTCCCTTATATGAATGATTTTCAGTGAATTTTGATCTTTCCTAATCTAACAGGGGTATGTTCTTGACCCGAGAATAGAAGAGGTAAACCAAGCTAAACCTAGACAAGAAATAGCTTAGGCGGGATGAATTCAACTCTAAATCTAGCCAACTCTGAGATTTCATCAATCAGATTAACTCCCAAAACTGGTGATGCATGAACTTCTACTAAAAATGCAGATGCAAGACTAAATATTAATAATGAAATGACAATGAATCGATCTATATCACAGGAACGTTTCTTAAACTTAAGATAACAACATATTTTCCCCTTAGTTGATTGTATCAAGTAATAATACAGAACTCTGGTTCGAATACAGATTGTAAAAATAACTTCAAAGAAACATTTGAATTAAAAAAAAAAGATAAATGCAATGCAATGGAACAGATAAAACAATGGCATTCAAACATACAAATTTGACTCAGCAAAATGCTATCTTTCACACCAAAATTTAGCCGACCTTTGTATTAACTTTTGGTATAGTACATATAGAGTTTGAGTCTTGACCATTACAAAAAGAGTAACTGAAATGGTTCAACTTCTTTTAAGCAGGAATGATAAAAATATATTTATCCATTACAATATCACCAAAATTTGGTACAAAGGCAGAATATATTTAAGCTTCAGTTTCATTCCCTTTGCCTAATTTATCCCTAGAGGTGGTGACAGCTATAATAACTCTGATGAGCTCTTCATGCCTATTGACATGGACATTGGTATATTGAATGAGCCACCTGGAGTGCTCCTTGGCTAGGACCTTAATTGCATTTGTCTGATCCTTCAATTCTTCCATGGCTTTATAAATACATCCACTCAACTGTTGGAGTAATAGCACTTTGTCTAAATGGGTGGAAGACTGCTCTGAGAGCTTATGCACATAATCAGAAAATGATTTCTGCATATTGGCCAATCCTATCATTTCTTTGCCTTGTCCACTCATCTGAGATTCTGTGTGCAGACCTTGAATAATCTTAAAGTCTTTATTTTGTTCCTCCTTGATCTTAACATCTACTTGTTGCAACCCCGTCTTAGCCTGAATGATCATCTCAAATTTGAACTCTAGCCTTTGAAGCCACTCGATTAGAGGTTTATCTCCTATTTTTAGTATCTTGGCTTTCAATGCCTCTTTGGTCTTCATCTTTACTACCACATGGAGCATCACTATGCACTCCTAACACTTCACACTCTCAAATGCGAGAGTCAGAAGATTCTTCTCAATGTTGTTCCTTTCATCTCTAGTCTTAAGAGAGCATTACCCAGTTGCTCGACAACTACCAATCCCTAATATTTGAGTCTCTCAACCCATCCCTTGCTGATTTATGTGAAGTGCCTATCCTCTTGAAACTTGGTTATTATGGCTTAATTCTCCGTGGCATTGGGATCGAATGTGGTCTGAGTACTAGGAATAATAGCAACTGGAGTAACCAACTGCCAGATGAAATTAGTTAGTTCACTGACTTCAGCCTTAAGCTATACCTTTTTCATTTTAAGTTATTCTAGCTCTTCTTCAATTACTACATTAGTGGATTTCCACCAATCCACTTTGGTATCATGTCAGGCTAAGCTCATGTCAAATGAGTGTAGCTCAAAATCTGAAGGGGTTAAATCTTCAAACTGGCCCTCCTTTGTGGGTTTCACTACCTCCATAGTGAAATGCCCAATCTTTAGGTCTCTACCCAGTGTGGATAGTGTCTTCATTTTCTTAGCCTTTGCTACAGTGCTGTCGGGTTGCAAGGATAGAGCTAAAGTATCTTTGCTGGGAGCTCCTTCTTCCACTCTCTTTCTTTTGTGCTCCAGAGTGTTCTATATCCATGATTTGGCACTGTTCACCTTAGTGGAAAAGACCAACTCCTCTATAAACAATTTCCTAATGACTGGAGGAGTAGACTTTGGTCTTGAATCAAATGGATTTATCGAGGTAGAAGAAGAGCAGACCAATTTTGTGACTGAAGTAACCTTCTGCTTTTTCCCTGCCTCTTCTTCTGATTCTATGGTTGAGGGAGTATCTTCACCCACTTCTACTATGATAGGGACCCTCGCCTTGGAGAATCTTGGGTTGAAGTGCCAACTTGGGCATCTTTAACAATAGCTTTAGCTGATTTCTCAGGTTTTGCACCTTTGGTGGGTTCCTCTGTCGAACCAATATCTGGAAGCGGGCCTTCTCCACAGGTCTTCTTTGGTTGAACTTCTTTTTTAGGAGGTTCATCGCCTCCCCCGGCTGGCTGAGATGAACTTTTGGTCATAGTTGGGAGTATCACCAAAGAAGTCATTGCAATGTTGGAAGTATCCTTTATCGGGGTCCTTTGAGTAGGAGGCTTCCTTTCCGACCTCTTCCTTCTTCCTTCCGTCCATTCAACCCACTACTTTTTCCTCTCGTAGATGCCACTCATTAGAGTCTGCAAGTCACCGACAGCTTGATCTAGCATGGGCTCGGAACTGATGGAGAGGGGTTTGATCTTCTCAAGATATGTATTATCATACATGTTCTAGCTGTCATCTACTAGCCCCTCAACTGCAAGATTGACCTTTAACTTTTTTATTTGTTCAATGGTTAACCTGGCATAAAATATATCTCTGCTCTCCAAATAATCTATACAATTGGCCCAATAGTCTTCAATGGCATCTACATGATGGATAGCTCAGCTCATTTTCAAGTAATCATGAGCATAATTAACTGGATCATATTGTGGCCTCAGAACATCATAGGTTTCTAATGAAAACCTCTTTGAGAATGTCTTTAGAAAATTCTTCACCTTAGACCGGGACGCAAAATTGTAGGCTCCAATAGTCATGGGGAAGTTGTAGCCTTTCTTCCTAGCATCAGCATAGATCAAATTCACTTGAAGTGCTTTTCTCATAACTTCTATGAGCACGATCATATCCGTAGGATACCTGGGTAGCTTCAAAGGGAAGTCATTGAATCTTGCAAGACAAATGTATGAGAAATCCCCAAATTGAATAAAATAACATCCAAACTGGTTGATAAAAGCCATGGCTTCAGGAGAGAATCTCCTTTCTGGACAGCCTTGAAACTCCCTACACAATCTCATTGTAAACGCATCATTAACCCGAAGATACTCAGCATAACTGTTGTGCAATTGCAAAGAGGGGAAAAATTTGTAACTCTTAACATCATCAGGAAATTCCTCTAATCTAGGAAGTCTTGGCCAAATTTGGATTGTAGCTAGAATATATAAAAGGACTGAAGACATGTAAAATTCATTCTGGTTCTTAGCTCTATGTAGGGCCTCCTAGAGGTTCTCACTTACCATAAGGGCCCAATCAATAAAGTGATGTTGGGAACATATTACCTGAACCAAGAAGAAATGATGGTCAATGAAATTGAGTGCCTCACTCTCACCTCTGATCCTATGGAGTAGCACCAGGATGTCTATGATTTCTAGTTTCAGATTAGTGCCATATAGTGTTTTTGGAAACTTTAGTTTGGCACTTCTAGGCTCTTGAAACCATGCCTTCATTATCTCCTTCTTCCAAACTGACTTCTTTTCTATATATTTAGTTACCATCTGACTATATGTCATTTTTTAATACTCAGCCTACTCTGGGATGGAAAGTGAGTTCTGAACCGATTCTCTATCGATAGAGAGAAACATCATATCATTGGGCAAGAGGATTTTCTTGGTGTCTGGGTTGTATCAAGCTATACATTCCTGAATCAGTTCGGGGGCTTGAACGGCTACAGGAAAACTAGCGGATTTGACTGATACGCTCTCCTTCAGTATCTCAGTGATGGGATGCATCTAGTCCACTTTTATCCTATTCTAAAAGTTCTGCATATCAAATAACTTCAGAGATGTATATGAGATCTTATACCAATCTAAGGTGATGTTGTTCATTCCATCAAATCCCATAAATCTGGAAGCCATGCTTTGAATGATTTGATTCAGGGACTAGGAATATCTCTTAGGAATTCAGGGGTAAAGGATAACTAATAATAGAGGCTTCAAATTCAAATGATTTGGCAAACAAATGGTAGCTCCTGTTTGCAACCTTCAACTGATTTTATAACTTTTGAATTCTTACTGTTTAATGGCTGACTTCCCGCACCACACAAATGAAAAGACCCCAACATTAATGAAAAAGTCTGTTATGAAGTAAAAAGGATTTATTTGAATTAATTACTTTTCTCTTATGGGCTGATTAGAAATTTCTTTTCACTTTAGTAGCCGTAACGGTAATTTTCCTGAGGTAGCAGAAGATTACTTTTCCACTTCTCCTTTCAGCGGAGAAATTCTTTTGGAGTGCTCTTTGTTCAAAAATCCGCCAAAGGAGAAATTTGGCCTGTCGGGGTGCCAAAATGACATGTGTTTATTTCATCAGTCTTCTTTATATCTTGGGATCCTTATGAGATAGATTCTTCCTCAAAATTCCTTCATTTTAAAAATTTGGCAGAAAACACACTCCGCAGGTCGAAACCCGCTTGTTGGAGTAGTGGAGAAGCCATTTTCTGCTTTTCCGCCTATAAGCTTACACCTTGAATCTTTCCTCACTAAATCATTCCCTTTTCTTGAAATAGGTTCAATCTGAATTCCCAAAGCTTTCTTATTCCCAAATTTCTTATTTTCAACCTTTATTGACACTTGATACTCTTAGGTCTGTTAATTGCAGAAAATGCACTTTGCAGGTGATTTTCTGCCATGGCAAAGCTCGAAACCAATTTCCTGCCAATGCTGCAAAATGAAGAGTTATGGCTAAATAATTCAACTACATATAAGACTAATTTTAAAATTCTTCGAACCGTGGCCTTTACCGGATTGGGAACTTAACTTACCCAATGAAAACATGATCTCAGATACAGATTCCCTCTAGCTTACAAAAGAGACGTCAGATTCGGGAAATCCGATAAAGGTCTCCTATCCTAAGGGGATAACTAGACTTAGACTCAAGACTCACATGAAGCTTTCAAGACCACTACTACAAATTAAATATCCACTTTTGTCTAAAGGTATGCAGACCAAAAGTGGGGCAACATAACTGTTGTATTTGACAATCTTTGTTCTTTTTCCTTTGGTAGATGTTGTGAAAAAGCTTTAGAGATACCGCACACCAAATGCAATTGGTAGGTGTAAATCCAAATTATACAATCTTTTCCAACATCCTCCCTACCAGTGATGAAATGGGAGGTTTGGAACATGGTGTGGATATCCATCAAAGTAATATGGAAGGTGTATTTCTATCTGTTATACTTGGAAGTTCTCTAATACACATGTATGCAAAATGTGGAAGCCCAGAAAAGGCATGTGGATTGTTTGATAGAATGCCTCAAAGTAATGTCATTTTGTGAAATGCTATGATTTTAGGATATACAGACTCAGTATTTGTTGAAAAGGCTTTAGAAAATTTCAAGCAAATACAATTTCCAGATTCTTTTCCAGCACATTTCCAGTCGGTGCAAAAATCAAAGCTTTGGACTTGGTTATTTAAATTCATTAAAGCATAGTAGCCTTGGGTTTTTTATCATATATTATAGTTGGAAATACTCTGGTAGACATGCGTGAAAAATGTGGAATCATAAACAAAGAACCTCAAATGTTTGGCAAATTTCCTCAAAGAGATGTCATCTCATAGAATGTAATGATTGCAGGATATGCACAAAATTGATTTTTCAAGGAAGGTCTCAAAATATTTGAATTAATGATGTGCTCTAGAACATATTCCAACATTGTAAGCTTTGTTCATGTTCTAGGTGCACGCATCAATACACATTTAGTGGATGAAGTCTATAAATACTTCAACCACATTAGTAACCCTATTTAATTACACTCATAGGTGATCATTATGTGTGCATTATAACCTTCATTCATGTACTAGATATCTTGAGGAACCCCTAAATTTTTAAACTACAACATCTGACAAAATTTTCCCATTCTTTATGCTTTGATGGATGTTTATGTCCTATTCCAAATATCCCATTTTGGCATTAGCAGTGAGGATGATGGAAAAGGTTGTTTAATTTGGCTCTACATATGCTAATTGCATTTCCTTGTGAAAGTTTTGAGGCTTCATCAATCAATTTATTTTGTGCATATCTTGGAATCATCGCATTGCATGAGATGCCATCTCTATGTGGTATTCTGTCGAACAGTTCATGTTCCTTGTATATGCTCCCAAATTTTTCATACATGTCTACCAGCGTAGTTGCAACCATAACATATGACAAAATCCCCCTTCCTTTATGCTTTGATGGATCTCCATTCCTGTTCCAAAGCTCCCATTTTGGCATAGGAAGGGAGGATGCTAGAAAAAGTTATGGAATTTGGCTTTATACATGCCAATTGCATTTTGTTGAAATTTTATAGAGCCCTTTCAAAAAATCCATGTTGTGTATATATTGTAATCATTATAGTCCATGAGATGACATCTCTTTTAGGAATTCTGTCAAATAGTTTAAGTGTGTTTTTTATGCTTTCGCATTTTGCATACATGTCTACTAGAGCATTTCCAACTAAAATATCTGGAAAATACACCCCTTCCATTATGCTTTGATGGATTTCCATACCCTATTCCAAAGCTCCCATTTTAGCATAGGAAGAGAGCATAGTCCATGAGATTACATTTCTTTGAGGCATTTTGTGAAACAATTCAGGTGCTTTGTCTATGACTCTACATTTTGCAAGCATATCTTCTAGAGCGTTTCTGACTATAATATCTGAAATAAATTGTCTTAATATTATGCTTTGATGGATTTAAATACCCTATTTTAAAGCTCCAATTTTGGCACATGGAGGGAGGATGTTTCCAAAGGATATGTCTTTACACCTGCTAGTTGTGTTTTCTTGAAAGTTTCTAAAGCATTTTCAACAAATCCATTGTCTAAATATCCTACATCATTGCATTACGTGGGATGAAATCTCTTTGAGCAATTCAAATATTCCATGTGCCTTGTTTGTACTTCCACATTTTTCATACATGTATACTAGATAATTTATAATTATACCTAACAAAAACCCACCTTCCATATTTCTTTAATGGATATCCATACCCTATTTTAAAGCTCTTATTTATCACTGGTAGGAAGAATGTTGACAAAGGTTATAGAATCTGTATTTACACCTGTTGATTACATTTTATTGGAAGTCTCTAAATATTTTTCAAAAATTCAATTTTGTGAATATCCAAAAATAATTGTTGTCCTTGAGACCATATTTATTTTATGGATACTGTTGTGCAGTTTTTGCTTCCACATTTTTCATACATTTCTAGCAAGACAGTTGTAACTACAACATTTGACAAAAAAAACCTCTATCCTTTTATGCTTTTACAGATGTCCATACTTTTTTTAAGCTCCCAATTTTTCATGAACATGGGGGATGCTAGCCAATGTTGTGGAATTTTCCTTTGTAATTTCCAAGTGCATTTTCTTAAAAGTTTCTAAATCCTTTTCAACAAATCCACTTTGTGCATATCCAGTGTAGATGCCTAAATTTTTCCACCTTAAATTTGTTGTAATCATCCAACTTTAATCACCTTAGTCACATATTATCATCATTTTCATCATATGAGTGTGCCTCAAGGGAAACATTAACAATAGGATGCGGGTCTTCAGTTATTTTTTCATAATAGATCAGATTAGTTCCTTCAATTAGAAATGCACTTTCTTCACTAACTCCTAGATGAATGAGTGTTTGCGACTTTTTTCTATGATAGATATCAACATCTGATACTTGAGTGGAAATATGAAGAATGGAATCATTATTTGTAAAAGCATAATGAACACTCTCATCTATCAAATTAGTCGATGCTTTGCACCAATCATGATCAACATATCCTCCTTATGTGTGACACTAATCTCTTCTTGAATTTGTTTATTTTATCTTTCCACTTTTTAAAATATTGCAGAGGTGAGCTTCAACTGTTATAAAAATATTAAAGTTTGTATTCTTTGGATAATTCTCTAAATTGAGTTCTTTTTGTTGTAAATTGTCATACCACTATAGAAAACTTTAACTAGTTTTGGCTAGCTAAAATTGTGTAGAAGTGTTTCTTATGTTGACATGTTTTTCTCCAAAAACCAAATTTGCAATTATAATGGACAATGGAAGCTTTATATATTTAATTATATACTTACATTCCTTAATTTAATGTTCAAGTTTCTAAGATCTTCATGCATTTTCTTTGTGTCATTATTCTAGACTAATAAGTTTTTTTTTATTGGTAATAGGCCTAGGCCCTTTATATTATTAAATTTAATGGTTACAAAGTTGAATTTCCATTCAAACGGGAACTAGTAGGAAAGAACGGAGAATAAAACCTCCAGTCTAGCTCGGGACCTTGGTCCTGTACATTAGAAATTTACATGTTAAAAGGGGCATACCCCAGTTTCTAAGATTTATTAATGATGTTCCTTTCCATAATATCTTATAATTTTGAGAATTAATTACATTTGCCTCACCATATTGAGGTCTTTTTGAAAGGCATTCCTTTCTTACAGTAAGTTTGGATACAAATTACAATGAGAAAGTGAGCTTTGTTTAATCCTTCGTTGACATTTAAAGGCCCTGTTCGTTCCTTTATTGATAATGAATTCCTCTTGGAAAAATATACAAAGTATCATTAGCTGCATATAAATCTTCTCAACAAGAATGTTATTAGTAATCCTTATAATTTTTCAATCAAAGTTAGAGGAAAACCAAAAAAAGGGGGTTTATAATTATGTTAGGTGTGTTATTTGTTTATCCAAATTATCAAAATATATGTTAGGTGTGTTATTTGTTTATCCAAATTATCAAAATTCTATTAGAAGTCTTTATCTATATTGCAAATCTATTTATATGTTTAAAGTAGGTATGTCTATTTTATTATTTGAATACATTTATTTGTTTTGTTAAAATTCTTATGGCTCTTTTTTATTATTATCATCTTATTGTGTTTTGTGGTTATGTTATTTATCTTAGATCCTAGTTTATTTTGATTTGTTCATCTTATGATTTGACTAGACTTAATTTAGGTTTAATATATTTTTACTTGTTGTTCCATTATTCAAATTTTGGTAAAGTCCAATACAATATGCTAAGAAGCCAATTTATAATAACCTTTTTACTCATATTATCCTGCTTAATATTTACATTCCATTGATTTTATACAAATTCTAGATTCTGGAAAGACTTTCTATACTGTCAACTAGCTACTAAGTGTATATCAAGAATTATATTGTTATCTAGGTAGAAGGTGAGCCTCTAATTCTACAACTACTACAGATGGCTATAAAGAAGGAAGATCAAACTATTACATACAAATTGTAGCTTACAAATATATTTAGCAGAGATTTAAGGCCGACTAAGAGAAGATGATAGAACATACTAACCAAAGACTCTAAGCAAATATCACAACCGAGACATAAGGCATAAGACACTTCAGACACAAACTAAGCCAAGAACCAAAAAGCAATCAGAACTCCATGTATCGAGGCTCAATAACAATGATTTCTTCATCAGAATCATTGTCAAGATCCATGAGAGCTTCCTCTGAATCCAATCTTGGGTTCTTGGAGTGCTTTGGCATAGTCGCTTTGTGAAGGAAGGGATGGTGAGGCACATATTGCTTATGATAATGAATCACCACAATAGGGGGCACCTCTTCCCCCACCGAAGTGAAAAATACCTCAGCCCAATTTTTGTTGTCTTCGATAATGTTATGCCACCTCAAAAGAAAATACAGGTACTTGACCATCTCGGGCCACAGCTTATCGAAGGCCTCATAATCCTTAATGTAAATAATTGGTCTTTTTGAAGATTAAGGAATCTGAGACTACCCACTGGCCATGTCATGTAATCCTCATGATGAGGAATTTCCATTTGATTATTTATGCTCTCCACCATATTATCTACGCCTTTCAACCATGTGTCATCAAACAGAGCAGTGCATAAATTTTTGATATACCAGTGTTTGATCTTCGCCCAAAATGCAACAACAATGAAAATGCCTATCACATCACCATTGGTGCACTAGCTTCTTCTATATTCCAATTCTCTTTCCCCAATTATTTTCTTGACAACAAGTCTATAAATATTATCAATCTTCTTAAGGATGCCCCCCCCAACATTTAGGCTTAACATGTCCTACGAATGCCATTGTCCTCTCTTCAAATCTGTGATACAAAGAAATGGATGTCTCCATGATTATGGAAACTGAGGAATGCGAGGGTTTTTAAATAGAGCATCTTGTTTACCTAAACAGGGTATACTAGAAACCCAAATTAATAACCCCGAGATAGATTACGTGAGATCTTTCTGGATTTCTCTTGGTGTATCGATTAAACAATGATCACTTGTGATGGAAGACATGTAACGTAACATCAGGGAGGGTGAGATCATGTGGAAGTTACTAGAAGTCCTATATCTGAGAGGTGAAAATTTTTTAATAATGATTTGATGAAGATTACAATACATAGGCTCCTATTTCAAAGTTTGGAGATTTCTAAAGTTTACCAATTTTCTGTGATATTATATTTTGGTTTTTGGTTTAAGTTAAAAGGATCCCTAAAGATATTCCTATAGCTCTTAGTAGTGTTAGAATAACTAAGAGTGGGGGGGGGGGGGGGGGAATCATTNGGTGAATCATTGGCCTCAAAAATTAATCCAATAAATCAACCCAAAACTTTATACCACAAATATGAAACCTCCAGTTATCTTCAGTCCTACAAGATGTATGCCTTGTGTGAATCTAACATGTATATACTGCTCGGTGTTTATACTTCTTATCCTTTCCTTAAGCTTTACCGAATAGAATTCTATCTTTTCTTAACCTTTACCGAAGTACAGTAAATAACTTAGTGTTTACCGATCAATCTTGTTTTAGTAATGTGTAAAGAAAAACATCAAAGCAATGAACTATATACACATTTGACACATGGATTTTTAACGTGGAAACCTTGTTAGGGGAAAAATCACTTGGGACCAGTAACCCAAATTTGTCACTCTTCTGAAGTGAGCTTAGTGAAGAGCCAACCCTGTTAAAGGTTACAAACACACTATTAAGTGTGACCTTGTTAGAGGATTTATCACTAACAGTTTATCACTTGACCTAGCATTCACTATGTTGTCAACATGAAAAACTTTTGATACTCCTTGGGATGTATCTCAATATATAAAGGATGATTAAATCCTACTCTGTTAAGATATTTTATGAATCAATGGTTAAATTGAAATAGTATTTGATCTGTTCATAAATAAAAATTAATCTTGCAGATGTTCAGATCTATTGTAAGCTCATAATACCTCTTTTGATCAATTTTTCTCTTATGTTCCTTTGCTCCACTTCTTTCTTCTCGGTGAATGTTGTTGCTTCTCTATTGCTCAATGTCTATAGAATTCTTAGCTCTATTCTTCAGTTTGTATGATCAGATTTGTATGAAGACTTCTATCTTCACTAGAATTATCTTTAGCATTCATCCTTTGATAATGAATTATTTGTCTCTTTATATAGACATGATTTCACCATTTCTTGTCCTTCTTGTTTTCTTCATTGATCACTTCTTGATCCGTAAATCTTGCCATGCTTTGATTTAGTTTTAATCCGTAAAACTCTCCTTTTTTCTAGAATAAAACATGCTTTAGATCTCCTTCTTATCTTTAGATTTTAACTGATCGATGAAAAAAACTAAACAATCAGTTAACTCTATAATTAGCTCCTGCCAGCTAAGTTGTTTTGTCATTTTACAAACTTCAGTTCCCATCAATCAACACTGTAGTTGTGCTCGGTGACTACTGCAGATAGCTCAAGCATCAACTTTAGTTTTGTTTGGTGACAACTACAATTAGCTCGGTAATGCTTGCTTGGGTATCACTTGCTCGGGTAACACTGCTTGTCAGGTAACACTGTAACTTAGTGTACATGATTACCGATAAATTTTTTTTGTCTCTTTAGATCTTGAAGTGTTATGACAATATGTGTATGATAAATCATACCATATCAAGTTGACATCAATGATAATACAATACATTAACTGATTTAATGTCTTGCATTTATGTTTTGTATCTCAATTATTATCAACTTTGTCATCTTCAAACATTCAATCAGTTATAGTTCATCAATCTCTCCCTTTGGCATTGATGGCAACATACTACATACTACTAATACAATATAAAATATATCAGTTGTAGTTCATTAATCTCTACCAAACTTATTTTTCTATAACCAATACAAATGTCTGACTCTCGGTAAGATCTTCTAGCTTAGATTTGATTCTTACAGAGCACTACCTTTCATTATTTATTCCCTTCACTGGATAGATATGCAGTGTTTAACTTTTCCAATTCTCTCCCTTAGATGGATGTTTCTTTGAATCTTTCTATGATGTTTTCTCTCCCTTTGATTGTTCCTCTCCTTGATGCATGATTATGATAGAGATTTCATATCTCTTTTCCCTTTGACAACAATATATTTCATTGAATACTTCTCTCCATATTCATTAAGTACATCTCTCCCTTTGAATACTTCTCTCCCTTTGACAACAATGCCAAACTAAATCTTTCTCTTTTTTTTTCATAATATATTCCTTGAATTTCCTTTCTATCAGCAATTTAGCTCTGTAGTATCCAACATTTTCTCTAGTGTTCAGTGCAGATAAGTACCATGCTATAAACTGATATATCTTTGCAGTCATGTGTGATTCCTTGGGATTAGCAGAGAATCTTGCAACTATTCCAACTACATGTGCTATATCTGGTCTAGTATGTACAACATACATGAGTTTTCCAATCATAGATCTATATAGGGTCTTATTTACCTCGGTTGATT
Organism: Thuja plicata; assembly: GCA_018584345.1. Classification (NCBI taxonomy): domain Eukaryota; kingdom Viridiplantae; phylum Streptophyta; class Pinopsida; order Cupressales; family Cupressaceae; genus Thuja; species Thuja plicata. Next base: position 679,028 of record MU227006.1, read on the forward strand.
TGTCTTCCTTTGTCATTTTGCATCTGGTTGCCATAGGTGTTCCAACTGGCTTGCAGTCTTCCATCTTGAATATCTTGAGAACTTCCTTGATGTATTTGGATTGTGTGATGTATATGTCTACATCCTGTTGAAGAATCTGTAGACCAAGAAAGAATTTGATCTCCCCAAACATTGACATCTCAAACTCTTTTCTGATTTCAATAGAAAATGATTTTCATAACATATCATTACCTCCAAACATGATATCATCAACAAATATTTCAGCAATCAGAATCTTATCATCACTATCTTCTTTTAAATATAGATTATTGTTTTCACTTGTTCTTACAAATCCAATACTTATGATATATGAGTGAAGTCTTTCATACCATGCTCTTGATGCTTGTTTCAATCCATACAAGGCTTTTGGTAGTCTACAAACTATGTTTTTCTTGTTAGGATTAACAAACCCTTCTGGTTGTTCAATGTATACTTCTTCTAGTATTCCATTTAGGAATACAGACTTGACATCCATTTGGTATACCTTGAATCCTTTGAATGCAGCATAAGCAAGTAGAATTCTAACTCCTAGTCTAGAAATGGGTGCAAAGGTTTTGCCATAGTACATACTTTCTTCTTGTGCATATCCTTTGCATACTAATCTTGTTTTATTCCTTGCGACTTCTCCATTCTCATTTAGCTTGTTTCTGAATATCCATTTGGTACCAATGACATTCTTGTCATCTGATCTAGGTACTAATGTCCATGTTATGTTCTTCTCAATGTTCTCTATCTCTTCATTCATAGCACTGACCCATTCTTCATTTTCAAGTGTAGTATTAACATATTTAGGCTAAAAATCCCAAATTAAACATCTAGTGTTCAGTGACTTCTTGTTCGCATTCTATCCTTTTTGTCTCCTATGATCTGGTTCTATGGATGGTGTCTTCTGACATACTTGACAAGTACTAGTTCAACTCTTTTTTCATCATTCTGATCATCATCTTGACCTTCATTCTAATCTTCATCGCTCGGTACATCATTATGAGCAATTTCTTGATTTTTGGTATTTGTATCCTGATGCTTGGGTGTATTATTCTGTCGCTCGGGGGTGATACACTGTTGGTCGGGCAAAGTGTCAGGTTCTTCACTATAGAAAAACTTTTTGTAGTCTTTTGGTTCTTTTCTGCTTTCCTCATCATTTTTCTCAACAAATTCATCCACTTTGACATTTTCACTTTCAATGATTTTGTTAGAGAATTTGTTAAGACATTTATAAGCCTTGATTTTGGTAGAATACCCTAGAAATATTCCTTCTTCACCTTTGGAGTCAAGATTTCCATTTCTACCATCTTTAAAAATATAATATTGACTTCCAAAAATTCTTAAGTAACTTACATTGGGTGTGTATCCATACCATAGCTCATAAGGTGTCTTATTGGTGTCCTTCTTCAATTCAACTTGGTTTAATGTGTAGACAGCAGTACTGACAGCTTCTCTCCAGAATGTTTGAGTGATGCCTTTCTCAATCATCAGTGTTCTAGCACAATCAACAAAGGATCTATTCCTTCTTTCAGCAATCCCATTTTTTGTGGTGTTCTCAGTGCAAAAACCTGTCTTTGAATTCCATGCTCATTACAAAAGTTAGTGAATTCATCAGAAATAAATTCTCCTCCTCTATCTGATCTTAGACATTTTAGTACCTTTCCACTATAGCTTTATACCATTTAAACATCTTGAATGCTTCTAATTTCTCTTTTAAGAACATAATAGTCATCATTCTAGAATAATCATCAACAAATAGAATGAATTATCTATCACCATAGTAGCTCTTTGTTCTCATTGGTCCACATAATTCAGTATGTTCTAGCTCTAGAATAGCATAGATGTGTAGGTTTTGTTCTTGAAACTAGATTTTGTCATTTTACCTTTTTGACAATTCTTACACATGACATGGTCGGGTTTTGACATGCTTGGTAAGCCTCTTACTTTCCTTTTATTTCTTATCCTAACCATGTTGTCAAAATTCACATAACATAACCTTTTATGCCACAACCATATGTCTTCATTTTTATCCATTAAACAAGTGGTATTAATATCATCAAGATATAATAAGCCATTACCTTTTGTCTATTCACCAGTTCTGATCAACCTTCCTAATTCATTAAATATCTTTGCCTTTTTGTTCTCAAATGCAACTCGGTGTCATGTGTTATTTAGCTGTGAAACACTCAAGAGATTATAGTTAAGTCCTTTCACCCAATATGCATTTTCACATCAGATCAGATTATTCAACATTATGGTTCCTTTACCTTCAACCGAACAAGGTGAGTCATTACCCATTCTTACTTATCCACCATTATAATATTCAAAATTTTCAAACTTTTCCTTATCTCCAGTCATGTGGTGAGTACAACCACTATCAATAATCCATACACCATTTTTACTAACCTTAGATATGAGTGAAGTTTCAACTCATCTGAATCATCTTTCATAGCAACAAAAACCACCTCAATATCTTCATCAGACTCGGTGTCAGTATTTCCAACTTTGTTCTCAGCCAGGTAAAAATATTTCTTCCCTCTATCCTTGTAGTCTTGGTTGTCTCTTCTATCAAGATTGTCAGTTTATTTGGTAATCTCTGTCATCACCTCTATCAAAATTCTTTTCATATGATCTATCATTGTTTCTGTCTTGTTTTCTTTTGTTAGGACATCTAGCAGCAAAGTTTCCAATCTCTTTACAGTTAAAACACACCAATGGTAATTTACCTTTGTATCTACCTTTCCCTCTCTGCAATTTTCTAGCCATTAGTGCTTAAATCTCATCAAGTTCTTGGTCATCACTATCACTTTCACTATCATTTCTCATAGTGTGTTTATGACTTGCATTACTTATTTTCAAAGAAGATTTGAATGCTGACTCAATAATTGGTAAGACATTGTTCTCAAAGTTATTCATCTCAAATGAAATAATTCTACCAATTAAACTATCTAGAGTGACATTGTTATTTGCTACTTCTCTCATTTCTTGTATAGAAGATACTCTAATAGCATAAAAAGGCAGTAAGGTTATTAGAATTTTACTTACCACTATTTCTTCTTCAAGTACACCTCCTAATCCTCAAATAGCATTGACAACCTCTTTGATCCTACAGCTGTACTGAGTGATGTTTTCTCCTTCTTTCATTCTTAGTTCATCAAACCTTCCTCTTAGGCTTTCAGCCTTAGCTCTTAGCACATTCTTATCTCCTCCATGTACTAGCTTCATTTTTTCCCACATTTGCTTTGCAGTGGTGCATGATTTGACATCTTCAAATTTAGCATCAAAGAGTGAGGAAGCAAGTTCTATCATCATATAATTGTGTTCATGCTTTTCTCTCAATTGATCAATTGTTGGAGGTCCAGTAGGTAAAAAAAATTCAATATCTAAGTATTGAGTGACATCATTTCCAATACCTGATAGGTGGAGTCTTATCATTCTATTCAATGATGCAAAGTTGTCTTTGTTCAACTTAGGCACATCCCTTTTTCTCATCTTGTGATCTTTAGCTTGAGTCTTAAAACTCTATTTATAAGCACACAAGATCTGATACCAATTGTTAGAATAATTGAGAGGGGGGGTGAATTATTGGCCTCAGAAATTAATCCAATAAATCAACCCAAAAATTTATACCACAAATATAAAACCTCTAGTTATCTTTAGTCCTATAAGATGTATGCCTTGTGTGAATCTAACATGTATATATTGCTTGGTGTTTATACTTTTTATCCTTTCCTTAAGATTTACCAAATAGCGGTCTATCTTTTCTTAACCTTTACCGAAGTATAGTAAATAACTTAGTGTTTACCAACCAATCATGTTTTAGTAATGTGTAAAGCAAAAAATCAAAGCAATGAACCATATACACATTTGACACATGGATTTTTAATGTGGAAACCCTGTTAGGGGAAAATCACTTGGGACCGGTAACCCAAAATTTTCACTCTTATGAAGTGATCTCGATGAAGAGTCAACCCTGTTAAAGGTTACAAACATACTGTTAAGTGTGACCTTCTTAGAGGATTTATCACAAACATTTTATCACTTGACCTAGAATTCACTATGCTTTCAATATGAAAACCTTTTGATACTCCTTGGGATGTATCTCAATATATAAAGGATGGTTAAATCCTAGTTTGTTAAGAGATTTTATGAATCAATGGTTAAATTGAAATAGTATATGATCTATTCATAAATACAAATTAATCTTGTAGATGTTCAGAACTATTGTAAGCTCATAATACCTCTTCTGATCAATGTTTCTCTTCTGTTCCTTTGCTCCAATTCTTTCTGCTCAGTGAATGTTGTTTCTTCTATGTTGCTCAATGTCTGCAGAAGTCTTAGCTCTGTTCTTTAGCTTGTATGATCAGATCTGTATGAAGACTTCTATCTTCACCAGAATTATCTTCAGCATTCCTCCTTTTTATTTGTCTCTTTATATAGACATGATTTCACCATTTCTTGTCCTTCTTATTTTCTTTGTTGATCACTTCTTGATCTGTAAAGCTCGCCATTCTTTTCTTTAGTTTTAATCTGTAAAAATCTCCTTGTTTTCTGGAATAAAACATGATTTAAATATCCTTCTTATCTTTAGATTTTAACTGATCGATGAAAATAGAGTAAACAATTAGTTAAATCTATAATTAGCTCCTACCAGCTAAGTTGTTTTGTCATTTTCCTAACTTCAGTTCCCGTCTGTCAACACTTCAGTTGTGCTCGGTGACTAATGCAGATAGCTTAGGCATCAACTTCACTTCTATTTGGTGACAACTTTAGTTAGCTCGGTAATGCTTGCTTGGGTAACACTATCTTTTGGGTAAGACGTCACTCGATGTACATGATTACCGATGAAAAAAACTTTGTCTCTTCAGATCTTTAAGTGTTGTGACAATATGTGTATGAGAAATCATACCATATCAAGTTGACATCAATGAAAATACAATACATTAATTGATTTAATTCCTTACATTTAATTTCTGCATCTCAGTGATTATCAACTTTCATTCAATCAGTTATAGTTCATCAAGTAGATCTACTTGTATGATTAGTCAATTAGGCCAATTTGATGACTAAGGATGATCATATGTGAGGATTTAAGAAAGTTAGAATATTTCTCTTATTTCTTATGTTATGATATATTTCCTTTTGTTTAAATAAAAGTAAAGACTCGTGGGGCTATTATTGATGCTTAGCTTAAGTTAGGATTAATCAAAGTATATTTTCCCCCATCAACTCCTTTGTTTTCTAAGGCATCTGCCTCTTTATTGCCTTCTCGGTAAATATGCACAAATCTAGTTTCCTGAAACTTATCCATAAGATCTATTACTTCTTCAATTTTAGTGTTTAAAATCCAGTTAGGAGTGCTTCTTTTCCTCAGAGCGTTGAGAATAATTTGTGAGTCCCCTTTGATAATTAACTTTTGAATCCCATCCTTTAAGCTCAATCTCAAACCTTCATTTAGCGCTTCAAGTTCTGCTAGGTTATTAGAAGAAATGCCTAGAGGTTTAGCCCTTGTAGCCACCCATTCTCCAAATTCATTCTAAATTATGCAACCCAAACCAGCTTTCCCTAGGTTTCCCCGAGATGCTCCATCAAAGTTCAATTTCATCCATCCACTTGGAGGGGGTTCCCATTTGCATTGGATCCTTGCTGACTTATTATCTTTTTCATGCAACATCTGTGGGAAGATTAATCTATTCTAGTTCTTTCTCATATCTACATCCCGATCAAATAATGATCCTTCTATTGGGAAGTTGACTTCCTGAGGATGCATGACTCATTTTTTATCATGATTAGTTTCTGTCTTGAAAGACAAAATGACTAAGTATGGAAAATAGGGCAGACAGAGATACTCAACGATCAACACATTAGCGCATGTGTGAGAGATTGATTTAGCTTATGCGCCTTTAGATATAAGTTTTATGACATGTGTACATGCTACATCCAGACACGCATAGTATGAAACAATAGTATGACAAAGTTACAGGCAGATTAGTAGACCAGCAGTCCAGAAGATAGAGCATGGAAGCCGACTACTATTTTGATCAGCGTGAATTATTTTGTAATGTAATGGCTAAGTGCCTTTTTTTATATGTTTGTAATGATGTAATTATCACTGTAGTAAACACACTTGATCCGACTTGTTTGGAAGTGTTGTATATTTTTTTTTAGGGCTGACTAGTGTTTTGTTTTGGGTCGCGCCTATTCAGATATGAACATATAAGTATGTAATGTAAAGTAATGTTACAAGCGTCGATTATCATGCAAGAGGAAGATACAGAGGGACAGTATAATGAAGTCAGTATATGATATAGCTCTTTAAGAGAGTAAGAGCATACATGAAACTAATTAGACAACAGTGTCATCATAGCAGTTCATTATGATATAGTGCATATCATCTTTCAGAAGGTTGTAGCCTTCATCTTATTGAGCAGTGAGCCATATACCTTTAACAGGGTTTTGTAAAAGACTCCTAACAGGGTCAGACCTTTAACCAGGTCATTGTACTCATATTGTAAAGACTACTTCTAACAAGGAAAAGGAACTCTCATAGGTTCATTATACTTAATACAATATTTGTGGGTACTAATTCCCACCGGGGTTTTCCTCTGATCAAGGTTTCCCCGTAATCATATCATGTGTTATGAGTTCTTATGTTAAGTTTCATTCTATGTATGTTTGATTTATGTTTAAGTTGCTTAAAATTAATTAATAGACAAACACTAATTCACCCCCCCCCCTCTCAGTGTTTCTAACACCTTCTACTTTGTAGGTATTCCTTAAATGGTTATTAGTGACCTCTATAATTCTAGATCATATTTTGTTGATCAAAGACTCTCATCCATTTTTACATCTGTAAAAATTCTTCTATTTCTTTCTTTCCAAATTTCCCACATGAGGATCGATGGGGCAATTCTCCAAATCTTTTTGTACACTTTGGATCCATTTTGAGGCCAACTTCTTAGGAGATTCTAGAGATTTTCAAAGGAGCTTGAAGACCAATTTAGTTTATTGCATAGCCATTTCCAAAAATAGTTGGAATATGGGCAATCGTATAATAGATGTCTTGCATTTTCAGAAGCCCTATTGCATAAAATGCATCTTGAGGGTCCTTCAAAGCCTAACTTAGTGAATTTATTAGAATTTAAGATTCGATCTTGCATCACAGCCCATAGGAAAATCCCTTCCTTAGGGAGACAAGCTGAATCCCAACACAAATTGAGAGGGATGTCCATTTTATCACATTCTTGAGACTTAATTATAGTCTCATTACCTTTTTTTACACTATATTTACCATTTTTTGATGCACCCCAAATCGGTCTATCATTTCTAACTCTATGATTTACCATTCTGGTTTGCAAGAAAATCTTGAATTCTGTTAGTTCCTCCTAAGCTAAAGTAGTGTTCGATGCATTTTTCCATTTCCATCCTTCGTGTGTTTCCACAATATAATCTTTAAAGTGAGTACCCCAATCATGTATTAGAGTATTTTTATATTGATAGGAAGGTTTGCTTTGTCTGGGGCCGAGAGTCCATCCCAAGAATCTGCCCAAAAAAGAGCATCTTGTCCATTTCCTATGTCCCACGTTAGATTGTTTAATATTAGTTCTCTGTTTACCATCATAAAATTCCATATTTTAGAGCCTTTGGGTGGGTTTTTAGTTTGGAAAATAGTGATTGGTATTGAACTACTTAGGTATTTGTGGTGTAAGATTTTAACCCATTTACTATCATTTTCTTGGTACATCCTCCATACTAGTTCAACACCTAGAGCCGCATTTTGCCAATTTAGATTTTTTATACCTAAACCTCCAAATTCTTTGGGTTAAAATTTTGATCCTATTTTATCATGGCCAGTTTCTTTTTGTCTTCTATGCCTTGCGAATTTTTTTTTCCAGTTTTTGTTTAATTGGTTTCTGGCACCTTTAGGTAGGGGAAGACAAGACATTTGGTATGAGGGGATAGCTGAGAGTACAACTTTGATCATCATGGCTCTACGTGCTTTATTTAGATACTTCCCCTTCCATCTTTCCATTTTTGCATCTATTTTAGCTGCAACTGAATTCCAGGTATTGCTTTTTTTAGACCTTTTCCCAAATGAATACCAAGGTATTTGCATGGGAATTCCCCTTTATTATAACCCATAATGTTGCAAATATCTCTTTCAAATTTTGGCGTAGTATTGAGGAAAAAGATTTCAGATTTCTCAACATTTACTTCTTGGCCAGATGCTATCAAATATGTTTTAATGATATCCTTGAATTGGTATGCTTTGTTCCTTGAGGATTCACCTGGGAGGATTGTATCATCCATAAATTGTTGGTGAGTAACATTTTCTACATCATCGGTCACTTTTACACCTTTGATTTTTCCTTCTGTTTGTGTCATCTTTATGGTCCTTCCAAAAACTTCAGCCATTAGTATAAAAAGGAATGGTGATATGGGGTCCCCCTACCTAATTCCTCTAGATGAGCCAAAGAAACCTTCGGGAGTCCCATTGATTAAAACTGAAAATTTTGGCGTCGAAATACAATTAAAGATTAAATTAACCCATTGATGAGAGAACCTGAATGCTCGTATTGTTTTGCATAGGAATCTCTAGTCTACTTTGTCATAAGCTTTACAAATATCTAATTTCATCAACATGCAGGGGTCTTTGTTTGTTTGGGTTGAATGAATTAATTCTTGTATAATAATTATTCTGTCATATATTGATATGTTTGGGACAAAACCTGTTTGTTCTTCTGAGATGAGTTTGTGGATTACCTTTTTAAGTTTTTTTTCCAGAGCTTTGGAAAGAATCTTAAAAATGGTATTACATAGTGCAATCGATCTAAAGTCGCCAGGGGAATTGGAGTTTAATTTTTTTGGGATTAGTGCAAGAAAGGTATTGTTGATTTATGATAGTAGTGATCCTGAATTCCTTGTAGCATCTATTGCTTCCCATAATTTTTTTCCAATGATGTCCCAACTTTTTTGAAAGAAAAAATATTGGAAGCCATTTGGCCTAGGGGATTTCTCAGAGTTGAGTGAAAAGAGTGCTTCTTTTATCTCTTCCATTGAGAATCTATTATTGAGGTATTTGTCATCTTCATTAGTTATTATTCTAGGAATTGATCTTAGCATTTTATTTTGAGCATCAAGGTCAGAGTATTCATAATTGTTTAGTGTATCTGTGTAATACTTGATAAAAATTTCAGCAATTTGTTTTGGATTTTCAGTCTCTAACCCCATATTGTCACGGATTTTGGTAATTCTATTTATGTTTCATCTGTTTAATGCACTAGTATGAAAGAATTTTGTGTTTCTATCACCTGCATTTAGCCAAGTCTCTCTTGACTTTTGTTTCTAGTATATTTCTTCTTTAGCCAAGATTAATTCTTGCATGTTTAGTAATTCTTTTTCTTTAAGAAAATATTCATCATTCATACCTTTTTCTATAACTTTTTTATTTAAATTTTTTATTTCTTCCTCGTTTTCTAGTTTGTCTTTAAATATGTTTTTGAAATTTTTATTGTTCCGTTTGATTATTTTTTCTTTAAGCATTTTTAATTTTGCCACAAAAAAAAACATTTTAGAGCCTTCAAAGTCCTCTTCTTCCCACTACTGTTTAACTTTATCTAGGAAACTATCCTCTAGAAACCACATGTATTCACATTTAAATGGACATCTAACTGGTCTTTGTTGTTCCAGTATTTCTAATTTTATAGGGAAATGATTGGATCCTACAAATGGTAATATTTTAGCCTTTATAGAAAGATCAATAGTGTAAAGGTTGCCTCTAATTAAGAATCCATTCTTTCCGCAATATTGCAAAAGCCTTTCCTTCTATTATTCCAAGTATAAACTTTGTTAGATGTCAGGATATCCAGGAATGAATTTTTTTATAAACCAGTCTTTAAAATCTAACATAACTTTTGTTTTTGTTTGTAATCCTCTAGATTTTTCTTTAAGGTTTGATATAGCATTAAATCCGCCTCCCAAAATATATTCTACCTGTGGGTTCATGTCCATGTAGTTGCTGATCTCTGTCCAAACAACTTTTTTTCTAAAGAGGGCGTGGGGCCATATACGTTAATGATATTAAATTGAATATTATTTTTGAAGCTTTTGATTTTACCAGCCATCCAATTATTACTAGTTGTTATTAAATTAAAATCTACCTTTCTAGGATACCAGATAATACCCAAACCTTTTGAAGCTCCCATAGATTCTATAAATTCACGTTTCCAATAACCCAATTTCTTCTTAATCCTTTCTCCTTCTTCTTTACTAAGTTTTGATTCATGTATTAAAATAATTTCTAATTCGAAAAGAGTTAAGTTGCGCTTAAGAGAGTGCTTCTTGTTAGGGGTATTTAAGCCCCTAACATTCCATGAAGTAAGTTTCATGATTCCATGGGAAGGATCTTCCCCTTCCTTGTATTTAGAATGTCACTAATTGTTATCTGGTTTTCTGTCAGGCCTGTAGCCATTCTGAGTCATGAAAGACTTTTCCTCCCCCTTTTCTTATTGAATTTTCCACATTTTGGTTTGCTTATGCCCTTCAAATTTGTAGATATTCCTAATTTATCTTGATAGTAGCCAGCATTTTTTGTTTTTGCTTCTATATCTATATCTTCTTTTTATTCTTCTTTGTTTCTGATTTCTTCCATTAGGAGTTCACTTAATTGATTCTTATCATTTCCATCGTCCATGACCATATTAATCTCTTCATTATTTTTTTCCCTGTTGTCATCATTTGTATTTTGATTTGGTAACCAATCAACAAGACCTTGCACTCCAAATTCTTCCCAGTTCTGAGTGTCCTCCATAAGTTTCTATTCTGAATCTTTTGAATAGCTTAAGATACCATTTCTTAGTATTGTTTTGACTTCAAATGGAATTTTAATTGTGTTATGTTCCTTTAAAAAAAATTTAACAGGTTGGAGGGTGTCCATTGGTGAATCTTCAAATAACCTTTTCCCATTAATCAGAGTTTGCCAAAATTTATAGTGGTTTTGCTTACTGATTTTTGGTGTTGAATAATTTTTTCCAATCTCTTCTATTGGAGATACAGAATCTTCATAATATAGAAAGGGCATTGTTGCTGAGATTTTGGTAGTCATTAGTTCCGACCTTATTATCTTTTCATTGTCCATATCTTTTTGAGTGATGCATTTTGTCATCTTCTTATATCCTACTTTATCTGTCTCTTCCTCTATGTTAACACTTAGGACTGCTTTTAAATTCATAAAATCTTGTATATCTTGTATATCCTTTTTTAGACCAAAATGTATTTCTTGAGGAGGTCCATGTCTTGTTCTTCTTGGATTTTACTTATACATTCTTCTGGACTTTTTTTATTGTGTCTCTCTATTTCCCACACTTCGTTGAGGACATAGTATTCTTGGTTCTTGGCTATTGTTTTATCGTTATCAAGAACATGGTGGATATCCTTATTTATGTTCCATACCTATTGAGAAGAAACACTTATCCCCTTGGTTTCCATAGTCAACTTTGATCCTTTCTTCTTGAAAATATTTGGTTCTCTTTTGTGTTACCATAGTCTCTTGGGCTAGTATTTGCAGAGGGGCATTCTTAGCGTTTTGCCTTTCTAATTGTTCTTCTAGATGATCCTTATTAGCTTCTTCCCAAATCATGAGTTGATCTCCAATGTCTTTATGAGTCAATAAGAGATCATTGATTAGCTACCTATAGTTTCCCAAGTTCTCTTTAATGTCTTTAAGAGTGAGATTACGATTTATGCAATGCTCACATTGTTGGAATTTTCTTAATTATTCCTCAAAATTATTGCTCAAGTTCTTAATGTCATCTGCCATATTATTCTCTATAATTTATGTATGTTTGTTGTCTACCAAATATTCCTCTTCTATGTTCTAGATTAAATATTCATTTTCAAGAGTTTTGCTTATTGGTTGTAAAATTACTTCTTCCTCTATTATTTCTCCTTCTTCTCTAACTGCCTCTTTGACACAAATGATGCTAGGAATCTGGTGTTGGTGAATTTTTTCATGCTCTAGTTTTTCTGAGTTATGCAAAACTGGTTTTGTGTTTTTTTATATTTTTCTTTCTCATTAAGTTAGGAAACATTTGGTCTATTTTTGTACTTCTGTGTGTTGAAGAATAATTAGTTATAATTGAACCCCTATTATGATATTTGTTTATAACATAATTTTTTTAATGAGGACTTCGTATTTGGAAAAATGTAGATCATAGAATGATTTGTTTGTTATAATTTTTATTTTATCTTCAAGCTTAAATTCTGGTTTGAGTTTAACTACAAGCCTAACTTATTTTTTATTATTATGATCCAGATCTATTTCCAAGAAATCACCTAGAAAGAAACCAATCCTTTCCAGAATCTGAGAATGAAGGATTTCAATAGGGAAATCTTTGAATGTTAACCAAGTAGGTAGGGATAGTTTACTAGCTAAATTTTCATTGAAATTTGGACTCCATGGTAAGAAATTAACAATGTAACCTTTATAAAAACACGTTTGAGATGAAAGAAGTTTAGTTTTAGCTAAGCTATTAATGCAATGTAGATAAACTAGATTCGAGGAGAGTGAAAAAATACTAATTACCTGGTCCCTCCAATAGGATTTTATCCATTTACCTAAGTTGGATTTTCTGCATGTTGGACCATTCCAGTATGAAAAAATATTAAAGGTTTGACATTCTTTTTTCACTGATTTCATTGTTGATTATACATAATTTATTGTGATCAATATCCTGGCATCTTGAATTAATTATAGAGACTGGGTTGGCTCCGTTATCTATGGACCCAATTCTTGTCCAAGATTCATGTTGGTTTTTAGAATTTTTGCACATTGAATCCTTTGCCTTTGATCATTCACTTGGTTTCCAAATGTTCAAAGCCTTGGTTAGGGTTGTTGTGTTTTTGTCATCATTCTTTTTAGGTAAAATGTTATGACCTAATTTCTCTGCTTCAAAGCTATGCTAGGCGTTTAGCTTGATGCCATTATATTTGGGATGTTTTCGATAAGGAGGTATATATGGAATGCTATTTGAAGAAGGAATGATGATCCCATCATTTGTCTTTGATATTGGTTTGGATTTATTGATCTGATACATTTGTAAATGTGTGGTGTTTCTCAAACCCTACGTGTCATTTTTGTATTCTAGGCTATTTGTTCCATTGGAGGTGTTCTTCATTGATACCCTAATTTGATTTGTGTTGATATTTTGTTGTGGAAGCTTTTGAGACAAAGTCAGAATTAGGGCATCTATTTTGTACCTTTTTTTCTATCATGACCCATTCTTCATGTTGCAGGGGTTTTGGGCATACCTTCTCAATATCTTTTGCAATTTGCAATATTATTTTATTACTGAGTGGAGAAAGGCCATGTCAGGGAACCAACAATGTAGACATTTTTGCCCGTCCTGTTTCAGCATACTTGGTTTTTTTTAAGAAAACCTTCCAATTTTCCAGCACTTTGAGTAACATGCAGTGCCTTATCATTCCATTCTGGTCTAGCGATGGTGGGGTTGGAGGATTGCTGAGAATGTCAAAACTATTTGATAATTGCAAATTGAATGGAGTCACATATTTTGTCTTTGCATAATAATTCGCTACTTTTTCGCGGGTTTTAGAGCAGAGCGAGCCATTTTTAAAATTTTATCCCAATTCTAGACTAATAAGTTTATCTTTGACTAATTTTATGTAAATTTTCATTTCATATCAGACTTGTTTTCTCTGGGTTGTGGATTGACAAGTTGATCATATATATTGAGCCTCTTCTATTTTGGTTAAAGAATATTTTCATACAATATTAGATAAAGGTCATTTAAATCCCAACAATCATTCTATCAATTTTAGGTCTCATAAATCTCTCCAATATCTAACCTTTCCCTTGATTGAATACCATAAAGATGTTATCATCTAAATTTCTAATTTTGCTAGAAAATATTGTTAGTTTTTATGAATTTTATTTATCTATTCAAGATGGAAGACTTTTAAACATTGATTTTACTAGCAATACAAAACATATAGACTACAGCAAAAGCCATTTCCTTTACAAAGACAGAAAAAGAAAACCAATAAGTGAAGTAGAATAATGCATGTATTGTGCACACGACAAAGATTCATATGTTGTGTGATAAAATTCAACTATTATTGACAAGTCTTAGAATGTTACCTCTAGGGTCTCAGTATTATTTTTTGACACGGTCAAAACTAATATATGTTTATGTGTAGTGGTCTTTTCTTGAATATGGAACATGCCACAGTGCTCATGTATATGGTTGTCATCGTAAATATTGAGGATTTAAAAGTCACACAACATCCTATTTTATAATTTAGCAAAACTTATTTTTGAGCACCTAGTGACATGAAGCTATGGAGATAGAAGTAAAAAAGATACACAAATACATTACTTAATATTTACAACAAATAATGAATAAATAATTTTTAACCAAGTACATTGACGAGAGTGTCCATACCTAATCCTTGTTAATGAAGGAAAAACACCTTGATAAAAATGCACACAAATATACCTATCTAGCTGAGGTCTCAATGACCTGATTGGTTAGAGTAATTCATAACAATCTCTATTTTTTCTTAGTGAGATCTATCAATTTAATGCTCCATTATGTAATAAATTTGCTTGGTTACTGAAGGAGGCAGCTTAAAAAAGTCATTCCTTTTCTATCATTAAATCTAGTTCTGCATTATGATATGATTATTTGTATTATATGTCAGAAAGAATTGTTTAGTATGTTTCACTTTATTTTATTGTTATGATGAATATGATGTCTTGAGAAACCAAGGGAAAGTATAAAACAAATGGGTTTAGTGAAGGCAATGTTAAATTATTTGTATTTTTAATTGATATGATTAATGTGTCTTCTTATTTTTGGATAATAACTATTCTTAGTGCACAATAGTTAGATAAATTTAGTTGGAAGATATCTTATAACAAGTCTTATCTTGCAGTTCTGACATATTATGCTTTGATATGAGGTCACTGATAGTTCTTGAAGGACTGGCTCTTTATGTTGATCCTAATTTTGAAGTACTCACTGCTTCATATCCTTGTTTTTCCAAGAGGCTGCTAACAGATGAAAATCCTTACCTAAGAGATTCCCTCATTGAGCTACTTTTTAAGGATGAATGATTTAGGTACTATCTTCTCATAACCTATTTTCTTTAATGTGACACTCATGCTCTGAACTTTTTTAATTTTTCAAATCTAATAGTAAGGAAAATTAATCTGATATTTTGATTTTTAAGATTGCATCAACACTCAAGTGAGAAGTTTATGTTCCATATATTAGTGGGTGAATTATAGGTGGAACAAACTTGAAAACCTTATTGTCCAGGGGTGCAAAGATAGTGATTTTTCTGTGAAAGATGCTTTACATCCTATCCTAAATCTTTTTTGGGGACCTCATACTTTTTGATACAACATCAACACTAAATATTTTCATTGATACTTCTTTTAACCATTGATTTCTATAGTAATTTCCTTCATTTTATGGAAATCTAAAGCTTCACGACTCTTTCCCAGTCGTCTCATGATTGTCCTAACTACAAAAATCTTAACCTTTACTACCTAGGTCATCATTCTATCACCCACAACAACCTATTTTATATCTGCAACCATCCAAATCATTAAGTACTTACAGTAAACCTTTGTCAACCAAATATTAGAGAATTCCATTGGTTGGAATGAGAGAAATGCTTATTTCGTGTTCATTGTTTACCCTCATAAGGGTTTCTGACTGTCTACAAAAAATGCCATAACTTTCAAAATACATCATAAAAATCAATAAGAGCAGGTTCATATAAAAGCTTATTCACTTTTCTAACTCCTGCTAACAAGTGCATATTGAAACAAGATCATATATGAGCATGAATTACGTTGTAATAGTCACATACTTGAAAAAATGTGTCTTAGTCAACCATTTTGAGTCATATCAAGTTTCAAGTCATGTCAAGGTGTGAATAAGGTCATAAGGACCATTTGTAATGTCTTAAAGATGTCATGTTGCTAAGTCATGTCATTTTTTTGTCATAAGCAATGTAAATAATGCAACCTTGGGTCAAGGACTTAATAAGGTGTAATAAAGATTATTTGCATGGGACTTAGTTTTGTACGGGTGTAATAAGGTCCACATGAACCATTTTTCATGTTTTCAAGTCCTTTTGAGTCGGTTTTGTAAAGGATTCCAACAAGTACAAAGTTTCTTGACAACTTTGAGATATTGTCATATTTGTGTATATACATCATATTGTCAATTTTCCCTCTTTTTAATGGTTTTGGATAGATCATAGAATTGGTGTATATCTCAAATTTTCTTGACAACTTTGAGATATTGTCAATTTTCCCTCTTTCTCTTGGATTTGGATAATCATAGAAATAATACTAGTGCAGACATGTAGAATAATTCCTAATGAAGATCTTTTGCTGCCAGGTCTGCCTTTCTCTAATAAACTCATTTTCTCCAACAAAGAAGTTTCTACACTTTCACACAAAATGGATGATCCTTCTGTAAAAATCTACAAGGTACAACTTGTGAAAATAATTATTTTCATTTTTTTTCAAGAACATGATATTTAAATTTGGATGCTTGTTAGGAAAGTTGTGATTACATGAAAAGAAACAAACACTAATAGTAAAACTTTTAGATATTTAAGTATGTAGGAAATATAATTGGTTAGTTGTGAAATATTTTGAGATATTTATGAATTGAACAATGGTCAATACCTACTTAAATCATTGTCTCTCTTCAAAATATCAGTGAATACAAATAACTACTTAAATCATTGTCTCTCTACAAAATATTCTACATTTTACTAGATTGCAACTCTTGATCTTGGATTGCTTTTTTTTATTGTCACCACTTTGTAGAAGTAATGTATTTACATTTGATCATTTCACATTGAAACTCTTGCCATAGATCCATTAAAAGGATGTGATCTTTATTGTAACATCAATGACCTTTTATTAGTTGTCACTATATACACAACACATATGCTTGAATTACTTATTTCATATTTTCATCTCTGTATCATGTTGTTCATCATGACCGCATGCCGATATGAAGGTTCTATAGGTTCTCTTTTGATGATTTTGATAGGAGGCACATTCACTCATTATTTCATCCTCATTTTACTTGTCATGTTCATGATTCTAATCTAAAAACCCTCCTATTAGACTATTATGATTCTTGTGGCCTGTCATTTTGCCTCTTTACTACTATGAGAATCTTGGTGTTTGGTTCTTATGGCTTTGGAACTATTCTTTACTTCAACAAAATTGCTACTATATTTACATATGCCTAATTACTCCTTGAGTTTCTACAACTGTCATGCTGGTGATTTTCCTTTCTACATTTGCATTTAGTGACTACTTGTCTCATCAATGAGATTGCCATCTCTTTGTGCTTTCCGTCATTTTATCTTTCAAAGCTATGATCCTAAAGATTGTCCTTTTAGTATTCTTGGCATATTTTAGCCATTTTTATCTTGTAATGATTGTCTTAATTAGCCATGTTTATATTGTAAGACTTGGAGAAGCAGATGATGATGTAACATGGGTCAAGAGGTCATTTTTTAGTATAGAAATTGAATTTTTACATTATAGGTACCTCAAATTTCTATAGAATTTGAGGTGCCAACACGAGCCACATGCAATGGATTTTCCAATGGTATCATTTACTTCATCATTATATTGCACATTGAATAAATTCACCATTGAGTTTAGAGTATCACTAGTCATCCTCCCCTTAGGCTTTGTTTCCCTTGAACTAAGATGGAAAAACTTGAAATCATGTTTAATGGAAAGTACCAGTATACGTGGTATGATTATTCTTTAAAGTGTACTAGCACAATGGAAGAGAACCTGTTCTACAAGAAGGAGGATGGTGGTTTGATTTCATCATGCCCTAATATGATTAAATTAATGACTAAATATATGCCTAAATTAAGGACTAAATATATGACTAAAGTAAGGACTAAATATATGACTAGAGTAATGACTAAATAAATCACTACCATGACTAAATTAATGACTAAATAAATGACTAAATTAATGACTAAAATAGTTTGGTCATAAATTTAGTTGCATTATAAATGACTACAAATAAACTACTAATAGTCACGTGACTAAGTCTAGTCATTTATATGCAATTTTAGTAGTTTATTTAGTAACATGGTGTTTATGTACTAGTGCTAGTTTGGGTTTCCACGATAAAAATCTTTGTGTTATGTGGTGTTGATATTTTATTATTTGTTTTTACATGCTTTACACTTTGAAAATCAGTAATAAAGGTTAAAATGTTGAATGGTATTTTAAAGCTTGAATTTCTGGTTTTGATTGTGTATATTTTTTAGCATCAACATTTCGGATCACACTCCATGGTCCATCATCACGATGTAAGAGATAACAAGAGATGTTGAATGGTTTCAAGTTTAAAGGTTGAAGGTTTAAGTGTTTAAGTTTTATCATCTTTTGAAATGCTCTTTCCCTTTCTATGTGATCACTTATTCTCTTGCAATAGTTTTCCAAGCATAATATTAGTGGATGGGACATTTTTTGATCGAGGTCTATTCTGGTATTTGATTTGGAGTTTTAAGTACTAACCCCTCTTGTGTGTGGTGTCTTTTGTCTTTTTTTTTTTTTCCTATTTTTCACTTTGTTTTTGTGTCCTTAAGCATAGATGTTGATTTGAGATCTTTATTTGGGTCTTGCATCCTTAAACTTGGCATTATCTTACCTCTTTGCAATTTTCCTATGATCTTCTCTCTCTCTTTCTTCTTTTTTCGTGAGCATGAGCTTGCCTCATACTCCTGCTAAAGTGGGGGCTAAATGTATAGTCCTAAAAGTAAGCATCTAACTTGTGCTCAATTTTGGGATCATTTTATGCCTACTTTAGTGTATTTCCTATGGTAGTACCTTGTATGGCACTAAACGTTACCTAAATTCAAATATGGTTCCTCCACCTCTTTCAATCTTGCTTGAGCTCAAAGTTGGCCCTTGTTTCTATATATATTTTCACATTTTCCATCCAATCCCATAATTCATTTCCTCACCTAGGAACTATTCATTTATTTTTGGGCTTTTTAACCTTTTTGAGCCCGAGGTGAGTTGTCCTTTCTTTTCCTACACATACTCCATTTCCCTGACACCTAGACCAAATCTGGGACCATTCTCCCATGTACAAATTGACATTGGTGATATGTTCCTAGGAACACATTGTCATTGGTGATGTGTTCCTAGGATATTGGGCCCAAATGTGGCTCGAAGTCCTATTCTAGGGTTTGAAATCCAAGGAGTTTATTTTAAGGAAGGAGATCCACATCCATTCATTAAGCTTCATTCTTCTTTTCCTCAATCAACCATTAAGTGGCAAACTAGAACATCTATTCCATGAGGTTTTGTCACTTGATGGAGATGGAGAAAATTTATCTTGTGAAGCAAAGATAAAAGGAAAATTACTCCCCACTTCGTAGTTTGCACATTAAGAAGAAATGATATCCATAGAAGAAATTTCAGCTATTCCCATTCATGATCTGAGTTTCTTCCATGCTTCTGAAATACTAGAGTCAATGCCACCTCATGCTCCCATTCAAGAGAGCCCCATTCAAATTCATTCTCCCTCATGCCAAAACAATGATCCATTTCCAAAATTCACGTCAAGAGGGTGATCCAAAGAACAAAGAAATGAGTCCTGAAATAAATCAAGACCAAGATCCCAACAATGATTAATCTCATCCAATTATTGACCAAGATCCCATTTTCCCTGAGCCTCATGATGATCATATTGTCCCTAACTATCCTATACAAGATGTCTTTATATCTCAAGAACAAAATGTCCTTCCAAGTCTCATTGACCTTCCATATCTTAAGCAAGATCATGACATCCCTTCCAATCTTCCTAATAGTTCCATCCAAATTCAAGATCCAAACACCTGTATAATGGAATCCAATGATCCTCTTCCATGTCAAGATCGAAGTATCCCTTCACCTTCATGTCCACCACAAGATCTCATCATCCCTTTGGATCTCCTCGATATCTATCATGTCCCCTTTCAGGACTCCTCTCACTCCCCAAGTATGTAATTGAAATTTCCATAAATCTATTATCTTTGAAACTTTTTCGATCAGCTTGGCACATTCCCCATTTAATCTGTATACATTAATTTCATATATCTACTCTTCTAGAACTGATTATTAGTATTTCTCATCACCTCATTGTATATATATATATGGTACTCCTTTTTAAGATCCTTTTCATTAAATCTGCATTCTTATGTCTTCCTTTTACTTCAACTCTCCTTGAGTATTTTATTTGTTTTCAAAGTTATATAGACTCGCACAAATACACTTCACATTTCACTATCCATTGAAATATGGAATTAGTGATGATTTGAATATATTTTACATCTGCATCCTTGGAGGTGATACCGATATTATGTTTATACTTCTTTCTGATTTCTAAGCATGGATTCTGAAATTATTTATTGTTGTAGAATAATAGCAGTTACTTGATTGAATGAATTATTTTCTTCTAGACAAAGATGTCACCATTTAAGAATGTAATCACCTATTGTATTAATGAGAATCCCTCAAGTTCTTCATAGCCTCTTCAACAGATTTGTATAACTCTTCAACCTCTGGCTACCTCCTCAATGTTGTCGACAATTACTGATAATTCCATTTACGTGAGTACTCCTTTTCCACTGAATCGAAATAGAATAAAAAACCTTAACTTATCGGTAGATGATCATTGTCAATGAGATTGTAATGTTTCTCAGGCCATGCTTAGCCCATTTTTTCCCTGCAATCCCCGTGATGCTTCTCTCTTCTATATCGTCTTCCATTTCTCAACAGTCGGGACTCTCGTATTTCAGGGAGTTGCAATTTATTAGTCGCGAATGGACTATGTGTCGACAGGATATAATTAGTCGCGACTTATGCAAAATGGTGCCCCTTTCTAGTTATATTATACATTATAATATAATTATAATATTATATTATATATTTTCATTTATTTTAATTATTTATTATATATTATTATTATTTTATAACTCATTACTTAGCTATTTGTAATTACATTATATGTCTTATAATTATTTGTTTACTATTATTTTTTATTTATCTGATTAATTTTTTATATCGATGCATTAAAATATTATTATTTATTTATAACACAATTACATTATATTATATATTTATTTTTATTTAATATTATTATGTATTCATTAAATTCTTATTTATTATTAATTCTTAAATAAAATTATATTATATTATTTATTTATTTATTATTAAATCCTATTTCGATTGGGACATTACAGGATCCCTCCGTCCCTTCATTTTCTTGTCCTAATCCTCCATATCTCCCACAAGATCCTATCCTTCCAAATGATCCTATCACTACTCATATTCCATCGTAGGATCACATTGTTCCTCTCGATCTCCCTCATGATTTAAGAACCTTTGTGCAAGTTGTTCATGAACCCCTTACATGCAACATGGCTTCCTCTGCTTCTATCCAATTTGGTCCACTTCTTGATCCTATCATTTCTTCCATATCATATGCACCTCAAAATAATGAACTCGCATCTTGTAGCAAGTGTCCTACTAGTCAAAATCATTATCAATTCAAAGGGTTAAGCATCTATGGACAATGTATATTAAAACCCTTCCATATCAAGAAAATTTTGATGGTCATGGCCTCAATTACAAAGATTATTCTCCAGGTGTTAGTATCCCCTTCAAATCCAAATCCAAACAAGATATAAAACTTAAAATTTTGCATCCATGCACTTCCATTATTTTATGAATTAGATCATGAAAGATCGTGGGCATTGTCCTTTGATAAGTTGCACCTGCATTTTTTAGGCCAAATGACATTACAGTCCAATAATAAGTTCTCCAGGCACATGTGAATGTTGTCTTGTGCTAGTCCTCTAGTGCAATCATGATTTGGTTATATCTAGAGAAACTATCCATGAGTGATAACATTTGGTGCCCTATTGTTAGGTCAACTATCATGTCAATGTTTGGTAGAGGAAAATCATCCTGCGGACAAGCCTTGTTCAAATATCTGAAATATGTGCATATATAGATCTGGCCATTATGTTTGGTTACTAGCACTAGATTAGATATTCAATCCTCATATGGAATTGGTCTTATGCAATCTGCATCTAGGAGTTTCCTCAATTCTGCTTTGACAAGTAAAGTGATGTGCGGATGCATCTTTCTCAGTCTTTGTTTAATAGGTTTTGCATTTGGTAACAATGGTAGATGATGTAGCACTAGCTCCATATCCAAACCTGGCATTTTTGCATAAGACCATGTGAATTTGATTTGTCTTTCCTTGAAGAAACTAATGAACCATTCTCTTTCTTCAGATGTGAGAGACTTAGTCAAATAGATATGTTTAGGGTCCTTTTCATCCCCTATATTCACTTCCTTTGTTTCTTCTACTAGTAACATTGAATTTTCTTATGTTAAGGGGAAGAGTTACAACTTTCCATCCTCTGGCACCTCAAAGAGATTTTCACTAGAAGATACGTCCTTTATTTTTCATTTTTTATGGTTAGAAAGTTCCTAGCGGCTTTCACTTACTGACTATTCTTTTTTTCTTTTGATTTTGATTTTACGACTAGAAAGAGGAGCCTCCTCCCCAAGTATGTCGATCTGTCTGGGTTAAAGGAGAAGCTTTCTTTGTAGTCTCCTAATGGTATGCCTTCTCAGAGTCCCATGAACTCTATGATGGCTTCATCATTCTCAAAAAGATCTATGTTAGGTTTTCCTTGTTGGTCCCATACTATCATCTTGGGGTAGACTAGACAAAGGTCTGCATGGGGGGATGACTCTACTTGGGTGAACAAGACCGCAGTGATAGTTCCAACAAACTGGGAATGGGACATGGACACACCACCTAAGGAATTAACATCAATATGTTTACCGATACACTGTTAGTCTTCTATGGTCATTTGGTCAAACATTTCTTCAAGTTGTATGGTACTGATGGACCGAGGGGAATAGTCTGGGATGGGTGACTCAGAATTAAGGAGGGATAACCACTCGTACTCGTGGGAATTGGTCATGCTAGAATGCTCATTCGATGTCTCACTTTCTGCATCATCCTGGATATTATGATTAAGGTTCAATTGGGAATAAGAGGGTTCCACTTCCTATGGCAATAGCCACTGCAGTATACTGCTGATTAGGGCATGTTCTGGATTTTGCCCCTAGTTTAATTTTGCAATTTGTCCCTGGTCTATGGGTATATCTTGGATGGTTGTACTGGTTTTTTTTCCATAGCCTAACCCTCTTTTTTTCCTTTGGTTTGGCAGTAAAGATAGCTCGATTAAGCCTTGTTGTCTTGCCCCTAGACCAGTCTTACCATCATATCCAAATTTCTACAACATAGTGAAATCAGCCCCATATTGTGACAAAGGTATCTGTGCTTGAGGTGTCTCTTGAGAGTCTTTACAAAACCAAGTGTTGATGTCTGGATAGAAGGGGTTTTCTTCAACTATGTCTCCCCATTTGACAAATATGGTTGGTGGACATTTAAATAGTACTGGTTCCAAAGTTTCATGTATTTCCACCGGTCGGAGTTTAATTAAATAAGAGGAATTTTATTTAATTAAAAGAGAGATTAACTCTTTTAATTAGATAAAAATGATCAAACCTTAAGAAATATTGAAATAATTGAATTAATTGAATTAATTGCAATTTGATCAAGGAAATTGATTTGAATTGAAAATATTCCAAAGCATTGATTTAGAAAATTGATAAAATGATAAAATAATAAATGGGGCCCAAAGTCTAGGCGACCATTTTAGGGTGCATACATTTGCCCCTCTTTGACAAATGTGTGGTCGACATGGGAACACATGTAGTCAAAGAATGCAGTTGAAGTGTGAGGTCAAAATGGGATCACAAAACAACCCAGATGTGTGGTCGAAATGGGAACACATCAGGACAAAAATAAGCACAATTGAAAAAGACAAAGTCAACACCGAAATAAGTAATTGACATGTCAGAGATAAAAATCTCAAGAAATGCCGATATAATTGATAAATCTAAATCAAAGATTAAAGTTTGATAGGTACTGCCCCCTCGTGATCAAAATCAAAATGAGATAGAGGAGAAACAACAAATTAATAAATTTTGATCAAATCGAACTAAAGATAAGGTTCTTGATGTAAGATGAAAGATATAAAG
>MU227006.1:711379-733723 GCA_018584345.1 Thuja plicata
AATCTATGGAAATAAACATGATTCTAATCTATATGAGGAGCTATGAATGCAAGAAAGAATGAGACAAGAAGAGAGAAGTTGCAATATCCAAGCTCAAATGCTCAAATGCTCCTCCAAAATTGCTCTCAAACCTGCAACATAACAATACTAAAAAAACCTAATATGAAAATGAGGAGAGGTCTCCTTTTAAAGGAAAGTGAACGATTGAGATTAAGAGGCAAAAATAAAGGCTATGATTAAGAGGCAAAAACCCACCACTTAGAAAGATGTGAAGAAAAAAATATTTTTATTTAATTTTTAATTTAATTCATTTCTTTTTTCAACATATAAAGTGCTTTTAGTGGGGATTTTTATTTATTTAATTAAAAGAGAGGTTTTCTTTCAATTAAATAAATTAGAAAATTTTTATTTAATTAAATGTGAGGAATTGAATTTAATTAAATAAGAGGAATTTAATTACAAGGGAGATTAAATCTTTTAATTAAATAAGAGGAATTTTATTTAATTAAAAGAGAGGTTAAATCTTTTAATTAAATAAGAGGAATTTTATTTAATTAAAAGAGAGATTAACTCTTTTAATTAGATAAAAATGATCAAACCTTAGGAAATACTGAAATAATTGAATTAATTGAATTAATTACAATTTGATCAAGGAAATTGATTTGAATTGAAAATATTCTAAAGCATTGATTCAGAAAATTGATAAAATGATAAAATAATAAATGGGGCCCAAAGTCTAGGAGACCATTTTAGGGTGCATACAGGAGCATGCCATATGATCTAGGATTTTGAGGCATGTTAGTGATGGTAAAAGCTTCCATGTAGCTATACTCACCACACCCTTTGTCTTTGATTGATATCTTACCCACCTATCTTTTTATGTCTTTAGGAACAGAATCAAAGGTGGAAGGAATGCTTGCCTCTTGATTTGAAGGTAATTTATTATATGTACTACTTCTTATGGTGTTGCAGTATTGGAATGGGTTGGGATCTCCTTAAATAATTATCTCTGCCCCTTGGTATGGGATTTTGATGCACTAGTGATCATTTGAAGGGATGGCTTGCATCTCATGTATCCACAGCCTCCCAAGCAACATGTTATATCCCAAATCAAGCTCTAGGATTTAAAAGGAAGTGTTCTTTATGACTGGCCCTATCCTGACTGGTAGAATGAGGATACCTTTTGATGATCTTTAGGGATGGCTTGCATCTCATGTATCCACGGCCTCCCAAGCAACATGTTATATCCCAAATCAAGCTCTAGGATTTAAAAGGGAGAGTTCTTTATGACTGGCCCTATCTTGACTGGTAGAATGAGGATACCTTTTGATGATCTTTCCTCCTCATCATATGCCCTAATATTTATACTCCTAGTGAAATCAATGCTAGATTCTTAATATCCCAATGATTTTTTATCACTTTTAGAGTACATGTGTTTAACCCAGCCCCACCATCAATGAGGACTCTTCAAATTTTGTGTTTATGCACTTGGATAAGAAGATGCAAATGATCATTATGTAGAGGTTTGTGTGGCGGCACATCATGGTCTATAAAGGTAGTGTGCTTGTTGGCAGCGATGTAGTTGAGCATGGTTTGGAAATTCTCTGGAGTTGTGTCCTGTGGGGCTACTACATTTTGAAGGGCTTGATCCAGAGCTTTATTATGTTGCAGGGATATGCGCAATAGGCCAAACATGGAGATCTAGGTAGGTGTACACTTTAGCTGATCCACTAGACTGGTTTTTGGATTTGAAGCTTTTATAGGATTAGCTAGTGTAGCTGAAGTGGAAGGCATTCCTTGCAAAACAACCTTAGAATGTCATGTTGTGATAGCACATTTGGCATTGAGATCTCTAATAGTAATAGTAGAAACTTGAATATCTAAAGGATTAATGCAATTTATGGTGCTATCAGAGTTGGTATAGGTATGGTTCACTTTCTTAGACTGTCCACCAGATGCGGAGGATTTCCCTTTATTATGATCATTGAATGTATCATTGAAGATTGTGTGATCGATTGTACCCTTGGATTGGGTATTTGTGACATCAATAATCCCTTGGTTAATTAGATCTTGTATGACATTTTTCAATCGGTAGCAGTTGGGTGTCTTGTGTCCTTTTACCTGGTGATATTCACAAAAGTTGTTATCATTCCACCACTTGGGTTTCACAACACCATGTTCGTACTCTATGATTTCAGGAAGAGTGATATTATTGGTTTGAATCAACTTTTTCAATGTTGACTCTATCAGCTCTCCTAATGGTATGTAGTTGTGTTTAGGAAATAGAAACCTTTGTGGGCATTGCACATTGGGTTGGTTATTGTACATAGCTGGTGCTTGAACAGTGGCTGTTTGAATTTGATTATTTTCCTACTAAGTGTTGTTAGAATGAATTTAGAATAATTGAGAGGGGAGGGGTGAATCAGTTATCCTCAGGTCTAGATGTAGTAAATAAAAACTTTCTGTATTTCAGATCTACTCGGCAGCAGTAGCATAAATCAACAACTTTAACCATGCAATTTACTGTCAATTGAAATTAGCTTGTAGTAACATAACAGTAAAGAAAACCATAAGCATTCACACAAGTATTTAACGTGGAAACCCAATATGGAAAAAACCACCAGTAACATGCTACCAAGTTTTCACTCATCTAAAGTGATGCCCTGTGAGGAGCCAACCCTGTTAAATGTTACAATAACACACTGCTAGGTGTGACCTGGTTAAAGGATTTAATCACCCTATCGGGAGTGGCCTTGTTAGAGGACTTAGAACATTCCAATCTGAATGTCACCTTGTTAGAGGATTTATACAAATGATTTTTTAGTCAACCTTGTTAAAGGATTTAACTGATACAATGGTAAGAAAGTAATCAGCAGTTTGTGATCTGGTACATACAACTTACTTTGCAATTTAGATCCAATTACAACACTAATGTTAACTTACTAGATAGCCTGCATTGTCATTTCAACCTTCTGATCTGCTTGGAAATCTGTCAAGCAATCACATACGCAACACTCTACTTTTGCCTTTTGCCTTCTCTGCTAGATCACGGTAAACAGTAAATCAACTATGCAAACCTCTTGCATACACTTACATCCACTTCCACAAGCATCCATACCTCATGAATAACCCCTGAGGTTATCATATACCTCTCTATCTAGGTTAGATAAATCTTTTGCCACTTAAACAAGATCGTAGATCTTAGGTTAGGTCAGATCCAACTGATCATGCCATCTTTGTATTACATTTACTTCTCCAAAGTAGTCTCTAATTAAATCTTGAAACCATACATTAATTATGGTTACCCATACATTAAATGACGTGGATCAATCTTTAATTAACATTTCATATCCCAATAAAATCCACTAAGTCAGCTAGAGATCTCAAATCTCATCAATAATCAAACTTCTATAAGTCGGCCTTCATCACTGTTTCCACACAGCAATTTCAATGGTGCTCGGCATCAAGCAACTTTTTTCTCATCACAAGCAACTTTACTCAGCACAAGCAACTTTTCTCGTCAGCAGCAACTTCGCTCGGCACAAGCAATTTTTCTCAGCACAGAACAGCTAGAAAAACTGTCTTTGAAAGATAAACAACTAATTACTTTACCAAGGTGCCAACTGATCAAGTGCCCTTTGAATTACCTTAACTCAACCATTCACTTGGTCTTCTTGTTAAATCTTCTTCATCAACAATAGATATGGTACTCAAACAAATAACAATACTCTCACCAGTAAAGGTTTGACATCAATGACAAAATAACAATTGCTTGCAATGTCACTTTCCAACAAGTGTGCACCATGGGTTTTTGATTCATCATGGGTGCTCCTTGTAGTGAAACCTTGGGTTGAGCATAGGTGACTATTTTAACATTAATGACACCATTTTTGGTGACATTTTTGTTCTTATTCCACCATTTGGCCTTATCCGTTGCATTATTGTTTGTGTTCGTGTTTGTTTGGGTAGGGTCTCCAAGGATTCCTCTCTTGACCAAGTTTTTCTCACATCAAACTCCTCATTCTATGAGCTTCTTGAAATTTGGAGCAAGCTGTAGCTCTATTGTGAATGACATACCTAGGATCAGATTGTCAACGAACATGACTATTAGGTCTTGTTCAAGCACATCACGCATTATTCTATTTGTAGTGTTCCTCCATCTTTGTAAGAATTTAACAAAGGATTCGTCATATTTTTTCTTAATGTCACAGAGGTCCTTCATGTTGACCTTGCATTCGATGTTATAATGGAAGTGAGCAATAAACTTTTTGGCCAATTCTCCCCAAGACTGAATGCCATGGGGTAGGTGAGAGAACCATTCCATTGCTGGTCCAGCTAGACTCTATGGAAACATTCACATTAGGTAGGTTTCATTATGTGCAACCTCAATGCATCTAGCAAATAATTCTCTGATATGATTGTAAAGAGGTAATATTTAGGATGAAATGGGTACAAGAGACTTGCACATCTAAATAATATCCTTTACTATTAGGAATAATAGTCCACAAAACAACTAAGAGGGGGGTGAATTAGTTGTAATAGAGATAATTAAACTTTAAACTTTATAAACCAAATCTGCAAATGTAAATGATAACACAGTAAATCCCAACACCATAACACAATATTTGTTGTCGAGGAAACCCTGTTAAAGGTAAAAACCCCATTGGGAATTAACACCCACAAATAATGTACTAAGAGTATAGTATCCCTGTTAAAAGATATTATCCCTGTTAGGAGCTAGTTACAACATTACAGTACACAGTCCCTGTTAGGAGATAGACCCTATTAGGAGTCAAAGAAAATAGTAGGCTCACTACCAAGGCACACTGCCCAAAGAAGGTTAAAGCCACCCTCAAGGATTTACAATCCAAATCAAGTGTATAAAGAAAATACACATTCAAGTGAACTGTCTGATAGCAACTATCTTTACTTGGTCAGTTCCAATGAAGTATCAACTCTTCTCTACATCCAGCAGTCAACAAGCTTCACAACTTCCACACATCTCTGTCCTTTCTCCTCTATCACATCTTCTCCACAATAAAATATCATTGATATATACCCTCTTACAATAATTCATTAGGTCAACCAGTTAAGCTTTCCTAATACATAATTAACTAGGTCGGCCAATTAAGGCTTTCCATCATACAAATAATTACATAACTCCTTGCTAAGATACACACGGTACCTATAACAAGTAAACATCATTTACAATTCATCACATATACTTCCAGATCCAAAATTCATGCTCACAATTAATTTCACACGCTACATGTTTGAAGTCAGACAGGAAATAGGTCTTCTCTAGAGTACACGCCACAGCCGATGTCATCACTATCCAAACAACAATAAAACTCAACCCATTACTCTACCATATGTCGGTTGTCCACCAGTAAGCTCACAAGTTCTAAAATATCTTCGCCAGAAAGATATACCCGAAACACAGAGACCTTCTCTGTCCAGAATTATAGTTACAGTCTAGAAAACCAGTCTTCACAAAATCAACTGTAACATCCACACCATGCAACATAAAGCCAAGAGACCTTAGGAATAAGTTCAACACACATCCTTCTGCATAAATCCAAATTTGATCATTCTAAAACATCTGTACAGTGTTCGTACATGCCTTCCAATTAAGTAGCCATTCTGTCTTCTCCATAGAAATATATGTTGACATCAGTGACAAAACATGAATATCAATAGCATGATCAGTAACCAAAACTGATATCATCCAACATTTACATATGAAAATTTGGGGAAGGTAAGATTCTCCTCTTAGCCCCAAATTCACAAAGGAAAGATCCAAATTGATTAACCATGAGAAAATGGTCAATGCACAAATGAATCAATCGATTTGAAACAAGAAGAAAGAGAAAAACCTTATATTCCATTTTGGAGGAGAGTGTGTAATAGATCTGAAAAGATTAAAATCTTAATTGAAATTAATTGAAGACTAATACTAACCTCAAA
Organism: Thuja plicata; assembly: GCA_018584345.1. Classification (NCBI taxonomy): domain Eukaryota; kingdom Viridiplantae; phylum Streptophyta; class Pinopsida; order Cupressales; family Cupressaceae; genus Thuja; species Thuja plicata. The sequence goes on from MU227006.1 coordinate 717,347, forward strand.
GTATAGAAGATCTAGAAATTGCTATTTTCTGGTGTCTGTACTGATTTTTTAGAAATTCTGCAACCTTCCCTGGCTTGGAAACATAGAGACGGAGAAAACCCAGAAATCATTTTCTAATCTGAGCAAGGTTGACCTTGACCCAAATACAGGGGCACAATTGTACCCCTTTATGTCGATCTTGACATGCACTGCTCTAATGGAAAATTTGTTCAAGGTTCTCAAAATTTTTCTGAAAAGGGTATCTAAATCTTCTCTGTAATTTGATGTTCCATACCTGTACCTACAAGAAAAAAGGGTTTTTTTATTGTTTGGATGGGGGATTTTCCTTGGTCAAACCCTGGTTTTGGAATTAACCTTGAAATAGAATTGAAATTGCAGTAATAAACAAAGTAAATAGAATGATTCACCTTTCTTATGTTGAAACCCTTATAGAGGATTTGAATCCTTGAATCCACAAGTATGGATGCTCCAAATGGATGTAGAATGTAGGATGTAGGATGTCTCAAATCAATTTCCTTTAGATCTTCAACACCAATCTTGAATGGATCTTGGAATAGGAAGAAGCTTGAATGGATGGAGAAATCTTCAACAAGAGGGCTCCGAAGAGCTTGAATCCTTCAATGGCTACTAATGGATCGCCTTGATGAATTGAATCTTGAATGCTTGAATGCTTGAAAGTAGATGATCACTTTGATAGATTATGTGTAGATCCTAGAAAATGAGAGGAGAAGGCTTCCTTATATACTAGTCTAGGAAAAAAACTTCTAGAGAGGATGACACATGAGAAATAAATTCCAATTAGGCTCATACCCCTAGAAATGGACCTATATTAAATATATTTTTTAAGAGTCACCACTTTAGAGTCCAAAATAGTCGACCCGGAAGTGGGAAATAATTCTTTCCAAACCCCGACATACAGAAATATTTGAAATTTGAAATTTAGACCCTGGGTCAGGGTCGAGGTCGACCTTGACCCAGAAGGTTGAGCTTGACCCTGAGGTCAACAACCCAAAAATCTTAAAGCAGGATACCAGAAACAGGTAGGAGAGAAGTGGAAAATACGGCATGACAGGGGAAAAACTAGATCCAAGTCAAAGACCAATTCAAGGCATTTGACATGACCCCAAACCACTCTTTGAGGGCTAAAATAGTCCTAAATGGAAGTGCTTCCATTTTCCAATGATACAATGATCTATAGGATTGGTACCGCCTATGTATTTGTCCAATTTTGGTACCAGTAAGTGAGTGGGAAATGAAGACATATGCAATGAGTAATCAAATGGGTATGGGTATAAGTCCTCTATTGTGTAAGACTTATTTTGCCCCTGATTTTGCATGTCCATCATTTGTTTTTGTAGACTTTGCACTTTTTGTATCAGCATTGTTGTCGGAGATTGAGGAACTTTTTCGATATTGAATCTCTATGTCGTGGTAGGTATAAGGCTTTTCCTTTGTGTTCCTTGTGTTGGGACATATGATCTAGTCCTTGGGACATGGTATTGATTTCCCATTGTGTGATTCTGATACTGGGGAATTTGATTGCTCCAAGGTTTTTTTTATTGTTTTTGTTGTTGGGATCCCTGTTGGAATAAAGGTGTAGCCTTTTGTGGATGTTGATTGAATGTTGAACCCACAAATATTGAGTTATGTGAGAGAAAAGTGTTAAGTCCAAATATAGTAGAGATAGACTGCAGTGTCTGAGTAGTGGAAAATGGGTTATTGTTCATATGTGGAATTGATGACACAACTTGAGCGCTTGATGTAAAACACCATGAGGCCAATTTTTCATAAAAAATAGTGACCAAGGGGTTCACTCACTTGGGAACCCATCATGTTTTGGGTGGATGATGTACTAGCTTGATTGGTAGAGCTAGTTTGTGTTGACATAGTTTGCGCTAATGTTGTGGTCGTTGATGATGGTAGAGAAAAAATTTGAGATATCATAGGATCCATTTGAGAGGTTTGAGTCTCACTTTGTCCTACTAGTGGGTTCTCAAGCCATATTTTTTACACATTGAATTCAGCGGGGAGTTTGACTCCCTTTTTTATCAACATGGATATAAATATTTCAGGGTTTATTTCCACAACAACATCAACTGCTTGCGCGAAATAGGAATCTTTGTCTATGTCGTCAAGCTCTTCCTCTGTGAGATCTTGAAATATGGTTGGTCTACAAGAACCCTGAGGAATAGAATGCGCATTCTCAATGTAAAGAGAAGGAGTGTTTCTGAATGGGTCATCCTCTTGCTCTTTTTTCCCAATGGGGAAATTGGTTAATATAGGATTCATCAAGTTGGTTTCTAGCCTCCAACCTAGTATAAGGTCCTCCATAGGGTGTGAGGGACATGGTTTTATCTAGGTTTTGAACTAAAATGAATGATATAAAACAAACAAAAAGGGATAACCTATCGAGGAGAGTCTGAGTACTTGTTTTGACAAGGGTAATTCTAGGAACAAATTTTGACTTCTCTTGATCTCAGAGATTGGTGATGTAATATATTGATTCTAACTCTTTCCTTAGATGAGAAAAATTCACTGATAAAGATTGATGAAGTTGGGATAATGGGATCAAGATAATCTAATCTGAACTTTTAAACTATTAATGGTAAACAATAGCTGAACTATTAAAGAGGGATGATCGTAGATGTTTTAAGATTCACACAGATTCTTCGTCATTTCCTAGGATGTGTACACTGATCTTTCACATGAAATGGGGAATATTTTCCAAGGATTTAGAGTGATAAAAATGTTGAGTGCTGACAGAGGAATCCAATTTTGCTGCTAGAATAAATGAACAGGCTGATGGGTCAATTGTGAAAAAATTCCACTGATTGCGGCAGAATGCAAGGTCAATTACGGTAAACTTTCAGAGATTGTGACAATAAAATAATCACTTGCAGCAATAAGAGGCTCGATTGTGGGAAAAAAATTTGATTGCAGAAAAATTCCAGTCAATTGTGGTAAAGTGCGACAGTCTTGAAAAAATGATAGCAATTGGGAACCTACCTGATAAAAATGATCTCTTTGGAATGGTGATGTTATTCAAGAACATATTTTGGTTGACACCCTAGACTTCGAACACGTTTGACTCATTTTGACAGTTTGAGATGTAAGTTTTTCTTTTAGAAACTAATCATACAAGCAAGCACAATCGACAGTGTTTTGAAGATCCAAGAATGAAATGTGTATATTCTACAACTTTTGCAAGTTGCAATGTTTTCATGTGGTCAAAATAGAGACAGTCAGATTAATCTAGTTTAATTAGATTCAAGATGCAATATTATAGGCCCAATGCTTTGGATGTTTGTCATCTCACACAACAATCATCACACTACTAGGACATGAATATCCATGATGTAGGTGCACATGTTTTTTTCCTTTTCTAGATATTGTTGTTGTGCTAATAAAGACCTCTTCCATCAACACAATATCCTAGAACACATATGTTGGGAATCTTGGGGGGAAATTTTGCAACCCCTTGCACTATAATAAGACACTTGTTCAGAGAAAAAATGGGTAGGTCTCTAATTAATGGGTTGTAGTAAGGTTCATGGATTCTATCCAAACGGTTTGTACGTGTGTGAATCACTTAAGAGACTAGTTGACCATGCTGGCTACTTAGGGATACTTCACTTGATCCAAGCTATAATCAACACACCTCGCCTAAGCTTGGATAGATATAAAATGGAGCTTTGGCTCACGTCTTGTTTATATACTGATCAGAAGGATTATTGGTTTAAGGTCATACTCTGAGGAAGAATTGCTTTCCCCAGACATGCCTCTCTAAACAATTATAAAGGTTGTTAATCTAACATATTTGTGCAAGTGCGCCAATGACTCAAGAACAAGGTTAATCAATTAAGCACCAAAATTTTGAGTGTGAACTAAGCTATCATCCACACATGCATGCGAGTTCATTTTTAAGCCCAAAGTAGATGAAGATTGCTTGTCCAATTTTATATGCACCTGGTGTGAGTGCTCCTAAGGCTTGCTTGCACACTTTTCTAGGAAGACTTTCTTTGTCTTCTCCAAGGATCCTAATCTCCTCTAGGTCCTCATTAGGCTTAGATGATTAACTAAGACCTAATCCAACTCTTCCAAGAGTCTCACTCCTTATGCTTCACCTTGAAGGACTAACACCCTTTAGTTACTTCACTTCTTCTCCTACACTTAGAAGAATCTAAGTGTCAACTCCACACAAACATTAAATTTCATTGCATGGGTGCCAAACATGTTGGAAACATTCCATATTCTTCCATTTGGATTCAATTTGAAGGATCTTCTATCCCTTTCCAATCGGGTTCAAGACTTAGTCTTTAGGAGGCCTAATTCCTTGTAGCCTTTTGTAGAGACCATTTTCCAATTCTTGCCAAAAATTTCCAAACAACTTCAAAATTTAATCCCACATTCAAATACCCTTTTGGATTTTATGAAGGATTTTTTAGTTTTTAGATCCCTATGTCCTCCATACATAGGCTTCCTATTATTTAGGTCTAATATGGCTAAAAGGCCTAATTAGTAGGACTTTACCGATTTCTTGATCAAACCTTGACCAAATGGATTGGTGATTTCATATATATCCTAACATGACATGATTGGATCATATAACATCTATAACTATACTTTCCCTATACTATAATTTCCTTCCCCACATGAAATACTCAAATCTTCACCTCCAAACCTCTAACTGGGCATTGTCTGCTCGCCTAGGGCTTAGTCTTAGAAATAGAAACTCGACTCTTCATGACTCCTAACTCTAAATATTTATAGAAAAATGGCTCCCTTAAAACATTCATCTACCCTCAAGAAGATCCCACGGTTGGATTTCATGGGGGAGCCATGAATTGACAAATTGGTCAAGATAGGACCAGTGAACCCTCTAAACTATAAACAATTTATTCAAAGCACTAAATCAACTTAGATCAAATTTCTTGCTAAATGAAAAAGTCTTAGAACTATCCTATGAACACAAAACAAAAACTAAATTAAGGCATTCAATCCATATAATAGCAGTGTCACACTAAAAAGCTCAGGTTCTTCTCAAAAAAGAGTTGCAAAGCTATATTCACTAATCAAAATTTTGTTACAATGCAGTCTCCCTCAAAATTTGATCCTTCCATAGTATTAGATCACTTTCTCCATGTTTTTAGGCCTTTTTGGTTAATCTCCCACTCCTTCCTTTTAGGGGATCCAATGTTGTCGAGTTGCATGCAACATTTGCCAATATTGCAAATGTTGTCATGACAACTTTTGAGCAACATTTGGCATCTTTGCTTTCATGAAACCTTCCTAATTTATAGGACCTCTAACCCCTATAACTCAATTAAACAAATTAATTTAATGCCTCAATGCATCTTTCTTACATTTCTCAAGTGTTTGGAACACATTAATAACTTGAAGCCTAACCTTAAGCCTCTAAAGCTAAACTATCAAATACTACTAACAATGACTATTTGGGTGACCTTAGTTCTAATACTTACTCACCTAGTCCACATTGAAAAGACCTTCTAAGGTCCAAATCAAAGACACAACTCTCTCACAATTCTAACTTGGCTAATGTCACATACAAGCCAAAATGACATAGACATTGGAGGCTAGCCTAGGTGCTCCTGCACCATCCCCCCTAGAAAAAAAAGTTCAATCCACCCTTGGATTGAGTAAGGTAGGATCAACTCCCATCTTCTTGAAGTTAGCTTCCTTGATCCACATTGCATCAACATCAGATTGACCATGCCACTTGATCAAATGTTCTTTGTATTCCTTGGTTCTAGTCTTCTTGTAGACTCGAGTATCTAGTATACAGTCATCTTTCTTGACTGTTGTAGAGGGAAGTTTGAGTTCTTCTACATCTTGGATGACTTCTCTGAGGCTTTGATCCATATCAGGTGGTTTTCCTTTATAAGAAATTAGGCCTGTAACATTGAAGACATGGGACAGTCCACTATCCTCCGGCAGCTCCACTCTATAGGCATTGTTCCCATACTTTGCCAAGATAGGACAGGGGCCTATCCTCCTCATTTACAACTTGTGTGGGAATCCTTTTTGAAGTCTAGGCTTATTTAGATGCACCATTACTAATTCTCCCACATTGAACTGAAGTTCTCTTCTACTCTCATCAACCTTATTCTTATGCTTCATAGTATTCTCTGTCAAAGTCTTCTTGATTGTATCATGTATCTCCTGCATTGCATAAGAAAAATCATCAACATATCCACTTGTCTTCACTCCATCCTTTAAGTCTCTTAGTTCATAGACTCCTCTAGGATGTAGATCATATACTATTTCAAAGGGGCTCTTCCCTGTTGACCTATTTATAGTGTCAATATAAGCATACTCAGCTTGTCTAATCAATTTATCCAATTGTTGACCATATTCCTTGGTCAAGCACCTTAATAGAATTCCAAGGCTTCTCTTTACCACTTCAGTCTGACCATCGGTTTGGAGATGGTATACAAATCCAAATGATAAATTAGTGCCCAACCTTTGCCAAAGAGTCTTCCAAAAATGACTCATAAATTTGGTGTCTCTATTTGACACAATGCTCATAGGTAACCCATGGATTCTTACTATCTCTTTGAAGAAGAGAGAGGCTATTTGGCTAGCATCATTAGTTGTCTTGCATGGCACAAAGTGAACCATCTTACTAAATTTTTCCACAACTACATAAACACTATCCATGCCTTGTCTTGTCTTGGGTAACCCAACTACAAAATCCATGCTCAAGCATTCCCACGGCCTAGTGGGAATAGGTAGTGGCTAATATAGGCCTACATTTGAAGAAGTACCTTTGGCCTTTTGACATACAATGCAACTTTCCACATACCTCCTAACATCAAGGTTCATTCTTGGCCAATAATAGAACCTTTGAACAAGTTCTTGGGTCTTAGTGATCCCAAAGTGACCACTCAATGCACCATTGTGCTTTTCCTAAATCAAATTCTCTCTAATAGACCCTGTAGGGACACATAACTGATTTCACTTAAATAAGAGATTACTTTTCAAAGTGTATTCAACATATTTTCTATGAAAATGATTATTGTATTCAACACATACCTTGTAAATGTCTGCAAAGTCTTCATAAGATCTTTGAAGTGATCTATTCCCATGCTCTTCAATTGAGTCTCTTGGATGGTAAGAGCTCTTCTACTCAATGCATCTGCCACCTTGTTGAGTACTCCTTTCTTGTGCTTGATATTAAATGTGTATGCTTGCAGGTATTCAACCCACTTCATGTGCTTGTGACTCAACTTCTCTTGAGACTTCAAGAAACTTAAAGCTTGATTGTCTGGATAGACTATGAACTCCTTGGGGAGAAAATAGTGGCTCCATTTCCTTAAAGCCTGAACTAATGCATACATTTCAAGGTCATAACAAGAATAATTCTTCTTATCTTCACTCAACTTCTTTGAATGAAATGCCACTGGTCTACCCTCTTGGCTTAGAATAGCTCCAATAGCCACATTGCTTTCATCACACTCAATAGTGAATAGCTTCTGAAAGCTTGGCAAGACTAAAATAGGTTGGGTAGCAATATTTTCTTTTAACAACTCAAAGATCTTTTTAGCTTTCTAATTCCATGCAAACTTAGTCTTCATACCTCCTTTAATTGTGTCCAACATAGGAGCACAAATAGCACTAAACTGCCTTATAAACTTTCTATAATATTGAGCAAGGCCATGAAAACTTCTTACCTCCATTGTTGCCCTTGGAGTAGGCCAATTTATGATGGCTTCCACTTTACTCTTGTCCATTTTCATATTTCCATGAGAGAGGACAAACCCAAGGTACACCAGCTCTGTCTTGATGAACACACACTTCTCTAAGTTGATCATCAAATTCTCATCATGCAACTTCTTGAAAACAGTCTCAAGGTGTTGAAGATGTTCACCTTTTGTCTTGCTATAAATCAGTATATCATCAAGATATACCACTATAAATTTGCCAATGTAGTCTTTGAGGACTTCATTCATGAGCCTCACGAATGTGGAGGGGGCATTGGACAGTCCAAATGGCATGACAAGCCATTAATACAAACCTTCATTGGTTTTGAAAGTTGTTTTCCACTCATCTCTCTCATGTATTCTTATTTGGTGATAGCCACTCTTTAAGTCTATCTTGCTATAGTACTTAGCTTCACCTAGACAATCCTAGGGTTAGGGAACCTATACCTAAAGGTTATCATATTTATGGCCCTTGAATTAGTACAAAGCCTCCAAGTTCCTCCTTTCTTAGGTGCTAGGACAGTGGGTATGGCACATGGGCTAATGCTCTTCTTAATAAGACCTTGGTTTAGGAGTTCTTCTATTTGTCTAGCAATCTCCTCATTTTGCTGAGGGGTCATCTTGTAGGCTACTTTATTGGGTAGGGTAGCTCCTGGTATGAATTCTATCCTATGGCTTATGGCTCTTTTAGGGGGTAATGTTGATGGTTTTCCATCACTTACTATACCTTCATAAGTTTGTAACATGCTTTGTATCTCCTTAAGTAATTCTGGCTTCTTGGCTACCTTGCCTTCATTTTCCTCTCTTGGCCTTAGCACCAATACAAATCCAACTCCATCTCCTTCTTACATGGCTTCTAAGAACTCTTTTTCACCAACCATAAGCACATTAGGACCTGCTGTCTTCACCTCTGCATCCTCTAATAGTGACTGAATTTTGAAAGTCACTTGGTCCTTCTTGAAGGTATAGGAGTTCTTCACCCCGTCATGGATAGCTTGGCAGTCAAATTTCTATGGCCTTCCTAGGAGAAAGTGACATTCATCCATGGGAAACACATCACATAGAACCTTGTATTTATATCTCCCTATAGAGAACTCCACCCAAGATTTCTCATTTACTAAGACATGTTGTCCCTTATTGAGCCATGTGACCTTGTAAGGATGGGTGTGGGGTATCCTTGTCATGCTTAACTTTCTGACTGCTTCCTCTAACACAATGTTATCAGTAGACCCTGAGTCAATGATGACTCTACACACTTTTCCCATCACCTTACATTTTATTCTAAACAAGGACCTTCTTTGGCTTGGCTCTTCTTTAACCGGATCCTTGATCAATGTTCTCCTCATCATGAGGTTCTCACCTTCCTCTGAACTTAATGGTACCTCAAGGTGTTTCTCAGCTTCATTTGTCTCCTCATGAACTAGATTAGTCCTCTTGTTACCTCCTTGAGAAGTACTACCCTTCTCTGGACACCTATAGGCAGGGTGTCCCATTTGATTGCAATGATAACATTTCATATTGGCAAAGTAGTTGCCTCTTCCTTGTCCACCACTTCTTCCTCTAAAATTAGAGTTCCTTCCTCTACCACCTCTACTAGAGATTCCCTCTTGCTGCTCAATGTATTTGACTTCTCCTTGAGTCCTTGATTCTGAACTCCTTCCACCATAGACACCTCTTTGTCCTCTACTATCCCTTCCTCTACCTCTTCCTTTAGAGGTTTGTTCTTGTTTTCTTTTTCCTTTCTCCTCTATTTTCAAGGCCATTTGATATCATTGGCGGATAGTTTTGAAGTTCACAAGACTCATGTCTTCTTGAATAGACCACTTGAGTCCATTCAAATACCTTTCTAGTTTGATGCTTTCATCCTCAACCACTTGTGATCTTAAACACAACTTTGGAACTCTTCGGCGTAGGCTTGGACATCCAAGTCTTTTTTTCTGAGATTATACCTCCTTCTATGCAACTGAACCTCATAATCATCAGCTAAGTAAGTCTGCTTTATCTTAGCCACCATGCCTTTCCATGTGACTATAGGATTCCTTCCTTCTTTTTCTCTTTCAACTTGAACAAACTTCCACCATGTGAGGGTTGAACCTCTCAACCTAGATTTGGCCACCTTCACTTTTTGGGCCTCTGTTATACCATCACATTTGAAATGGTTCTCTATACTTTCAATCCAATCCATGACTGAATCTAGATCTGTTTGTCCACTAAAGAGTGGTACACCCTCCAAAGCTTTGCCACTTAAGGCCTTTAGTGCCTTCAAGAAAGGTTCTTCAACAATAACAGGGTCAGGTGTTGGAGCTTCCTCTTCCAATTCCAATCCCTTTTCCCTTGCTTCCTCTTCTTCCTTCTGATCTATTTTATCCTTCACCTTATCAACTTTGTCTTGGACTTCACCCAAGATTTGCTCCATTTGAGACAATCTTTCTCTTAGTAATCTATTATCCTCTTCTTGTTCCTCCACCTTTTTTTCTAACTCAGTGTTAGTCACCATGCTTTTATCTTCCACTAAGCCCACTAGTGTATTCTCTCCTACTTATTCAATAGGTTGTAACATCAACCACAAGCCTGATCAAAACAAGCTCTGATACCAATATGGTGTGAGTGCTCCTAAGGTTTGCTTGCACACTTTTCTAGGAAGACTTTCTTTGTCTTCTCCAATGATCCTAATCTCCTATATGTACTCATTAGGCTTAGATGATTAACTAAGACCTAATCCAACTCTTCCAAGAGTCTCACTCCTTGTGCTTCACCTTGAAGGACTAACACCCTTTAGTTACTTCACTTCTTCTCCTACACTTAGAACAATCTAAGTGTCAACTCCACACAAACATTAAATTTCATTGTAGGGGCGCCAAACATGTTGGAAATATTCCATATGCTTCCATTTGGATTCAATTTGAAGGATCTTCTAGCCCTTTTCAATTGGGTTCAAGACTTAGTCTTTAGGAGGCCTAATTCCTTGTAACCTTTTGCAGAGACCTTTTTCCAATTCTTTCCAAAAATTTCCAAACAACTTGAAAATCTAATCCCGCATTCAGATGACCTTTTGGATTTTATGAAGGATTTTGAAGGTTTTAGATTCCTAGGTCCTCCGTACACAGGGTTCCTATTGTTTAGGTCTAATATGGCTAAAAGGCCTAATTAGTAGGACTTTACTGATTTCTTGATCAAACCTCAACCAAATGGATTGGTGAGTTCACAAATCTCCTAAAATGACATGATTGGATCATATCACACCTAGAACTATACTTTCCCCATACTGTAATTTCCTTCCCCACATGAAATACTCAAATCTTCACCTCCAAACCTCTAACCGGGCACTGTCTTCTCGCCTAGGGCTTGGTCTTAGAAATAGAAACTCGACTCTTCATGACTCCTAACTCTAAATATTTATAGACCCATGGCTCCCCTAAAACATTCATCTAACCTCAAGAAGATCCCATGATTAGATTTCGAGGGGGAGCCATGAATTGACAAACTGGTCAGGACAGGACCAGTGAACCCTCTAAACTATATACAATTTATTCAAAGCACTGAATCAACTTAGATCAACTTGCTTGGTAAATGAGAAAGTCTTAGAACTATCCTATGAACACAAAAAAAAAAACTAAATTAAGGCATTCAATCCATATAATAGTAGTGTCACACTGAAAAGCTCGAGTTCTTCTCAAAAAAGAGTTGCAAAGCTATATTCACTAATCAAAATTTTGTTACAATGCAGTCTCCCTCGAAATTTGATCCTTACATAGTATTAGATCCCATTCTCCATGTTTTTATGCCTTTTTGGTTAATCTCCCACTCCTTCCTTTTAGGGGATCCAATGTTGTCGAGTTGCATGCAACATTTGCCAATATTGCAAATGTTGTCATGACAACTTTTGAGCAACATTTGACATCTTTGCTTTCATGACACCTTCCTAATTTCTAGGACCTCTAACCCCTATAACTCAATGAACCAACTTCATTTAAGGCCTCAAGGCATCTTTCTTACATTGCTCAAGTGTTTGGAACACAATAATAACTTAAAGCCTAACCTTAAGCCTCTAAAGCTAAACTATCAAATACTACTAACAATGACTATTTGGGTGACCTTAGTTCTAATACTAACTCACCTAGTCCACATTACAAAGAACTTATAAGGTCCAAATCAAACACACAACTCTCTCACAATTCTGACTTGGCTAATGTCGGAGACAAGCCAAAATGACATATACATTGGAGGCTAGCCTAGGTGCTCCTGCACCAGCACCAAATTCAAATATTTTTTTGCCTTTGTTCAATTATTAACCACCATGTCAATTTTAAGCACCAAATTGGAAAAGTGATATTGTGATGTTTTGCATACACTTTTCTTTTTAGCACCAAAAAGATAAATGAGTTGATTTTAGGTTACTTTGTTAAAATTGTTTCCACGTCACAAGCTATCAAAAAGTGATTAGTACCGAAACCTTCTAACAATTAAAATGAATAATATTCAGCAACCTTGGGATTGTTAAGATCGTTAATGCTCATGGTAACCTTGCTCTTGGATGCAAAATGCTTGAGAGAATATAGATACATGTTAAAAGACTCACTTTGATCTTCAGCTGTGATTGCCAAGATTTCCCTTTGTTGCATGTAGTAATTAGCGGTTCTTCTTATGGCTTCTCTTAGTGATCTAGAACCCAGGGTGTGTCCAATGATCCTTTTGGTCATATGTCATTTTCTCATTCGTGCACAGAAACTGAGAAAAAATTTGATCTGATTAATAAATTGATAAAACAAAGAAATTGAAAAATTCTTCCGTCAAATGCGAAATGATTCTGTCAGATGCAAAATTCTACAGGCGATTGTGGTAAACTACTGTCAATTGCGGTAATAGTCTATCAATTGTAGCAATCTACTAGCAATTGCAAAATTCTTCTGGCGATTATGAAATAGAGAGGTCAATTGTGGAAAAATACCAAAAGCAGAGACTAAAAAATACAAAAAATGATTGTGAAACACATAGATTCATTATGGTATTAAACTAGTTAATTTCTAAAAAGTTTCATCAATTGCAGAAAACTTCCGTCAATTGCGAAATTACAAAGTTTATCGAAAAAATAATAAAAAATGAAACTACGGTCGCAATTGCGAAATTACAAAGTTTATCGAAAAAATAAAAAAAATGAAACTGTGGTTGTACGTCTGAGGCCGGGAAATTTTTTTTATTGTCTTCAAGTGATTATCGAGTTGTTTGATTCACGTCAGGTTCACACAAATGTGTAGATCAAATCTTGTTCCAAACTCAAATTAACAAGGGGTTAGTAGCACCAATTTGCAATGGGGGAAAGCAATCTGAAATGCTAAGAACAAATCCACGGATAATAAAATAACAAGCAATCAAAGAGGAAAACAAATGAATGCAAACCACGATGCTTGAGGCTTCTATTGCTTCTCTCTACTCCTTCTGAAACATTGTGTGTTTGATGCTCAATATTGGTATTGGCAATGTCTATGACTTGGGAGTGTTAAGAAAATGATATTGATTACGATCACAAGATGCTTGATGCTTTTGGCAAGAATCCTAAAGATTAAGTGTGCACAAAGCTTGAAATCCTGGATCCTTCAAATAGTTGCGAAGGGTTGATTATATAGAATATGGAAAATTATTTTTTTGGTTGAGATCGATCCCAGAGATTAGAGAATGAATGGTTGAGGTCAAAAAGAACTGGAGAAGCAATCAATAAACTCCACCTCTTCAACTAAGAGAGAAGAAGTGATGTTTTAGTTAACTGAGGAGAAACCAGTAAACTGGACACCTCTTCAAGTTGGAGAGAAGGGGTGATGTTTTAGTTTAACTAAGGAGCAACTAATAAACTCCACCTCTTCAACTTGGAGAGAAGAGGTAATGTTTTAGTTAATTGAGGAGCAACCAGTAAACTCCACCTCTTCAACTTGGAGAGAAGAGAAAATGTTTAGTTAACTGAAAAGTTGATCATGAGTTACCTTTTTGAACTTGAGAAAGGATTTATTTGAATATTTAATTGATTTTTATAATTAAAGTATTCAAACATGAGATAATTGAATTCTTTTTTATTTCGAATTGAATTATTGAGTGAAATTAAATTAATTTAATTAGAAGAATTAATTAATTAGTTTAAATATTTAAATTTAAACTTTAGGAAATTCAATTTAATTAATTAATAAAGATTAATTAATTAAGGTTAATTAATTAAATAAACTTAATTATTTAATTAATTTTGGGGATATGATTAAATGATTTGGGGAATGGATTTAGAAGAAATAGATGATTAATTAATGATTAAAAACTATTAATTAATAGATGAAAATTAGTGTTTTTAATGTAAGGTCGCAAGTCTATCCATTTTAGGGTGTCTACAATATGAATTCCTAAATCCCTTGTGGAAGCAATGCATTCCAAGGGCCTACAAAAGAATGAAAAAATAAAATGCATGTGGATTCCCAAGAAGCTTCTTGAAGAATAGTGTCCTAAAGAAAAATCATAGTTGGAAACCAAAATTGGTATCCCTCCATTTAAAATCCTCCCACCTTCCAAATCCACTTTGGGTCCTTATGTCCCAAAATCCATATATATTCCTCAGCCAAATCTAAAATCTCATTTCCCCCCATCACTCCATCACCCCTCAAGGTGTCTGTCAATGTTGTTCTTGTCAACATAAATTCCATCCACTCAAAAGAAACTCTTCTTATGTGCTCCTTCCATTATCTAACACCTATTTTCCAATAATTTATCCATCTTATCCAATCCTTTGCCTAAATATTTATCCTATCATATTCTTAACATCTATTTCATATCCCTTTGTCATTACCCTACTAACATCTTTGAGCATACTATCATATTCATGGTCCATTATTACGTGTTCTTCAAGAGAATCATCCAAAGAGTATGGTGATTGAATCCTCCATCCATTTCATATCATGCATCCATTATTTCCAAATGAAAAAAAAAATCAAAAAAGAGAAGAAAAAAAATTGCCTTGATGAAAATTTGGCAAATAGGCATCTGGGTGACATAAAAAAAAAACAATAAAGTCAAATGATTTCGTCCAAAAGTGAAAACCTGGAAAAAAGATGCTTTGGGAAAGTATGATGATGAAAACCTAGAAAAGATGTGTTGTGTGTAATTTATGAGCTTCTTGCATTCCATACTTGGGGGAAAACTTTCATCCAAGTTTTCCCATCTATTATCCTCCATTACCCCTAAGATTTCCTCCATTATCCTATGTCCCTCATATCCCTTATCCTATTGACATCCATATTAGCCAATTTTTGAAATGGGCCAGTAAAATAAGAAGGTAAAGAACAATATTATTGCAAGACCTTTTCTCTAAAGGTTTTAGCAAATAGTTTAGCCATGAGTCTATGATCAATTGAGAAGTCACTACACAAGGTTTGAAATGTTTCCACATGAGTCAAGGGATCACTATTTCTGTTATATATCTCCAATTAATGAATTTACATGTATTGAGGGATAATGATATGGAAAATATCATGGGAAAGTGGGCTAGCTATGGGTGGCTGCAAGAAGTTGAGTCCCACTTTTGGGTAAAAAGTGGAAGTGTTTTCCCCATTTTTCAAATCTTTTGTCAATTGATGTCAAAATTTGAGGCACTTACAGATTGAATCTCAAAAAATCCACTAATAGAAAATGTAGTGCTCAGAGTATAGTTTTCAAATATGTAATTTATTTGAATACCCACATGGTATAAAATACATTTTAGTAGGCATGTTTAAAAACCCCATTTTCAAAATGCTTGTTTCATGACCATACCACACACATGTATGACCACCCTATTTTGAAGGAAATAAATGAATTCTTGTAAATCCTTTTGGGGAAAGGTACCTAAAACATCAAAGATTGATGAGAATATATTTTTTTTTTTTATTGAAAATTTTTTTTATTAGTTTTTAATTGACTATAAGGTACATTTTTGAAACCTCTGGTGTACAACCACCATAATTTGATGAAAATTTCACTTTTTTTTGAATTTTTTTTTATTTTGAAGGAAATTCTATGTAGATTGATTTCATATAATTCATTTTTCCAAAAATGTTAAATCAAAAAAGTTATTAAAATTTTAGTTAACCTCGCGATTTCAACTTTCGGTACCACTTTGGCATAATAAATATTGTAAAAATACTAAAATTATTCATATCACTATGAAATTTATATTTTTATAATTTGTACAATATGAACTGAAATGGGTTTCATTTCGTCAAAAAATTTATTTGCCAAATTCTTTTGGTCGTGGACTTTCGCAGAATTGGCACCCAACTTGGTGCATGCACCCCTATATCACATGTTGGAATGCTATATTTGGATTGAGTTATGAAATCCAATTATTATTGTAAGGATAGAATAATTTGAGCAAGTTATAGATAGTGGCTTCAGTAGATAAATTGTTAGTAATAACTGAGAGGGGGGGCCTTGAATCAGTGGCCTCAAAAATTTATCCAATTTAAACTTTAATCCACCAATCAATACTTCTCCAATTATTAAGTCCCTACAAGATGTATTCCTTTGAAATACTTGAAACAAATAACTATCTGTCGGTTTACCTTGTCTGTCCTTATTCTCCTTGATAACCGATAAGCAGTAAACTGTATTTACCGATACTTAGTAAATATGCAGAGTATACCAATCA
>MU227006.1:734031-748965 GCA_018584345.1 Thuja plicata
CGATGCTACTATCATGAGTCAACCTTCTGGTAATCTATTAGGATATACCTCAATTACAAAAGACTGTTAAGTCCTGCTCTGTTAAGAGACTTAATGCTTCAATGGTTAAACTGAAATAAAATGACCTGTTCTTAATGCAACTGAATTGCAGATTTTCAAATCTATTTACTTACAATATATTTTTGATCAATGTGTCAATTCAATTCCTTTGTACTTAACTCTTTCTACTCTGTGATGTTGTGCTTTTCTGTTCGTCGGTGTCTGTAGAATTCTTTAGCTCTCCCTTAGCTTGATTGATCAGGACTGCATGAAGTTTATCCTTCATCAGTTTCTCTTCAGCATCTTCTATCAGTTCACTCCCTCGTGTATCTGATTGCTTTATGAAAATGAATTATGCTAGTCTCTTATATAGACATGATGTTCCTTAATTCTTGATTCTTGTCGTGAAAAAATAATCTAGCCAAATTGATTTACGACTTTAACTCCTAATTTATCTCGTAGTTATCTTCTTGCCAGTTGTACAAATCACCTTTAAATCACTTACTTAACTGTGGTCAATTAAAACAAATCAAACAACCAATTAAGTTTATCCTTAAGCTCTGCTAGCTAGATATTTTGTCATTTTCTGATCTCTCTGTTCTGTCGGTTAAAACTGCAGTTCATCACTGGTGACAACTGCCAGTTCTGTCGGTATAACTTCAGTTAGCTTTGGGATCTCCGTCCGTCGGGCATCATTGGATCTTTCTTGTCAGGAAAAACTATTTTTAGCTCGTCGAGCATCCTGTGATTCTGCTTCATCGGGCAACACTGTCTTTTGCTCATCGAGTATCACTGTAAATTTATCTCTGTCTTTACCAATGGTGTGCACTCCACCAGTGTAGTCTGTCACTTGGTGAATACTTGACTTTTATGCATTGTTGAAAGCATAACATCTATTCCATTTATTCTCTTAATTCTTTGGCATTATGTATATTACCATACAGATGATATCAAGTTGACATCAATGAAAATACAAACCATTAATTGATTTAATGTCTTGCATCATCTTCAACTTAATATAGTCAAACATTTAATCAGTTACATGTCATCATAAATTGGTATTGGACATGTTTGATTGTGAAGGAGGTACAACATTATGAGAAACCAATAGAACATTGGAGTAGGTAGGTGGGTAAAGAAGATGGTTGGGGAATACATACAAGATTAATGGAAGGACTATGTAAGAATTTGTATTGATAAGGATTCCTCCAAGACTAACATGTGTACGGTTGATGTTAAATGTGTAGAGGTAGCCATGATAGGTGGTGTATAAGTAGGCACATTAGGAAATTATGTTGGTATAGAAATGGAATTATCAACATGATTGATAGGATTAGAGAAGTCAAGAGCTTTGTACAAAGTTTGATAGTCATGATATTATTATTGAAAATATGAGAAATTTTATGCAACACTTTTACACCATAATCATCATTTTGAATCATTCTCTTCAATCCTTCAGTCAAGAGGATTTACATCACTATTTGATTATTGTTGACTCATCCATTGTTCAATATTATCCAATTCGTTAGCAGGCTTCCCCAATTGGTCCAGAGATACTCGTGTCAAGGATTCATTCCCATCATGAGAAGTGTGGGAAGAATGGTTCTCCATAATGTTAGATATGTCGTGTGTAGACATAGAGGTTTCACCTAAGTTCCCATGGAAAATGCTAGTTGACTCAGACTCTATACCCTTGGTAATTAAACTTTGGGAATCTATAATTCAATAGCTTCTTCTTGTGGGGATTTTGGATGTAGGGATAAAGTTTGTAAAACACATGTGCAAAGCTAAATATAAATGAAATGTCTAGATAATGTCAATTATTAATAGATTGATCAATTAACCATTACAAAAATAAAATATAATTAAAAATTTTGAATTAAACAACAACATACAAATTAGATCTAAACATGCAAATTAGAAGTAAGATGACTATAAGATGCATTGGGCTCACCAAAATATAATGGTGAGAAGTAGGAAACTAGGATTATCTCTCGTTGCATTAAATTGAGAGGGTAGTGATCCATTTGGAACAAGATATTGGGTAAAGTGGATTCAACATTCCCTCACGAGGAGTTGAAAATAATACTAAAATTATGTAAAACGAATGTGGAAGCTAGGGACAAATATGAAAAAATGAGGGCTTTCAACATAAACAGAATTACAAAATATACATATGCAGACAAAAAAAGTAGAGATGGAAATGAAAGTTAGCGAGGAACCTATTGTTGAAATTTGGGCCAAGATATGAGGGACAACGTTACCAAGGGTGACCTTGACCTAGGAGCACTTAATGCAGACAAAACTAGAAAATATAGGATCATCATGTTGCTCAAAAGTTTTCCTGAAATTTTCATCAAAAAGGTTTGGGACAATATCAAGTGGGGCAGCCTTGGCCCTGCCTTTTTAGATCTGCAAAAGGGGTATCTATAGTTCTTTGTCTCGTCGGTGTGGATTTTAAATTGTACCTTCATAGCCTATCATGTGAACACAAAAAGAAGATAAATTGTTGGGTTCATGGGGGTTTGCCTAGGTCAAAACTTAATTTTGGAATTAACCAAGGAATTAATATAATTGAAAAGGATTTGAAAGTGTGTACAAGTAATGTAATAGGGGCTAGATCAAAATTGAATTTATTATACCTTTACAAGTCTTCTTTGTGTCTAAATCCTTGTGAAGATGTTGATATTGACTTATAGTAGGTATGATTTTATGAAGAATTAATCATGTGCATAATCACAAATGTTTTAGATCAGAACTTTACTTCTTGTCTTCAATACCTTGGATGATGCTTGATCATTTTCTCTTAGTATGTGCTTGAATTATAATTGGATATATGTTTTATGATCAATTACTTATGGATTATGAAACGAGGAGTCTGGGTAAGCTTTCTTTTATACCTCTCCCTAGAAATCAAGTTTTTAATTTTGAAGCAATCTGACATACAAGAACTTTTCCCACTCCTGCAAGCTATGCTTTAAGTTATTTGAATAAATGGGCCCCATTTATTAGGGAAAGGTCACCCTAGGTGACCCTATCTTGGGTCAAGGTTACCACAGGCAACCTTGTCCTAGGACAAGGTCACCCCAAGAAACCTTGTTCTTCAAACAAAGCTAGATTCAATGACATGAGGTCAAAAATGTATGGGAGAAGTTGAAATTTGAACTAGTACGAGTAGAATCAAGCATGATCAGGCATAGGAGGCCATAAACACTAAAGTGAGGTCTAGGTGAGCATGCAATTGTATGTGGATACAATTTATGATGCTATAGAATTACAGTAAATTTTCCCACAAATTAGAGTCCAATATCAATAAACATGTTCAATTCATTTTCACAAATAAAGGAGAAAACTAACTTTTACCATTGCCAAAACATCTAGAAATTTTTGGTTTTCTATTCTTAGATTCCACAATCTCATCAAATCAATTTTTATTCTAAGACCCATAAAATTTCCAAGCAAGAACATATACATTTTGTAAACCTTCTTTTTCAATGATGAGGTTAGGGACATTAATGTGGAGCTCTCCTTTATTTTTCTATGGGATTAAACTGATTTCGGGGATACAAAGGATCCTTTTCTTTTAAGGGTATTCCATTTAGTTAGCTTTGAAGCCCAAAAATTATTTTATTTTTATTGTGGTTCTAAGATAAATCTTTATATTAGGTTCTTGAAAGAATGTATCCCTAAGGCCAACTTGTAGGTCACTCCTTTGACTTGATAGAAAAGTATCAAGTAAACTAGTTTTCACTAAAATACACACTCCTTGTATCAAATTCCACCTACTTGTCCTTTCCTTGATGCCCCCTTGATCCACCTCAAAGGGGAGGAGGCCCACCACTTAATGTACTTCCCCTATTGAAACCTTCCATAGGACCATCCTTCACTAGATTTAGACTTGAAGATTCCAAGTCTACAACTCCATCTCTAGTTTCCCACTCATTCTGTGTACATCACTTTTCATGTTAAATTTTGCACGCATCATAACATACTTCATTACGTTATTGCAACAACAACAACAACATACTTTTGTTATTAAATTTTCCTAGCATTGACAACTTTTCGGATCAAAACACTCCATGATCCTCCTCTTCCAACTCTCTATTGTCTTTAAGATAGATCACAGAGTATGATACAAAATGTTGATGCAAAAACTTTTAACGCAATCAAGCCCAAAAATAATTTAACAATAATATAGACTATGGAAATTTCATATCATTAACATACTTTTTATTTCAATTGACACAACCCAAAAAAGTAAAAGTGATCCACACATCTTAAATTTTTGTATCATACCTTTGCATGGTTTCTTTTTTTAAAACAATAAATTAATTAATTAAAAAATATTTATTCATCATTATATTTTTAAAAATATATTTAAATCAATTATTAATATATTTTAAAATATGCATTTGAATGTCTAAACATGATATCATTAACATATGTTTGATTTTAATTGTAAAGACCAAAAGCGTAAAAAATGATCCACATATTTTTTAAATTTTGATCATATGCTTGAACAGTTTTTTGTATAAATAATTTAAATCTATTAATTGAAAAACAATATAAAATATTTATTCATTATTAATTTTTTTAATATATTTAAATATAGATATTGTAAATATGGGTAAACCATTTAATCCTCTTCTCCTCTTGAATCTCATTATCCATTGGTCATTCCTCACTCTTCTCATGTAGTCTATTTGTTGTTGTAAGTAGAGAAAGTTTCTTCAATAATTCTTTAGTGTGTTATAAGCTTTCTACTCCAGTGTTACTAAGTATGGCTGATAAAATTGATTCGACTTGTCTTCAATTAAAAAAAAAAAATAGTGCTCAAGAATGTATTTATGAACGAAGGAGTTTTAATGGTGTCTATAAGACCTAACGGTTTGAAAGACCAAGACACAGCAAATTAACCCATTTTCAAATCCTTTTCCATACCGGTTCTTCTATTATAAATCTTAACTAAGAAACTCGTCATTTTGTAAAACTTTACCTCCTCACGAAATTCATTCAAATTATCCATGCTACTTAATAAAATACCAAACATTTATAAGTCATAGATAATAGTGTTCCAATATCATGAACAGGACTTCATCATTAACTTAACGACAGAGCAAGGGCCATGTTATGCTTCACAAACTTTTTGCTTGTGCTTGCTTGTAATTTAAATAATGCTCGTCGGCACTTTTTTGCATGATTGCGGTTTAAAATACAATTGTCGGCTACAAGTGTTTACTTGAAGCTGCTTCCACCACTTCTCTCAAATGTTAATTTAACGACTTTAACTGTTCACAGGTCTACTTTAGTGCGTGGTGCGGGCCGCCCCACCATCTAAGCCAGCGATGAAACAGCTTTATGTAGAAGAGATCTTCAAATTATGTATGTTTAAAGCTGTGAATTATTCTCATCACTTGAAGTGCTTTGCGAATTGGAATCCACTCCCAATGTGGATACATCATCTTTTCCTTCCTCTACATTCAAAACTCCAATGGCAGACAACGGTTTATCTGATTTGATGTACATTGTGCGTTGTACAAATTTGGGTTCGCCACTTCCAACTAGCAGCCCCACAATCTCTGTTTTACGAGCTATAAAATGCTCTAGTGCTTCAGTGGGATATCTCTATAACCAGGGTGAAGGACAAAAGGCATGGATAGGAAATATGAGAGTTTGCTTATATTTCTTATAGTGATTATGGTAGTGGGCAAAGCGGAAGGAGGTACGAAAGTGGGATTCTATTCTTCGACATGCCCAAATGTTGAATCTTTGGTCAGATCCAGCGTCCAGTTTTTCATTACCTCTGATTCCACGCTCGCCCCGGCTTTACTCCGCATGCACTTTCATGACTGCTTTGTTCAGGTAAGAAAAGCAAACACTTTTTCTTTCCGCTTTCTTGGGTGTGTCTTGATATGTGGGTTATGATGGGGGGTAGGGGTGCGATGCGTCGGTACTGGTAGAAGGAGCGTCGGCTGAGAAAAGGGCGGGTGGGAATACAGGACTACGTGGATTTGAGGTAATAATGGATGCAAAAGCTAGGGTGGAAGGAATGTGCCCTGGAGTTGTGTCGTGTGCGGACATACTTGCACTGGCCGCTCGGGACGCCGTGGTTTTAAGCAACGGGCCGTCGTGGGACGTGCGTTTGGGACGCCTCGACGGCCGCAGATCGGTGGCCTCCGACGTCGACAACATTCCCTCGCCCACTGATTCTCTTGCCCTTCTCATCCAGAAGTTTGCTTCCCGTGGTCTCACTACACGGGATCTCGTTGCTCTTTCCGGTGGGCTTTTTTCCTATATCAATAGAATATAATAGAATTGAAGATTTTTAATGTTCATCAAGTGGTAGATAGTATATCTTATTGTTGTTCTTTCTTTCTTTTTTTTTTCTTTTTTTGTGAGTGTTGATCTTTTCTTGTTCATTCGATAATGAATTTCAAAGTTCTTTCAACCATCTTTTCGTTGAATAGATCTTGAAATGAAGTTGCTACTTTAAATTCTTTGTTTTCATTATTTTAGCCATGCAAAAGACATAAATTCTTTATTCTCATATCTTTTTTCACATTTTTTCTTACTTATTTCACACAAGAAATGACGCGGATTAGAATAGAAGATTTGTAATGTTCATGAGGTGGTAGATAATTTACAAGATTGTAGATCTTACCATTGTCTTTCCTTTTATAGTGTTGAGTCTTTGCTATTTAATTTGATAATACACTTCAACATTCTCTTGATCATCTCTTCGTCGAATAGATATTTCAATTGCTATTGCTTTTGGATTTGATTGAGTATGTAATTTTTGAATAGATCTTGAAATGAAGTTGATACCTAAATTCTCTGTTCCTTCTATTTCAGTCATCCAAAAGACATAAACTCTCTCAACTCATACCACTTCTGATCTTTTTTTACCCTACTTATTTCACACAAAAATAATGTGACTTGGTCTTCAACTATGCTATGAGAATCTTTGCTCTCTTAGAAATATTGGCATATGAATAAGCTTTTGTTAATGTTTGAAAGTAAGGTTAAATTCATCAAGCTAGGTAATATTTATTTTTTCTTTCACAACATTTTTTCCTACGTAAACTTTGACTTATTTAAAATGAATGTCTTGATTTCTTTGTCATTATTAGAAAAACCGTGAAGTGTTCAAATGTATCATTTGCTTATACACTTGCAGATTTTCTTCATGTATGGCTTTTTTCCTTTCACTCTAG
The DNA here is from genome assembly GCA_018584345.1 of Thuja plicata. NCBI lineage: Eukaryota > Viridiplantae > Streptophyta > Pinopsida > Cupressales > Cupressaceae > Thuja > Thuja plicata. The sequence goes on from MU227006.1 coordinate 741,285, forward strand.
GCATCTTTAAATGCAATATTGGATTAGTGATTTGTCTTCGTTTGCTCAATGCTTTTTTGAATATCTTATAAGATACACCATAAAAATTGTTTACATAGTAATTGTACCTATTTCAGTTACAAAAATCTAATAATGAACTAGAATTGAAACTTGAATGTGCTTTTGATCATGTATTTTTAGATTGTCTCTATTGAGAATCGTTTAATTTATAAAGTGGACGTACAAGCCTACATTTCATATCACATAGAACACCATCAGAATTACTATTGACCCAACAGATTCTAAACAACTTTTCAATCTAATATTTCTATATATCTGCATCTATTTTTAAAGGGCAAAAAGTGCTTTTCACCCTACTAAATTTCTCTTCCTTTTGCGAGTTTCCCAGCTAAAGTCGTTGTTCAAGCCAATACCAAGCTATTTATAATCTATTGCTTCCTTTAAAATACTTCCTTCAAAACAAAAGTAAAATTGATTCACTTTGTTCTTATAAAAGAAGATTGTGGTTCTTCATGTACTCACATCTTTGGGAAAGTGCTGATGGCAAACAAATGCTCTTGTAACTTTTGATTTCTTTTAAGAAATTATCCAAAAGCCTATAGACAGACGCCTAAATTACATCGAGGTGTCAAGATCTCTCATTCCAGGCGATAGCTTATTCCTAAGAGCCGTTTAGAAAGCCTTTATAAAATCAAGAAAAAAACAGTAAACTTCACCTTTTTCATTGCAAACTTTTTCAATGAAATGCATCAATACGACTCCATGAATGATTAAAAACAACTTTGGTTGGACACTGAGAATGAAGTGAAATGGCAATTGAACAGGAGGCCACACAATCGGGCGGGCGGAGTGTCAATTCTTCAGTTACCGGCTGTACAACTACAAGGCCACAGGTATGGCAGATCCCACCATAAATTCGACGTCGTTAAGGGAACTTCAAAACATTTGCCCTCGGAACAGCAACAACAATGGTCGAGCAGCGGGTCTTGACAAAGGCAGCAGGAGTAGATGGGACAGCACCTATTTTCAAAACATATTGGCAGGAAATGCAGTTTTGGAGTCGGACCAGGCGCTGGCGACCGATCCTTCCACTCGCTCCCTCGTTAACACCTTCGCTAATTCTGCCGATTCATTTGACGACGCATTTACGAGATCCATGGTCAAGCTCGCCAATATTGGCGTCAAGACGCAAGCCGACGGTGGTGAGATTCGCAGGATGTGTTCCGTAGTCAACTTCTGACCACTCTTTTCTTGTTCACACACTGAAAGCTTCTAAATATTTAAACTAAAGTTTGGGTTCTAGAACGGAACTCATATTTCAGTGCGATACACCGTCAAGACCAAATATCCATGTCCAATATATTTGGTGATCTGGTTCTTGGAAAAACAATAAAACAAAATTTCTTAGACTCTTTCCGGAAGGGCTTCAGCTTAAGGCTAATGTTTATCAAAAATAAAAATAAAAAAATGAATCAGCATTAAAGAGCTTGTTTGTGATAATTTTGTTTAATTTTGATTTATTTGAATTTGATTAATGATATAACCTAATTATAGGATAGATATACACTTCGTTTGATCATATGAATTTTTATTAGTATGTATATATAAAGTATACCTTCATGAAATTAGTTTGAAATCTACCAATCCTATGGAAAGATAATCTAAATTTAATCAAAGAATTGACAAATTAACAATAAGCATTCCATGGTTCTCTAACTAAGCATGCTAATGAAGCTCTCAGCCTTAATCTCCATTAGTGACAGTTCTAGAATGAGAAATGATGTTTGATAATGTCTAATCTAGTTCTCAAATTCTCAAATTGTAATGCAATTCATTCAATCTTGCTCTCAAATTGCTCTATTATGCTTTATGCTCATAAATTGCTATGATCTTAAAGAATTTCTCTATATTGTAGATGCAATTGCTCATGAATGTCTAGGATTCTTAATGCTCTTAAAATGCATGGTATTTATAGGATTTTCAAAGGGTAGGGGTAGAGTTAAGTTGATCATGATTTAAGCTTGGTTGAGTTGAAAGTTTTCAAATGGAGAGACCATTTAAATGGTGGTCTCAAAGGTTGGGACAAAGAGACAAATTGAGTGGTGAGGATGTTAAAGGGTTAAATGAGTGATCAAGATTGCAAAGTTTGGAGTGATCCATGTGCTTTCTTGATTCTCATTGACTCTTCAAATTATTATCTCCTTTGTTAAAAGAAATAAGATTTTAATCAATTCAATTAATTAATTAAATTAGCCATGTAAGGGAATAGGTTGATTTTGATTTAAACTATACAACTAATTGATTAAATCAATTACATAATTTTTGATTAATCCTTTTTGGGCTTAGATTTAATTAATTGATATATTTATTAGTTGATCCTAAATGATTTTGATGTGATTTAGTTTCATTTGATTTGATAAATTGTCATTTGATTTTATTAAGTACACCTGACCAAATTTAGGTGTCTACAAATGCCCCTCTTTGAATTGATGTGTGAAGCGCATTGATTCAAAGAAAATTGATGTCCTGACCTGATTAACTGATGCTTGATTGATCTGATAAAATGTCTGATGCAAAATGAACCACCTGATGTGAAATCCTGATTTGAACAATTGATTTTGAAATGCCCCACTAATAACGAATGAAAATTCAGTACCCAGATGTGGATGATGCAGATTTGATTGATAGGACATTGCCCCTGATTTGAAAAGAAAATTCGATATGAATCCTTGATGCCGATATAATGCTGATATGACACCCCCTCAGGAAATAAATTGAAATGATTTGGATGATTGATTTTGGTAAATTTCAATTTGTTCCCTGATAAAATCAATTTGAAAATGCCACGGTCATGAGAAAAATTGATGACAATAGCTATGATTGAGAAAATGTTGTTGATGTTTTAGATAAGTTGATGATGTTTTGATAGCAATTGATGTCAGTCAGGATCGCTTGGTTGATGGTGTATTGATGTCAATCTGATAGGATGGGTAGGTTGATGGATTGATTTGTTAAAGTGATAATTTTCTCTCAAGATCTAGAGAGATGAACAAATCGATGCGCTCAAGATGAGCAAATAGATGATAGGATAAATGATTGGCATTAAATGATCAATTGGATGATTTTATTGATTGATATGGTGCTAGATGTTATGATTTGTTCCGATGGATGATGGATTGATTAATAATAATTGATGATGGTTTTGCGTACAAGTGATAGACCAATGTTCCAATTTGGGATTTGATCAAATAAAGTGTGTCGAAGATGATGGAGTCTAAATAGAAAAAGATATATTTCTATGATATAAACTCAAAATTGACCTTGATTCCTTGGGTTCAGGGTGAAGGACTTGCAATCCTTGATAGTGAACTTTCCAAAATCAAAGATCAATTTTATGTGACAACACTTGCAATTGATGTGATGTGAATGGAACAAAGATGAAGGATTTACTTGTTTGAACAAAAAATGGTATATGATTGATTGGCGGATTAGAGAACCTGATAGTTGATAGAACAATAGCTTCTGGGGGTTGGCACAAGTGGCACAGATGATGGAAAAAATTAGGTTGCCCCTAGGTGATCAGATGGTTAGGTTGCCCCTAGGTGATCAGATGCATAATAATGATATCCTTCATGTAGCATTGATCATTTGATGGATCAAACATTTGATGATGTAACCATGATTAACTTCCACCCCCTTGATTAAGGAAAATCCCATAACAACTAAAATGCAAGGCTAAGCTATATGAATGCAACTAACTGTCACTTTTGCAAAAGAATGCATGGATTAATTTTTCATCATTGGGCTTTTTGGAACCTAACAAAAAAGTACAAACCTCACTGGTTAGATTTACAAACCATGAGAATATGAATACTTCTTTCATCAGATTCAATGTTGCAAGTGGATTTTGACATTGAGATATGGAAGATCTAAATGCACAAGGTATCCTTTTGCACAAACAAAAAGACATTGAATCCCTTCCATATGCACAATGTCCTCAATGAATCTTTGATGGTCATGTCTTTAGACAGTTGCATATTTTAATGAATCAATCTTAAAATAGTCACACAGAAATCAAGAAAAATGACATGCTTTCATCATCGCTGATCTAGTTGAACATCATTGATTGGCTAGAAAGACATGACTTGAAAATTCAATACCTCATAAAAAACCATAGTGCTATTGTTGTTGTATCCATATTTCAAATAGAACTTCATCCATTTCGATCCTTTGGTTTATAAATTTTTAATCTTGATAATAAATAGTCAATGAAGGTCAAGGATACGTTGCGTCAAAATCAGATGGGAATCAAACAATGATGTAAATCAAAGGTTCAAGTGTCTAGTTGGTTGGTTTGATGTCTTGATTCACGTGAATTGGTGCCTGCTTTGCTGAAATCCATTACTTTTGGATTAATGCCCCCAGTTGAAAAGAAATGTGTTAGGCTTGGGCAAACTTCCAAAATATGACAAAAGCTCGGTATATGCAAGATGCAACTCATAGACTATTAAAAGAATTCAAATTTTTTAGTGTTTTTGGATTTTTTAGATTTTTAAATTTTTACAGATTTTTAGAGATTATTTTTTTTAGAAATTACCAGCTCTCAAGCAAGATCACATTGGTTTGCTCCCAATGTCTAGCAAGGTATAGGACATGACAGATGGATGAACAAGCTGATTTATTAGAAATGAATAGGCAATGATGGATGAATCACGTGTAGTGAAAATGACCCGTAGGACCATCTCTTCAAGATTGCCCAAGCTAAGGAAAAAAAAAAATAGAAATGTGAAGCATGTTTTGGATAAGCAACGAAAGTCAATGATGCAGTGCTAGATAGCATATACGATAAGGACCCGATGTCATGAAAGTGGGTGGTCCAAAAGAGTGGACATGTCAAGAATTTTTTGAAAACAAATTTGGCACTTTATGTTCTTTATTTTGATCAAGACCAAGGGGTCAATTTGGATAAGATATGGATAGGATAGCACAATCAGGATAAAGGGGTGATGGAAGCTATGAGGGGATGATTTGGGATTATGGAAATACTGTGGAGGAATAATGAAGGTGAATTTTGGATAAGCAAGATCATGATAGGGTAGCATGGTTCAATAAGTGAATAAGATGATGGAAAGGATAACGGATGTCAAGATACTTGATGCTCATGGATATGTTCAACCTTGTCAAGATCAAAAGTGAAAGAATGAATATGGATATAAGTGAGATAAATGGTAAGAAGATGGAGGATGGGATGGATGAAACTTGCCCCCAAGTGTAGAGTGCAAGAGGGAGGAATTATGCATGACACCTGTTTGCCAAGTTTTCATGATGGTACTTGTCCAAGGCGCCATAAGAAGTGGTTTTCACCATAGGATAGATTTATTTCTCTTTACTTTTGCTACCAAGGCGCCTGTTTACCAGGTTTTCACTAAGGCACTCTTTCTTTCTTTTTTTCCAATTTTTTTCTTTTGTATTTTTCAATATTTCCCCAACATCTGAATCTTTGAACAATGCTCTTCTGAAAGATATGCTATAAAAAACCATGGCTATGGCTAGGATGCCCAAAGATATTGATAAGGTGATGACAAAGGATATATATGAAGGAAAAAGGTAGATGGTGGTTAAGAATTTATGCCATAGATTAGATAAGAAGGATGGAAAGATGGAAAGTAAGTGTTGGATAATGGATATGAGGATAAGAAGCATGTATGTCATGGATGGAAATTTTGGCAAGGTCAAATTTGACACACACTTTGAAGGGTGGTGGAATTATGGAAGAACAATAGATGAAGGAGGTGAGAATGCATGTAAGATAGTGGATTTGGGCATGTGCAAGATCATGGTATGCCAAAAAGTGGCGATGTAAAAAAAATCCTCTTTTCATTCATCCAAAAATGTGCTAAAAAGCATGTTGACTTTTTAGTAGGCCTGGGTGTCAATACACATGGCCAAACCAAAAGCCAATGCACAAGACTAATCGGATATCAGATTTGAAATAGGATATCGGATTCAAAATTGGATATCAGATTTGAAATCAAATATCCCTTTTCAAATCGGATATCACATTTTCGCCGCAAAATTTTTTCTTTCCATTTTAAATTTCAACATTTGCAATTTCAAACTTTTTCATTCCGTGTTGTTTTCAATTTTTGTTTTGTTTTTAATTATTGTTATAGATATAATTTTTTATAATATTAATGTTTTGATATTAACATTAGTATTAATATTTTAATAATAATACCTAGGAGATCTCTGATGGAGAAGCACTAAGCACTAGTGCATGCATCTTAAAAATTCATCCAAAACTGTCCTGTCGCTACCTTCTGCATAGACCTGTACTCTGTCATGCATACCTTTTGAATAAACAATATCTTCAAAATCCCTCTAGTGAGGATGGGTGTAATTAGGTTCTCTCAAACATACTCAAAGATGAGAAAGATCCAACAGTTGAGTTGGGAGATATGACCCCCGCAACAGAACCCAATTTTCTGTGATAAAAAACCAAGACTAGACTTGCAGAAAATATGAACTTTATTTACATCTCAGAGAATAATTCATACATTTCAGCATCCTCTCCACAAATAATAGACTATACTATAATTTAATGACTTGATTCCTCTTCCACTCCAACCATTTCTTGACAGTTACATTCGAAGAGGAATACCAAAAGACTCCTGTGCATGTGTTTCCCAGTAAAAGACAATGTAACTGTTATGTTTGAAAATCTGAATCTTTCAACTATGAAAACAACTCAAAACTAATTAAAGGGTGTGTGCACCAAGTTGTGGACCAAAAAAGTGGACACATTGATGACATTAATTTTTCCATTAGTACACTTAGTGAAAAACATTGACAGAGATCATCGGTACAAGCATTACCGGAAGACTACAAGCATTACCGACAGACAGCGAGCATACCCGACAGAACAAAAAGTTCAAGAGAAAATGCTAAGTATGGAATTGACTGACGAACACTGACAAGTGTTGCACCGACAAAGTTAACAGGACATCACCGATGGGTCAATAACATAACATGGAGATCATCACCGAAGATACAAGTTTTGAGAACAAAACTGACAGAGCACAGAAAAAGCATACCCGACGAATAGTACAAGAAAGGAACACTGATAGTAAAGAAAACTGACCATCATAACCGACAGTTAGTTAGAGAACCCGCAAAAATTGGATCTGAGTTTTACACGTCAGATAAAGCATTGTAATTATATTTATAGAGTTTTAATTTGTTTTAAATCATAACTTGAGGGTCAAGAAAGCTTTATGTAAATGTTTTAAAGCATCCTAATGGATCTAAAACATATCTAACTAAAGATCAAGGTCAAGTTGTAAACCTTGGATCAAGAGTTAACTTGCAAAAGCGTGAATCAAGAATTGAGCCAAAATCTAGTATAAATAGATGTTCAATCAATTGTGAATTATGAATTCATTGTTGTTGATAGCCACGAAGAGAATCTAAGGAGAAGAAGGTAGAATTCATGCAAAGTTTAGAAACAGATCACACCAGTTATCAAGAACACACAGAGGCTACCGACAAGCAGAGAAAGGTATTATTCAATCATGGAAAGATGATTACTCATACATAGGAAGCTTTATTGGATCTATTATCAGCAATTAGAGATTGCATACATCATCAGATCAAAGACTTATGTAGTTGCATTCTAACAAGT
>MU227006.1:758263-794522 GCA_018584345.1 Thuja plicata
TCAGATTATAATTTCGCTCTCATTTTCTGAGCAACTTCTGAGTTCTTCAGCTTTTTCGTTTCTTGCTTCTACTTTGTTTCAGATTCTTGCATGCAGGTATATTCGGGGTCTGTGGAGTTGCATGTTTGCAATTCCTACATGTAGGACCCATTAATGGGTCTTAGGACACCTTCAGACACCTTACAACCCCTTAGGGACCCTAAGACTATCTTAGGGTTCCTAGTATACATTAATGGGTCTCAAGGGGTCATAGGATATATCACTATGTCTTAGGGGCCATTAATGGATGCAAGGACCCCTTAAGACACCTTATGACCCCTAAGATATACTCTTAGGATTTATAATGGGTTGTAAGGTGTCATAAGGGGTTGTAGGACCCATTAAGAAACCTTACAACCCCTTAGGAAGCATAAGAATACATCTTAGGGTTTCTAGTACACATTAATGGTTCTCAAGGGGTCATAGGACATATTACTATGTCTTAGGACACCATAAGACCCCTTACAACCCCTAAGATGTACTCTTAGGCTTCCTAATGGGTCGTAAGGTGTCATAAGGGTTTGTAGGAGCCATTAATGGATGATAGGACCCCTTAAGACACCTTACAACCCCTATGATGTACTCTTAGGCTTTCTAATGGGTCGTAAGGTGTCATAAGGGATCGTAGGACCATTAATGGGTCCTAAGGCCCCTTAAGAAACATTACAACCCCTAAGATGTACTCTTAGGCTTTCTAATGGGTCATAAGGTGTCATAAGGGGTTGTAGGACCCCTTAATGGGTCCTCTGACCCCTTAAGAGACCTTACGACTCCTAAGTTGTACTCTTAGGCTTCCTAATGGGTCATAAGGTATCATAAGGGGTCGTAGGAGCCATTCATTGGTCTTAAGGCACCTTACGACCCCTAAGATGTACTCTTAGGCTTCCTAATGGACCGTAAGGTTTTATAAGGGATCATAGGACCCATTAATAGGTCCTAGGATGCATAAAAACACCTTATGACCCCTAAGATGTACTCTTAGGCTTCCTAAAGGGTTGTAAGGGTTCATAAGGAGTTGTAGGAGTCAGTAATAGGTCCTACGACCCCTTAAGACACCTTACAGCCCTAAAGGTGTACTCTTAGACCTCCTAATGGGTTGTAAGGTGTCATAAGGGGTTGTAGGTCCCAATAATGGGTCCTAAAACCCCTTAAAACACCTTACGATCCCTTAGGAACCCTAAGAATACATCTTAGGGTTCTTAGTACACATTAATGGGTCTCAACGGGTCATAGGACATATTACTCTGTCTTAGGAGCCATTAATGGATGTTAAGACCCCTTAAGACACCTTACAACCCCTAAGTACTCTTAGGCTTTCTAATGGGTCATAAGGTGTCATAAGGGGTTGTAGGACCCATTAATCCCCTTAAGACACCTTACAACTCCTTAGGAACCCTAAGAATATATATTAGGGTTACTAATACATGTTAGTGGATGTCAAGGGGTCATATGACATATTACAATTTTTTAGGACACCATAAGACCCCTTACGACTCCTAAGATATACTTTTAGGCTTCCTAATGGGTCATAAGGTTTCATAAGGGTTTGTAGGAGCCATTAATGCATGCTAGGACCCCTTAAGACACCTTACAACCCCTAAGATGTACTCTTAGGATTTATAATGGTTTGTAAGGTTTCATAAGGGGTAGTAGGATCCATTAATGGGTCCTAGGACCCCTTAAGACACCTTATGACCACTAAGATGTACTCTTAGGCTTCCTAATGGGTTGTAAGGTGTCATAAGGGGTTGTAGGACCCATTCATAGGTTGTAGGTCCCCTTAAGACACCTTAAGACCCCTAAGATGTACTCTTAGGCATCCTAAGGGGTTGTAAGGGTTCATAAAGAGTCATAGGAGTCATTAATGGGTCCTACAATCCTGTAAGACACCTTATGTCCCCTAAGATGTACTCTTAGGCTTCCTAATGGGCCTCTCTCTCTCTCTCTCTCTCTCTCTGGTTGTAAGGTTTCATAAGGGTTTGTAGGACCCATTAATGGGTCCTAGGATTCCTTAAGACACCTTAAGACCCCTAAGATGTACTCTTAGGATTTATAATGGGTCCTAAGGTGTCATAAGGGGTTTTAGGACCCATTAATGGGTCCTACGACCCCTTAAGACACCTTACGACCCCTAAGATGTACTCTTAGGCTTCCTAATGTGTCGTAAGGTGACATAAGGGGTTGTAGGACCATTAATGGGTCCTAGGACCCCTTAAGACACCTTACGACCCCTTAGGAACTATAAGAATACATATTAGGGTTCCTAGTTCACATTAATGGGTCTCAAGGGATCATAGGACATATTATTGTGTCTTAGGAGCTATTAATGGATGCTAGGATCCCTTAAGACAACTTACAACCCCTAAGATGTACTCTTAGGCTTTCTAATGGGTCATAATGTGTCATAAGGGGTCGTAGAACCCATTAAGACACCTTACGACCCCTTAGGAACCCTAAGAAAACATTTTAGGGTTTCAAGTACACATTAATGGGTCTCAAGGGGTCATATGACATATTATTGTGTCTTAGGACACCATAGGACCCCTTATGGCCCCTAAGATGTACTCCTAGGCTTTCTAATGGGTTGTAAGGTGTCATAAGGGGTTGTAGGACCTATTAATGGGTTGTAAGATGATGTAAGAGACCTTACAACCCCTAAGATGTACTCTAAGGATTCCTAATGGGTCGTAAGGTGTCATAAGGGGTCGTAGGACCCGTTACTAGGTCCTAGGACCCCTTAAGACACTTATGGCCCCCAAGATGTACTCATAGGCTTCCTAATGGGTCATAAGGTGTCATAAGGGGTTGTAGGACCCATTAATGGGTCCTAAGACCCCTTCTAACACATTACAACCCCTAAGATGTACTCTTAGGCTTCCTAATGGGTTGTAAGGTGTCATAAGGGGTTGTAGGACCCATTAATGGTCCTTCAACCCCTTAAGACACCTTAGGAGCCCTAAGATGTACTCTTAGGTTTCCTAAGGGGTTGTAAGGGTTCATAAGGAGTTGTAGGAGTCATTAATGGGTCATACTACCCCTTAAGACACCCTAGGACCCTTAAGATGTACTCTTAGGATTCGTAATGGGTTGTGAGGTGTCATAAGCAGTCGTAGGATCCATTAATGGGTCTTATGACACCTTAAGACACCTTAAAACCCCTTACGAACCCTAATAATATATCTTAGGGTTCCTAATATACATTAATGATTCTCAAGGGGTCATAAGATATATTACTGTGTCTTAGGAGCCATTAATGGATTCTAGGACCCCTTAAGACACCTTACAACCCCTAAGATATATTCCTAGGATTTCTAATGGGTCGTAAGGTGTCATAAGGGGTTGTAGGACCCATTAAGAAACCTCATGACCCCTTAGGAACCCTAAGAATACATCTTAGGTTTCCTAGTACACATTAATGGTTCTCAAGGGGTCATAAGACATATTACTATGTCTTAGCACACCATAAGACCCCTTACAACCCCTAAGATGTACTCTTAGGCTTCCTAATGGGTTGTAAGGTGTAATAATGGTTTGTACGAGCCATTAATGAATGCTAGGATCCCTTAAGACACCTTACGACCCCTATGATGTACTCTTAGGTTTCATAATGGGTTGTAAGGTGTCATAAGGGGTTGTAGGACCATTAATGGGTCCTAGGACCCCTTAAGAAATATTATGACCCCTAAGATGTACTCTTAGGCTTTCTAATGGGTCATAAGATGTCATAAGGGGTTGTAGGACCCCTTAAGAGACCTTACGACCCCTAAGATGTACTCTTAGGCTTCCTAATGGGTCATAAGGTGTCATAAGGGGTTGTAGGAGCCAATAATTGGTCCTAAGACACCTTACGACCCCTAAGATGTACTCTTAGGCTTCCTAATGGGCCGTAAGGTATCATAAGGGGTTTTATGACCTATCAATGGGTCCTAGGATCTATTAAAACACCTTACCACTCCTAAGATGTACTCTTAGGCTTCCTAAGGGGTTGTAAGTGTCCATAAGGATTCATAAGAGTCATTAATGTGTCCTACAATCCCTTAAGACACCTTACAGCTCTAAAGATGTACTCTTAGGCTTCCTAATGAGTCATAAGGTGTCATAAGGGGTCATAGGACCCATTAATAGGTCCTAGGACCCCTTAAGACACCTTGTGACCCCTTAGGAACCCTAAGAATACATCTTAGGGTTCATAGTTAACATTAATGGGTCTCAACGGGTCATAAGACATATTACTCTGTCTTAGGAGCCATTAATGGATGTTAAGACCCCTTAAAACACCTTACGACCCCTAAGAAGTACTCTTAGGATTTCTAATGGTTCATAAGGTGTCAGAAGGGGCTGTAGGACCCATTAATGGGTCCTAGGACCCCTTAAGACATCTTATGACCGCTTAGGAGCCCTAAGAATACATCTTAGGGTTTCTAGTACATGTTAATGGATCTCAATGGGTCATAGCATATATTATAGTATCGTAGGACACCATAAGACCCCTTACAACCCCTAAGATGTACTCTTAGGCTTCCTAATGGATTGTAAGGTGTCATAAGGGTTCGTAGGAGCCATTAATGGATGCTAGGACCCCTTAAGAAACCTTACAACCCCTAAGATGTACTCTTAGGATTTCTAATGGTTTGTAAGGTGTCATAAGGGGTAGTAGGACCCATTAATGGGTCCTAGGACCCCTTAAGACATCTTATGACCACTAATATGTACTGTTAGGCTTCCTAATGGGTCGTAAGGTGTTATAAGGGATTGTAGGACCCATTCACAGGTCGTAGGACCCATTAATGGGTTATAGGACCCCTTAAGACACCATACGACCCCTAAGATGTACTCTTAGGATTCCTAAGGGGATTTAAGGGTTCATAAGGAGTCGTAGGAGTCATTAATGGGTCCTACAACCCTGTAAGACACCTTACGTCCTCTAAGATGTACTCTTAGGCGTGCTAATGGTTCTCTCTCTCTCTCTCTCTCTATCTCCTAGGTATTATTATTATAATATAAATAATAATAAATATTATACTATTATACAATAGAAATATAATACTAATTTATATAATATTGTAGACACCCAAAACTGGACAGGGTTGCGACTTGACATTAAAAACACTAATTTTCATCTATTAATTAATGTTTTTTTTAATCATTAATTAATCATCTATTTTCCTCTAAAATCATTTCCCAAATCATTTAATATAATTCCTAAAATTAATTAAATAATTAATTTTATTTAATTAATTAACCTTTATTGATTAATTACCATGAATTAATTAATTAAGTTCAATTTCTTATAGTTTAAATTGAAATATTTAAACTTACTAATTAAATTCTTCCAATTAATTTAATTTAATTTCATCAAATAAAGCAATTCTAAATAAAAAAGAATTCAATTATCTCACATGTTGAAAACATTAATTAAATAAATAAATTAAATATTCATTTATCTTCAAAGAGATAACTCCAATCATATCACACGGGTTACTCCACCCATCTCTCCAATCCACGTGGGTAACTCCACCGACCTCTTCAGTTCAAAAAGGTAACTCACAATTAGCTCTTCAATCAACCAAACTCTATCTCCTCTTTACCAATTGAAGAGGTGGAGTTTACTGGTTGCTTCTCCAGTTCCTTTTAATCTCAACCATTCATCTCCCTATCTCTGGGATTGATCTCAACCGTTCATTTCAACCTCAATTTATATATAATAAACCCTTCATAACCATTTGAAGGATCCATGATTTCAAGCTCTCGTGCGCCATTACTATGTCAATTTGGTTCTAGCATTCAAGCCATCTTGCGATCACACACACATTTCAATTAGCAAACTATCGACGCTTCTCAAGTCATAGACGCTTCCCACACCAATACTAAGCATCAAAAATAGCATTTCGAAAGGAGTAGAGAGACACAACAGAAGCTTCAAGCACTTTGGGGTTTGTATTCATTTGTTTTCCTTTCATTTCTTATACATTTTATTGGTTACGTTTCAAGTTATTCATTTTAGTAGTTCTTGTGTACTTGATTTCTATCATTGTAAAACCTTTTCTACTAACCCTTGCCTTTGGAAATCTTGGGAACCACGGATCACGATTGAGAGAGGCATACATTTTGGAAAGCTTGGGAACCATAGATCCAACACCACTACTCTATGATCTCTAAGCCCTATTGGATCTCTGAGAGGCTGTGTAGCTGGTAACCCTCTGATTAGCAGGAACTGCACCCTCATAATGGTGTCGCTAGTAATCAATCTCTCTCTAAGAATCACACCCAGATCTATAGTACCTTTATAAAACATCTCAGTGTGAAGCATCATGTACACTATCAATAAATGAACAAACCTCAGCTCGAGCCTTTCCCTGTCTAGCCTCAGTTGCAGTAACTCTAGCCTCCAGGATGGTGGAAAATGTATATGCAATATGATTCTAATATGCAGACTCGTAGATGGATGATTTACTTTTCCTATGATACTGACATGTTTATGTAGGATGGTGGAAATGAAATGTATGTTTATATCAGATGTTTATGGATGCATGTGATTTATAATTTACCATGTATGCAACTACTATATTTTTTCAATTTTCTGATGCATTTAAATGGAATAAATGCAATCTATTATGCATAAAATATCTGTGTAATGCATGTGTTAATTTAGAAAGAAGTTATTGTGGATAGATGTTCTCTAGGATTGATCTCAATTACATGGAATGATAGAAAAACCTCTCGCAGGTCAAAACACTACTCAGTCCTCTTAGATAGTACCTATTGTGTCTCAAATCTTCCCACCATTGGTAACACCCACATTGGCACAGACGATATCCAATCAAACCAATTGCACAAACCAAGCCAGCACATCTTCCACTCAAAGCATGATAGGCTCGCAACTGAGTGCACCCATGGTCACGAGTATGCTCCCATGTTCGGTCACATGGCTGGGAAAATCAATCTCTCGTGCTATGCCCTCCATCCCACCAAATACCAACTATTCTAAAATTATGCCTTTACTGCAGTCAATTCCTACTAGTCTTGGGATCAACACCTCATGCCCATAGGGATCCATCTTTGCAGGTATGACTTACATTCAATGTCCACCCAAGCCTACACCTTTTCCCATTCTGACATCAATCCAACCTCCACAACAGCAACCCCAGCTTCAGTTGCCACAATTCCAACCTCAGCAATAGAAACCCCAACTTCAGTTGCAACAATTCCAACCCCAACAATAGCAACCCCAGCTTCAGTTGCAACAATTCCAACCCCAGCAACAGCAACCCCATCTTTAGTTGCAACAATTCCAACCCCAGCAACAACCCCAGCTTCAACCCCAACCTCAGCAGCAGCAATATCAACCATAGTTTCAACAACAACATCACTCCTAATCTCAACAGCAAATGCATCAAAACCCACCATGGGCTACTCATGTGCCCCCATTTCAAAACCATGCAGTAGGAAATCAATATCAAGTCCCCAGGATGAAATCTTATGTTCCTACTCAAGGGGCACAGAGGCGCAGACTCATACCCACTATAGCATAGAGGAACATTGTCACACATCAACCTCAGTATCAAACGGACATGTTGATGCAACAAATGCAAACCCTTCAAACCCAAATGATGGATATGTAAAATCAGGGGCAAACTAAATCCTACACCGTAGAGGATTTATACCCATACCCCTTTGACCACTCTCTTCACATGTCTCCATTCACAACTCACTTCTCGGTACCGAAATTTGACAAACATAGGGGTAATACCAACCCTATTGAACATGTCCGAGAGTTTTTTTCTAGTTGCGTCAAAGTCGCCCATGATGAGACATATTTAATGTGACTATTCCCACAAAGCTTAGCCGGACCTGCAATGGAATGGTTCTCACATTTACCTCATGGCATTCAGTCTTGGGGTGAACTGGCTGAAAAGTTCATCGCTCACTTCCATCATAACATCGAGCGCAAGGTCAGTATCAAGGACCTTTCTGATATCAAACAAAAGGATGGAGAGTCTTTTGTGAAATTCCTATAGAGACGAAGGAATATTGCAAACTGAATAATGTATGATGTGCCCAAACAAGACCTAATAGTCATGTTTGTTGACAATCTGATTCCAGACATGTCATTCACAATAGAATTGTAGTTAGCTCCAAACTTCACACAACTCATCGAACGAGGAGTTCATTGTGAGAAGAACTTATTTAAATGAGGAATACTTGTAGATCCAACACAAATGAATACAAACAAAAATGCAACAGACAAAGCTAAGTGGTCGAACAAAAACAAAAATGTCACCAACGATGGTGTCATTGATGTGAAGACAATCAACTATGCACAGCCCAATGTGTCACTGCAAGGCGCACCTGTGGCCAACCAACAACCCACGGGGCCCACTCAACAAGTATACACTTAAAACCAACCTCCCCCTTTCCAAGCATCCATTGTGTCAAACAGTCAACAATAGACTCAACACAAACCACGGTTTCAATTCCAACAACGAGGTTTCACACCATTAGGAGAGCCGATAGAATCAGCTTTATGAAAATTGATACAATCCAGCACTATCACTCTCCCAAAAATCAGGGAATTTGAACAAGATGCCAACAAACCAAGTTGGTATAATGACAAAGAATTCTGCAAGTTTCATTGGGTGAAAGGGCACAAAATGCCTAACTGTTACCGATTGAAACACGCTTTCCAAGATCTAATTGACACAGGGGTCATCGATGTAACAAATACCGAAGCCAAAGGAACAACTTATCACACTATATTCAATGATACTTTTCATGATCACAACAAGGGAAAAGCCTCTGGGTCTAGTGGATCATCCAAATAGGTCAACTATACATATGCCAACAGTGATAACATTATCTATTGCCTCAATCCTTCAAATAGCCATGTGGCTACAATCACTATCAAAGACCAAGGTAACAAATGTGTTGTAACAACGCATCATACCAGAGTTGTCTTTCAGGGAGTACCATCCTCATCTACTATATCTACCAATCCTAATGCAACCTCAGATCCCCAGCCAAGCATAGTAGATCAACTAAAGCACACACCTGCCTAGATCTCCATGTTTGACCTATTGAGCATATCTCCACAGCATAAATTGGCACTTGACCAAGCCCTTCAGAATGCAGCTGTCATAAGGGACATAACACCCAAGAGCTTCCAGATGATGGTTAACCATATAGCTGCCAACAAACATGCCACATTCATAGACCGTGATGTACCACCACATAAACCCCTGCATAATGATCCTTTGCACTTGCTCGTCCAGGTCCACAAAAGCGTTATCCGTAGAGTCCTTGTTGATGGTGGGGATAGATTAAACATCTGTACTCTAAATTTAATCAAGCAAATAGGATATTCATAATCAAGCATTGATGTCACGAGGAGGATATATATCAGAGCATACGACGAAGAGGAAATATCCTCTACATGTATTATCATTCTACCTGTCCGTATTGGTCCAGTGGTCAAGAACACTCCCTTCCAGATCCTAGATCTTAAGTTGGGATACAACATGTTACTAGGGAGACCATGGATACATGAAATGCAAGCCGTACCTTCGACATACCATCAATGCATCAAGTTCCCACACCAGGGAGAAGAAATAATCATAGAGGGAGATCCCCAAACTTTCCAATATTGTAATGCAGTCCAAATCAGCACTGACAACCAGGTACCCTTAAACCAAGATACAAGGATCCCCTCCTCTTTAGATTCAAATCCTAAGGATGTCACATGGAAAGCAGGAGAAATATCCATTATCGACAAGGGTTGTGGTGAATACAGATATGAAGAGGCTTTCACCATCATGCACATGCCTCAGATCCTGAGAACTTATGGCATGCCACAACCTATTATTATAATAGAAACTCCACAGCCTGTTCTATTCAGATGTCCGCCCACAACCTTTGTCAGATGGGGAGACATTGCAGAAGAGAACCCCTTCGAACAAAATATCAATACATGGTTGTAGCAGGATCCGCAAGAGACACTTCAACAATCCTTACCCACATCAAACTATGGACATGGTTATACTATGCTACAAAGATTTGGGTATGATGGTACAACCGGCCTGGGAGCAAGACAATAAGGCATAATGGAATTGTCTCTCCCGCCAACCCATAGAAACAAGAAAGGGTTAGGCTATGGGAAACAAAGAACCAGTCCTGTAATCCAAGACATCCAAGTTGACCAAGAACAAATAGCAATGATGCACCGGGGGCACAACTTAGAACATGTCTTAATAAGCAACATACTGGCACAATTTTTGCGCGTCGAAGAGGAAACCACGCAAACCCGAGTAAACCTCCACATAGCAATCGATGATAACGAAGGAAGTGAGAAATCTGACGAGCATTCTATCAAAACTAACTCCCACGAGTATGAGTGGAGATCCCTTCATGACTCAGAACCATCGATCCCAGATTATTCCCCTCGGTCAACCACAACCTTAAAACTTGACGACTTGTTTGACCAACTATCCATTGCCGACCAACCCTGCATAGATAAACATGTCATTTATCATTCCTCAGGTGGTGCATCCACATCACAGTCCAGTTTTGTAGGAACCATATCTGTAGTCCCTTTCAATCAACTAGAAATTATCTGTCTTGTACACCCAGAGCTAATAGAGTGGGATCAACAAGGACCGCCTGATTTAGATGTCTTCGAGAACGATGAGGCTATTTCCAATTTCATGGGACTTAGGGAGGGCATGCCATCAAGAGACCACAAGACAGGCTTCTCCATTGACCTCGATAGAGCATCATATTTTGGGGAGGAAGCCCTCTTTCCAGTCCACAAAGGAAAAAAGAAAAAAAAAATGATAAAAAGCTAAAACAAGACGTATCTTCTAGCGAAAACCTCATTGAGGTGCTAGAAGATGGAAAGAAGGAACTCCTCCCCTTAACAGAGGAAAATTCATCCTTATTAGCAGAAGACATAGAGGAAGTCAACTTGGGAAATGAAAAAAACCCAAAGAACATATACTTGGCAAAATCACTCACCCTAGAGGAGAGAGAATAGTTCATAAGTTTCTTCAAGGAAAGGATGATCAACTTCGCATGGTCCTACTCAGATATGGTAGGATTAGATCTAGAAATCGTACTACACCATCTCTGATTGCTACCCAATGCCAAACCTGTCAAATAGAAGCTAAGGAAGATGCATCCCCATATTGCATTGTTAGTCAAGGCAGAATTGAAAAAGCTCCTAGATGCCAATTTCATAAGACCTATACCATACGCAGACTGGATATCCAACTTGGTACCAATTACAAAGCACAGTGGTCAGATACAGATTTTCACAGACTTCAGAGATCTCAATATAGCTTGTCCCAAGGATGATTTTCCTTTACCTAACATTAACATGATAGTATATCTAACCGCTAGGCATCAAATTCTATCACTCATGGATGGATTTTAAGGATATAATTAGATAAGGATCGCACTGGAATACCAACATAAAATAGCTTTCACATGTCCTTGGGGAACTTACTATTGGAACGTCATGTTGTTTGGTCTCAAAAATGCCAGTGCAACATATCATAGGGCTATGACGACTATCTTTTATGATCTCATTCACAAGACAATGGAAGACTACGTTGACGACATACTAGCCAAGTCAATGCTTCACAAGGATCATCTACAAGTATTGGGACCAATCTTCGACAGAATGCATGAATAAAAAGTCTGTTTAAACCCAAATAAATTTGCATTTAGGGTCACAACAGGGAAGCTACTAGGATTCATAGTATCATATAGAGGCATTGAAGTAGACCCAGAGAAAGTCAAGGCAATATTAGACATGCCTCCCCCGACTAATCTATGAAAACTACGGGGATTACAAGGAAGGCTACAATCCATCAGGCGATTCATAGCTCAACTAGTAGACAAGTGCCACCCATTCCAACATCTACTGTACAAAGACATCAAATGCATATGGACAGAGCAATGTGAACAATCATTCCAAACATTCAAAAATTATCTACTCAAGTCTCCTATACTGGTGCCACCAGTCTAAGGTAGACCATTCCTTTTGTATATCTCATCAATGGAATCAGCATTAGGCGTACTCTTGGCACAACATGATGACATAGGGAAGGATAGAGCAGTCTACTATCTTAGCAGAACATTGGTCAGATATGAGCTCAACTATACACCAATTGAAAAATCATGCTTGGCAGTCATCTTTGCTTCCCAAAAGTTAAGGCATTACATGTTGAGTCACCAAACAAAGTTGATTGCACATATTGATCCGTAAAAGTACCTCCTAAGCAAAGCCGTGCTCACCGGACGACTTGCAAAGTCGGTAATGATTTTAAGTGAGTTTGACATTGAGTACATAGAAAGAAAGGCCATCAAAGGGCAAGTGATTATGGACCAATTAGCAGAGGCGCCCCTATAGGATCATCAGCCTATCATTTCCAGCTTTCCAAATGAATCAATTATGACACTACAACTAGTGGTTGAGGTATGGCAACTATACTTTGATGGATCATGCACGAACCATGGTGCAGGGGCAGGAACAGTGCTTATCACTCCAGATCATGATACAATTCCAAAATATTTCAGACTCAACTTCTCATGCACAAACAACAAAGCAGAATATGAAGCACTGGTGATCGGTCTAAAGATAGTAATTCAATAGAGAATCAAGAATGTTAAGGTCTATGGAGATTTGCATTTGGTCATTAGCCAAGTCAACAATGATTATATGACAAAAAATGAGAAGCTAATACCATATAGAGCATACATGGAAAGATTGTGCACCAAGTTCCATTACATCTTCTTCAAGAAAGTACTGCGAGCTCAGAACAAAGTTGCAGACACGGTGGCTACCATAGCATCACTAATCGATATGCTAGGAAACAAAACACGATTCCAATTTCTAGTAGAACAACTCTTGGTGCCATCACATCAAGCATCCATCACAGAATCAGCATGCGTCCTTGTTGGTCCTAAAAACCCATGGTACCAAGATGTATACAACTACCTCCAAAATAACGTCTTACCTCCCAACTTGTCTAGAAACCAAAGAAATTCCCTCATCCACCAAGCCTCTAGGTATATGATCCTCTCAACTACTCTATATAGACAAAGTCTAGACAGAACGCTACTACGATGTCTCACTTCCACGGAATCCCAGAGAGCTCTGTACGAGGTACATGAAGGAATTTGTGGAACCCACATAAGTGGAAATAGTTTAGCTAAGAAGATCATCTGCATGGGATACTATTGGCCCACAATAGAGATAGATGCACACAAACATGTAAAAAGGTGTAGACAATGTCAGATTCATGGAGACCTCATCCATGCACTAGCCCAAGAACTAAATCCTATCACATCACCATTGCCATTTCTATGTGGGGATTTGACCTAGTGGGAAAAATTACACCTTCTTCAGCAAATGAACACAAATAAATCATAGCAGTGATAGAGTACTTCACCAAGTGGGTGGAAGAAATTCCCCATACTTACATAACTGGAAATCAGATATCAATGTTCATACTTTACCACATCATCTGTCAATACGGGATTCCTCAAACCATCCTGACAGATAATGGTACGCCTTTCCAAAAAAAAGATGTCAAAGAGCTATGTGAATAGTTCCATATCAAACAAGGGTTCTCTTCATTTTATTATCCTTAAGGGAATGGCCAAGCCGAAGCTACAAACAAAACAATTTTGAAAATCATGAAGAAAATAGTGAACGAATCAGGGAGAGACTAGCATTTACAACTTAGTCCAACATTATTTGCATACAGAAATAGCGTGAGAACACCTACAGGAGCCACTCATTTCTCCATAGTGTATGGATCAGAGGTGGTCCTACCCCTCAAAGTGGAAATCCCATCCCTGAGGATATCACTAAAGAACCTGATTACCGATGAAGACTATAGAGTAGCAAGGCTCAGTGAACTAGAGTTACTAGATGAAAGAAGACAACATGCCTTCAACCAATTACAAGGCTATCAGAATCACCTTAGAAGAAACTATCACAAGAAGGTGAAGCCATGAACATTTGAGGTAGGAGACCTCGTCCTCATGGAAAATTAACCAACCAGAGCGAGTCAAACCCAGAAAGTTCAAGCCCAACTGGCTAGGACCATTTGTCATTGTCAGCTCTACCTAGAGTGGGGCATTCATACTGGCGACACCAGAAGGAGATCAGCTCCTTAGATACATCAACAACATGCACCTCAAGAGGTTCTACGCTTGAGGTCTTTATGGTTAAGGCACCTATCTACATATCCAGAAAATACCAAAAAAATAAAAAAGATACAAAAGTTACCTTGGTAAAAACCTGGCAATCAGGCACCTTGGTGACAACAAAAAAATCAAAAAAGCAAAAAAGTAAAGAGAAACAAAATTTCTCTCTCATTGAAAACCTGGCAAACATGCGCTATTGAGTAGGTACCTTGGTGAAAACCTGGCAAACAGGCGCCAAGTGTTCAAATCCAACTTCACCATCAATGAATTGAGCACACTCCAAATGCAAGACTGACTACCCAAGCTATATCTAGAAGCACAAACCCCTCTGAGCACCAAACACTTATCCATGGTTAATACTGGTCCACCAGACAAGGGGGCGATTTCAAATTCCTGAAAAAATAAAAAAACTCATAAAAAATCCTAAAAAGATCAAAATGTCCTGAGAAAATCAATCTTCATCAAAAACAATCAAAAAATTGCAAAAATCCCAAGCAATAAAACCAACTCAATTATCAAGAGAGCAAGAGGGTGATCACACCCACTTAATCAATGTCACAATCATGAGCTTTGCGATTCAACATTCGGTTCATATGACACAGCTTTATCAATCTATCAAATCTATCAACAAGTAACTGGCGACCAAGCCAGTCTATCAAATTGTCACAATCATGAGCTTTGCAGATCAGCATTGGACCCATCTGACATAGCTTGATCAGCTACCAAAATGATCACAATCAATCAATCATATCAATCATCTTACACAGTGGTGGATACGCTCAAACTAGACAGGTCATTCTTATATGAGTCATATATTACTGAAACCAAACACACTCAAGCAATCAAGCCAATCAAGCCTATCAAAAGAGTCGAGCCAATCAAGAGAATCCAATTGAATCAAGGTACCATCCAAAAATGTTGATTAGGTCAATCAGTCGGTCAGATGTCAGTCTATATTTCACGATTATGTTCTTATGCTACTCTAGGATCCACCATGCAAGGAGAGTAGCTATGATAGATCATGACCTATTTTCTCTGATTGTTGTCTATTGAATGTTCACTTCGATTTCAGGGCCATGATGATTTAGGATAAATGCGGTAGGCATTGTCACTTATCTAGCAGCTACACAGTTCCACAATCTGAGCTTAACCTTGAGAAGAATTGGACATTCCTTCTCTTTTATTTTTCTTTGTTTGGTTTATAGAATCAAGATCTCACGAAACTATCCAGATGGACTCTGGGAGCGTAGGAGTTCTATCTTGGTTTCTATGGTATTTTCTTTATTTTTGCACTCAAGAGATCGTGATGCTATCCAGATAGACTCTAGGGGCGTAGGAGTTCTATCTTGTTTGCTTTAGCTTTTCTTTACGAAATCAAGAGCTCGTGGTTTTATCCAGATGGACTCTGGGTACATGGGATTTCTATCTTGGTTTCCTTTTTTCAATTTATTCAGAGGACAAAGCAATATCCAGATCATCAATATCTAGGTGCTTTTGGCTCTCTTTCTTTTCAAACAGGGAACATGGCTGAACCCAGATGGTCAATATTTGGGTGCACTAAGTTCTCTTTCTATTTCAATCTCTCTACTCCTACTTATCAAGAGGTCATGGTGATATCCAGGTGGTATGTGATCTGGATGCATTGGACACTCTTCAGAATTTCAAAAAAAAGAAGAAGATGCAATGATGACAAATATTGGAAACAGGGGCAGCGACTTGGGACACTCATCCTTTCTATAAATTCATATCTATCAAAAAAGAAAAAAATCATTTCTATCATTCCATGTCAATTAGATCAATCCCAAAGAACATCTATCCAAACTAACTTCTTTCTAAATTAACACATGCATTACACAAATATTTTGTGCATAATAGATTGCATTCATTCCATTTAAATGCATCAGAAAATTGAAAAAACATAGTAGTTGCATACATGGTAAATCATAAATCACATGCATCCATAAACATCTCATATAAACATGCATTTCATTTCCACCATCTTGCATAAACATGTCAGTATCATAGGAAAAGTAAATCATCCATCTACGATTCTGCATATTAGAATCATATTGCATATACATTTTTCATCACTTAAACCAAATCATGTAGAATCATTCATATAGAAAGTAAATCAATGCACATCATATCAAAACACTAGCTGCATCTCATATAAATCAAAATATCTGGGTACAATGAATGGTTGCAAGTCTAAACAAAGGATGGTAATCAACATGAATATCAATAAATATCAGTGTGTCAGGATACAAAAATGGATACTACTCAGAGTATATCAAATGAACATCACTACAAAAATGGTACACGATACAAAATATAGCAGCATCAAAATCAGCATGTGTGACCCCCACCCTCGCTAGAAGGTGGACAAGGGGGTGACATATTAATAGCAACCCTTTGTGAGGAGATAGGAGCTCCAACACCACTACTCTATGATCTCTGAGCCCCCTGGATCTCTGAGAGGCTGTGTAGCTAGGAACCCTCTGATCAGCAGGAACTACACCCTCATAATGGTGCCGCCAGTAATCAATCTCTCTCTGAGCATCACGCCCAGATCTATAGTACCTGTCCAAAACATATCAGTGTGAATCATCTTGTACACTATCAATAAATGAATGGACCTCAGCTCAAGCCTGTCACTCTCTATCCTCAGCTACAGTAACTCTAGCCTCTAGAGCCATGGCACGAGCATCAGAAGAAGCATGTCTAGCCTACAAATCCTATACCTGCTGAGTAAGCCACTCCAACTCTGAGGGATCCACCTCCATACCTCCCATGGCCACATCCATATCTCCCTCCTCGGCCCTGTCCCCTGATCCCTCATCTCCCCTCTCCCTCACCACCCAAGAGTCATCCTCACTCTCCAAACTCTCCCTAGAACTGCTACTTGTACTGCCACTTCCAGTAGAAGAGCTCATACCTTCACTCTAAGCATCCAAAGCCTCAACATCAATATCCCCTATCTCAATGTCTACGTTCTCTACAACCACCCTATCCTCCACCCTTGGAGCCAAAACAACACCAATTCATCGATGTACTCTCTGCACTAACTGAGGTGCCTCCTCCTCCATCGACTCCTCATCCTCCAAAACAACACTCAACCCAACTCGTTGAGTACTGGTCCGACCACCACTCTACCCACCCCTCGTTTGAACTCCACCACCAGCACCCCCAGGACCAGGATCATCTCCCCCATCGTATCCCCTCCCCCATCCCTCACCCCTACCTCCGTCTCAACCACCATCTCTCCCTCTATCTCAACCACCATCCCTCCCTCCATCCCGACCACCCCGGCCTTGTCGTACTTGACAGCGCCTCCTCATGAGAGTCCTAGAAACAAGACAAGAGACATCTGTAAGTGAAACCGACCGGGTCTGTTCCTAATGAGCATCATACTGTGGAGTAGTGCCTGCAAAAGATCAAATTCCAATATCAGTACCACATCAGAACAAGGCAACATATTATAAAGAAGATAGACTAAAAGAGTAGTAAGGAAACTGAACAAAAAGTGTGTCAAAAAAAGACAAACCTAGATCTACAGTAGTCGATCGCTATGTCCACGCAATAGGAAGTAAACCTGCAACTCAGTACAGGCAGCATCAAGTGACACAACACCACCCCAGAGGGTAGAGTCCCTCGACCTACAAGAAAAATATGCATACAAGTTGGACACATCCTGCCGCTCACCAAATTGTCGCAACACCTTGTCGGTGTTGTGAAATTCAATCATATGTACATGGTCTGTCACGTGACCAATCAGATATCTCCACTGACGAAAAAAAGGAAGATGGATGTCCTCTCCATCCCACAAAGGGAAATCTCTATAGGACCTCCAAATGAAATAGGGCATCATGTCTAACTATTGACGCCAATACAATAAATGACCCATGTGGGTCTGAATGATGGCTCCATCATACATGAAAACATATGGCCTGTCTGTAGGTAGAGCACATGTACCAATAGGATGGCATACAATAATGTGCTCCCACGCCCATATCAGCAGGAGGGTAGCGCTACAGCCGAGCGACTTACTATTAAGGTAAGCTGCATAGAACATGTGAAAGTGCATATGAGCTAACATGCATAGCCCCCATGCATAAACAGTACAATCCTGGACCATACTCTGCAACATGGAACCAAAGCCGACAGAAAATCCATGCTACTGACGATCGGGGCATAAGATGCCACAAATCAAACTACCTAGTAAAGTGGACAACCTATCAAGGCCCAAGCCAAATCGGGACCATGGAATATCATATGCACTAGATAAACCAAGCTGATCCCAAGGAAATCTAGAAAGCTCCATCAAAGCAACAACACCAGGTCGGGTGGCATACTCCACAAGTGCACCCTGGATCGGAAGCTGAAGGATGCGGTACACATCCTCCAATATAACAGTACAAACTCCAGTAGGTAACCAGAAAGTGCATGTCTTTGAATGCCATCTCTCTACAAGAGCCAAGATCAGACCCCTGTTGATCGTGATCTCTGGCATGTAACAGATCCAATATAACCCTAAGTCCCTAAGAACTGACCTCTCATCCTCAGAGAGCTGGAACCTGTAAACAAGACCCGTCGGTCTGGACTCTCGACAGTGCAGAATCCTCGTGGTGAACTGCACACATCAATAAATAGAAATATATCAGCATCAGTCATACAGGGAAGTGTCAGAAACTAGCATATGCAGAAATGAGACAAGGAATTCAGGCAAACAGTTACAAAAAAGTGATTGCGGTAATAAACCCTACATTTGTGGTCCACTTATGTGATTGCAAAACATAATAGTCAATTGCGGCAAGTAAATTTTAATTGTGGCATGCAAACAATACCAATGCAATACTCTTATCAATTGTGGCACTAGTCTGGAAATTGCGGCATTCAAACCACAATTGCGGAAAAGCCACAGACGATTGCGGCACCATATGCAGAAATTCAAAAAACAAAAAATTTTCAAACCAATAAATAAAGGCATTAATGACATGAATATAAAGAAAACTCACTGGACGTCCTGCACAAGCTGGTCTCTGATACATCCGGACCCGGTCGAAAATGTGAGTGACTCCAGGTAGGCCCGCCATCGCACGAAAATAGGAGGAAAAGCACAAAAAACTAAAGACTAACTCACCAAGAAATCAAGAGCTCCAAGAAGGCAATGTGACAAATGAATGGCCCTCTTGGCTATTTATAGGGATTTTCAAAAACCCTAATCTCTGTATGAAGCAATATTTTTCTTCCCAGTCCCCAAAAACTTTGACAGTCAATATCAGAGGCAATATAAGGCATTTTTCAAATCAGTCAGTTACCCAAATTCAAAAATTGTAGTTTCAACAAATTAACGCTCATGTCACGCCTTTTCGCTCAAACTTGTTGAGGGGGCATAAGTACACTTACTATCGCTGGTGCAAGCTGAGCAAGATCAAAATCAAATAATCTTTGACACACTGTGACAAGTGACATCGCATCAAAGAGGGGCAAATGTAGACACCCAAAAATAGACAGGCTTGCGACTTGACATTAAAAACACTAATTTTCATCTATTAATTAATTTTTTTAAAATCATTAATTAATCATCTATTTTCCTCTAAAATCATTTAATCCAATTCCCAAAATTAATTAAATAATTAATTTTATTTAATTAATTACCATTAATTAATTAATTAAGTTCAATTTCCTATAGTTTAAATTGAAATATTTAAACTTACTAATTAAATTCTTCCAATTAAATTAATTTAATTTCATCAAATAAAGCAATTCTAAATAAAAAAAGAATTCAATTATCTCACATGTTGAAAACATTAATTAAATAAATGAATTAAATTTCATTTATCTTCAAAGAGATAACTCCAATCAGATCACATGGGTTGCTCACCCATCTCTCCAGTCCACATGGGTAACTCCACCCACCTCTTCAGTTCAAAAAGGTAACTCACAATTAGCTCTTCAGTCAACCAAACTCTATCTCCTCTTTACTAATTGAAGAGGTGGAGTTTACTGGTGGCTTCTCCAGTTCCTTTTAATCTCAACCGTTCATCTCACTATCTCTGGGATTGATCTCAACCGTTCATTTCATCCTCAATTTCTATTTAATAAACCCTTCATAACCATTTGAAGGATCCAGGATTTCAAGCTCTCGTGCGCCATTACTATGTCATTTTGGTTCTAGCATTTAAGTCATCTTGCGATCACACACACATTTCAATTAGCAAATTATCGACGCTTCTCAAGTCATAGACGTTGCCCACACCAATACTAAGCATCAAAAATAGCATTTTGAAAGGAGTAGAGAGAGACAATAGAAGCTTCAAGCACTTTGGGGTTTGCATTCATATGTTTTCCTTTCATTGCTTGTACATTTTATTGGTTACGTTTTAAGTTATTCATTTTAATAGTTCTTGTGTACTTGATTTATGTCATTGTAAAACCTCTGCTACTAACCCTTGCCTTTGGAAAGCTTGGGAACCACGGATCATGATTGAGAGAGGCATACAAATATAATAGAAATAAATAAAATATAATACTAATATGAATAATAATAATATATTGATACTAATATTACTAAATATCATACTAATATTAATATAATATAATACTACTATTATACAATACTAATATAAATAATAATAATTTAATACTAATGCTATTATCATTTAGTATTTGTATAATATTAATATTATAAAATATGAAATCTATAAAAAAATAAAAACCTAAAATCAATATTGAAAATGTTGAAATTTCAAATGGAAAGCAAAATTTTGGCGGGAGATATCTGATATCTGATAATATCTCATATCCGATCTTATCTCATATCCGATTTAATATCTCATATCCGATTTAGTATCTCATATCTAATAATATCTCATATCCGATATTATCTCATATCCAATTAGCCTCGGTATTTGCCTTAGGTTTTGGCTTTGCAATGCCAAACGTGGATGGTCAACCCAAAAAATGTGTTTATCATATTTCCTCTAACCTCCAAACTTTGACGATGTAGCTGATGACCTTTTTTCACCCGAAATTGATGAAATAAAAAGGGTTTCTTAAAGAGATTATCAGGTTTCCATCAATATAATTGCTGTCAAATTTTGATTTCAATAAGTATTTATTACTTATTTTCTATTTGAGTTACCTCTAAAGTCCCGATTGAAAAAAAACTATAACTTTCAAACGGTTTAACCTTTTTGAAATCCGAAACATGCGTCACATTCTATGTATCGCCTAATATAAGAAAATTTATAAAAAAAAATTTTTTTGAAAAGTTTAGAATTAGTTAAGGTGGTCAGACACGGGAGTTTAATTATTCTCAAAAATTTGTAGTAGAAAATTCATAATTAATTAATTATTTGAGAACAGATTACACAAAAATATGTGTCACATCCAGGCATGAGTCTAATACTTATATCTAGAATCTTGTGAAAATATATCATCATTTGATTGTGATTAAGGTGGTCAGACATACACGTACTTTTTATCTTTTTCCTGAAATTTTCATACTGCTGCACTGAAATCTAAAATTTTCAACAATTAGATTATTCTTTTTTCAGAAAAGGGCTAGTAGTTTAGAAACTACATTCAATTTCCTACAGATTCTATTCTTACAACTTTTTCACATAAGGTTGATAAGATGTCCAAGTTTTTACGTCAAGTTGACTAACCCTGATTTTATGATTTTTCATTGCCACTTAAGGCCATAGCTTGGTATACCATGATCCTACACATACCCATTTTGGGATATAGGAACCCAAATTAGACTTGAAAAGTGGAAAATGTTTGGAAGGAGATGGAGTGAAAGCCTTTGGAAGCTCGAATGCCAACTTTGATTTTTCTTTTGTGTGAAAGTATTTCAAAAGTGACTTGGGAATCCACATAGTCTTTGATTTTTCTTTCTTTTGTGATTCTTTAGAATGCATTTCTTCAACGATGGATTTAGGAACTCACATTTTCTTTGATTTTTCTTTTTTCTTGGTGGACCTTTGTGTCCTTTTGGATATTTCCTTTTTCTTTGTGGACCTTTGCGGCCTTTTGGATATTTCTTTTTTTCTTTTCATTCACATGTTGATTAGATTGGACATGGTGATATTTATACACATGTGGATTCTTGGATTTCTGATTTTTATGTTGCACATCCAAATTGTTTCCAAAAGACTTAGGAATTATGGGTGAATAGGAATAATATGGAGGGTTCATATGGATTGGTTTTGGACATTCTTCAAGTATGTGTGCCTTCGTTGATCTTAATACTTGGTAGGGTAAGTGAATGGAGAGCTAGGGATGGTAGGCATGGTTGATGAAGGAATATAGGGACCCAATATGGATGGAAGGGATGAAGAATTTAGCTTTGGGACATAGGAACCCAAATGGATTTGGAGGATGGTGAAATTTGATGCTTACGTTTGAATGGAAGGAGATAAGGTGTGAAAGGGATTTCAACATCTTTGGAATGAGTTGTATTGCCAAGGATATCATCTTTAAGATTTATCTTTATACCAATAGGCTCATGAGTAGCTTTCATAGGAACAAATTTGATAGGATCAAATGAGGCTTGAAGGGATTTATTATTATACAAGGAATTTGGAGGAATGATGGTTTCTTGAGGTGAATATGTAGGAGTATGACAAGGAGTTGATGGGGTACTTTGATCTTGACAAGGATCTTTGGATGGAATAGAGAAGGTATTTTTCTCTTGATTTTCAATATGCTCAATGGAAATGGTGGAAGAGATATCTTGATCTTGCTTGGGAAGTGGACAAGATATAGAGCTTGAAAGGACATTTTTTTCTTGACCTGGAAGGATATCAACTTGGAAGAAATGAAAGGGTGCAAGGGGATCATCACGGGATTCTATGGATATGGGACCTTCATCAAATATGGGAGGAGATTGTATAGCATCTTGATCTTGATCTTTATTGATACTTGTTTCTTCACACTTTGGGTTATCTTCTTGACATGGAGCCACTTCTAAGGATAAGGTATGAGTTTGGGTATGCATGGGGGATTCTTGGAGGAATTATGTGGGATCCTTTTGAATGGGTATAATAGGCATTGAAGCGCATGAAGGTCTGGGGTCCATGACCCTTGAGGCATGAAAAATATTTGCAGAAAGATGTAAGTTATCTTGGGTTTCTTTTAGAGGTAGCACTTGAGGGTAGACATTATTAACATGAAAAGCATTAGGTTCTTTGTTCAATGGATGCATTTTGGCTAGCTTTACTGCTTTAAGAGATGATTGAATGGGTGAAGAAGTAAAAGCTATAGGAGAACCATTTCTAGACAAGGGTTCATGTATTATATCTTGCTTGATAGTAGTATCTTTCTCTTCCTTCTCTTGGTCAAAGATAGGATGGTCATGAAGTTGTTCTTGATCAAAGATAGATTTGTTGAGCTGAAATGCTCCTTTTTTGAAGAAGAAGATGAAGCTATGGATGTCTCGTGTTCATAAAGAAAAGGAAAGATTGATCTTAATGATGGCTTGTTAGATGATGTATCCTTTTTCTTCTTCCTCATACTTCTTTAAGGTTGATGTGTCATAATTATGAGGAATCTTAACTCCTAATCGAGCTAAGTTTATGAAATATATATATATATATATATATATATCCCTTTTCAAAATTTTGTCCATGACTTCGAGGAACATGGGATCTTGGGATGCCTCCTCAACTTCGTCTTCGGTTACTTCTTCATTTTGATGCATATGGAAATTTGGATCTTTATTTTTCATAGGATTGATTCATGTTTCAAATAGATTCATCATCATATATATTTGAAGGAATTTGATCTATCTCATAGACTGGTCAGAAATAACTCTGAAAAAGGTATACAAATATGTAATCAAAATTTTTCCAAACCCTTAGGAAATACCCAATGTTTTAATGACTCAATCTATATGTGTGGCTTAACTATTGGTACACGACACTTGGCAACTGTCTATGCGCTCACTGGAATGATGTTACGTGCAACCTTACCACCTAGTACGCGTGATTTGATTGTTGATATGTGATACTTGAAAGTTGTAAGCGACACTTGGCAGATGATTACACGTAATTTAATACTTAATACGCGCCACTTGAGTTTGTTAAGAGTCACAGAACTGTTTGTACGTGTGAGAAGAAAGATGATAAGCGTCACTTCACTGAGAAAATTTATCTGTCACTATTTTGATGGATTTTTAAAAATTTAAATTTTGTGATCAGATTTTGACAATGCTTTCTTGTTTGAAAATGTAGAAACAAACACGACACATAGAAAAAATTATTTATTTATCCTAAAGCACACAAAGTGCACGTTCTTGGATGTTTTCACGGGTCTTGACAAGAAAAACTTCCAAACAAGCTACCTAAGGTCAATTTTGGCTCTTAACATGGCTTTAAGAGGTAGGCTTGCTACTTAACCAGGTTTTAATGTAATTACGTTCAAACAAATGATGAGTCTCTTATACCCTCATTACAAGGGCCTACCACATGCATAAACATATGATTTTGCACAATCCCAAAGGACTACTAGAGGAGTTGAAGATTCTCAACACTTATTTATAACTCACCCTTTTGAGGATGATTGTGTTTATATTATAGTGGCTCATATTTTATCACAGAAAAAGTGATTGTCTCCCACTTGGGTCATTCCCTCTCACCATCCTCGTAAGGATGTACTTGGGAGGCAGGCCCTCTATAGCTCTAACATGTTCATATTAAAGAAAGAAATGAATCAAATAGGTAGGTTTAGGAGTTTGATTCACTCAAAGAGTGAAGAGAATATCCCTACTACTTTCTTCTTTTCCAAACACGTTTAACAAATGTAAATTCCAGCCTCTTGACAAGGAGGTTTTAGAAAGAAAATGTTTGGTTCATTCCTTAGCCTTTTTTCTATCCCCAAATCTGACATGTTTGACATTTTGATCAACTACAAGAGTTGAGAGCATAGGCCTAATGTATTTTTTGGTGAAAAATAATAGGCTACTAATTAGACTAGTCTGGAAATTGAATGCCGCAATTTAATCAAATGCAAGCTTGTTAAGAAAAATACCTCTTTTCAAAGCTAGCCAAAGGCTAGGCGCATTTAGGAGTGTTTTTCTAGCTTTTTAAATCACCTAGTGGCAACCATTCCCTCTCCTTCTCCTCCAACAAAGTTAGTCAACACAACCAACAAAATGAACGAAAAACAAAGAAATTGAAAATGACAAAATTGAAGGATCCTTCCAAAATTTGAAAAGTCATTAAAGATCCTAACAAATTTAATCTTAATTCAATGTAGGAAACTTGATTTTATAAGCTTTAACAATTTTTGACAAAATGCTCAAAAAGCTTCTCTTCTTCACCTAGGCTTTCCAAAATAGACGAATTATGAATATCTTTTGTGTGTTTTGCAAGGATTCTTACCTCTTTGCTCTCCTTGTAAACTCTCTTCTCTAGTTTTTGTACCTTCAGATGTCTGATCATCTGTAAATCAGAAAACACAGTATTAGTTTTTTTATTTTAATAAGCTGCAATTTGAAAAATACAAAAAACTCTACGCGTCATTTAGCAAGAGAATACGCAACACTTTACTATAGTCTACGCAGTACTTTACAGAACTTTACGTGACATTTAAAATATTATTACGCGCCACTTAACAAATATCGAGCATAAAATAACTTTAAAATGCGTAAAAACACAATAAAAAGTGTGTAATAAGAAAGGTTGCACGCAGTAAAAGAATATTGAAAGGTGTGATTTCACTGTGTGAACGCCTGACTTTTCTCGCAAAGGCATGACTTCAAGCTTGATACACGGTGAAAGAATGATTTGTAGGCATGGCTTTGTTGTTTGTATGCGTGAACATTTACCTCACAGGTGTCGCTTTACCTGCAAAATGCAAAATGTAACAAGAAGAGACACAAAAACATGTAAATTAAGATGAAAAACAGAAATTAGAGGCCTAAAGCCCCACGGTGGCTGCCATTTGTGTATATATAAAGTATACCTTCATGAAATTAGTTTGAAATTTATCAATTCTATGGAAAGGTAATCTAAATTTAATCAAAGAATTGACAAATTAACAATAAGCATTCCATGGTTCTCTAACTAAGCATGCTAATGAAGCTCTCAGCCTTAATCTCCATTAGTGACAGTCCTAGAATGAGAAATGATGTTTGATAATGCCTAATATAGCTCTCAAATTCTCAAATTGCAATGCAATTCATTCAATCTTGCTCTCAAATTGCTCTATTATGCTCATAAATTGCTATGATCTTACAAAATTTCTCTATAGAGTAGATACAATTGCTCATGAATGCCTAGGATTCTTAATTCTCTTAAAATACATGGTATTTATAGGATTTCCCAAGGGTAGGGGGGTAGAGATAAGTTGATCATGATTTAAGCTTGGTTGAGTTGAAAGCTGTCAAATGATTTCAAATGGAGAGACCATTTAAATGGTGGTCTCAATGGTTGGGACAAAGAGACAAATTGAGTGGTGAGGATGTTGAAGGGTTAAATGAGTGATCAAGATTGCAAAGTTTGGAGTGATCCATGTGCTTTCAATCCTTGATTATCATTGGCTCTTCAAATTCTTGTCTCCTTTGTTGAAAGAAATAAGAATTTAATCAATTCAATTAATTAATTAAATAAATTAGCCATGTAAAGGAATAGGTTGATTTAGATTTTTGATTTAAACTATACAACTAATTGATTAAATCAATTACATAGTTTTTTATTAATATCTTTTAGGCTTAGATTTAATTAATTTATATATTTTTTAATTGATCCTTTGATTTTGATTTTATTTAGTCCCCTTTGATTTGATAAATTTTCATTTGATTTGATTAAGTACACCTGACCAAATTTAGGTGTCTACAATTAGTTATTATGTGTTTCTTTATCTAAGATATATATTATTAGATTTAATGTTTCATCTTGAGTGTGTAGAAAATTTGCGAGTGTATGATCAATAAAAGAAATTAGGATGTAAATATCATAAATATATCAAAAAGCATCTCAACTTGTCTAGTCCTTATGATTGAGTTGGGGACCATGTAACTTTTGTGGATATGTGTGTTTGTTTAACCTATCATAGATAAAATAAGGTTGAATTGGTGAGATACAGGGGGTCCCATGGTGTCCTGAAATTGGTGCAAGCCCATAGGAGTGTTACACTACTCGGATTCAAACAATATAACACTTCAATAGACAACTCAATTCCATGTGTGAATGCATAGTGTGTGGACATCTCTAGAGTGCACACATGTCCATGAATGCTTAGTATTTTGTTATGCATCCTTATGGCGGTAATATTAGGTCTCATTATGCTATCATGCATCTTAGGGGCTTTGCTTCTACATGGTGGCACGTGGAGGAGAAAAAGCTCCAAATCAACATTTCTTTGAAGCATCATCTAGGAGATCTTCTTAGAAAGATTGAACAAGAACATTACCTTTGAAAACTAATCGTCAGAGGCATGTCCATGAGTTGCATTAGATGGCTATAATTGTAGATCAATCTAAGTACTAATTTGAGCTTAAGTAGTATGCTAGTATTTTTTATGATGAGCCTATGTTAGTTCAACATTTTGTTTAGGGCTTGAATGCTCGTATCAATGGCGATCTTCGAGTATTTGAGCTTAAGATGTTGGAGGCCATTGTAGATAAGGTGGGATTGATTAAGGAGAAATTGACTAAGGGGTATGGAGGTCAAATAGAAGTTTGGATTGAGAGTGCACCTTCATCAAGATTGGGTACTCAAGGCACTTAGTCTCAGCATGCAAGATAATCTAGAGCACACTTTGCACCTCCTAGTTCAAGTCAATAGCAAAGATAGAGGTCTTCTCATGATCCTTAGAGTGGGAAATGTTCGGGTACTTAGGCTACTAGAGATGGCAATTGACACTATAATAAATGGGACCTCAATAGCTCGCTAACCTGCATTGAGTGGTCAACAAAGTTCTAGTATAGGTAGTTATCATTAGTCTAGTGCACCTTCCTAGGATGTAGATCTGGTGAGGTAGTGATAGATATCATCGGTATGTATGCAAAAGCACTATATACTTTGCAATTCAATCATGAGGCACAAAGAATTATTGAGGAGGCGATAAGAAATATGCTCCTTAAGCAATTCCTCTTTACATCATCATGCAAAATTAAAATATACAATAATGAAGAATGATTGAAAGCAACAATCAGTGAGATTGAGAAGATACTGATAGATTTCACTACAAAGAGAAATTTCTTTCTTGGAAAAATAAAAGAGTCTCTTATGCAATGATAAGAATAACTAGGCCAACATTCACTATTTTCCTTTGAATAAAATATATATTCTTAGATATATTTATGTAAGATTCTATGTATTTTTTTAAAAAGTTATATCTCTATCATCATATAAATATTAAGCTTTTTCAATATTGCATGTTTCATTTTTAGCCTTGTCATCTCATATGTTTTTGTTTATTAAAGAAAATTATTGCATTCTATTTTCTTCATCTCATACATAAACCTAGAAAAAAATCAAATATTTAATATTGGTGCATGCCAATTGGTTGTACATGTTATTAATATTGCCTACCATTTTAAATTACAAATGATGGACTCTATCGATGTGAAAATTCAAATTAAATAGATAATCAAATAAAACTCTAAAGACTACAAATTATGCTTGTCATAAAGAAAAAATAACTTTTCGTTGCCTCCAAAACTTTAAGAATCAAATACCAAAAATAGTAGATCAATCAACACAGAAAGATCACAATTAAATCTACTATACAATATTTATAGAAGAAGAAAAAAAGATTTAAAAAATGTAACATTGAATCAAACAACAATACTAAATTCATAACATACTACTAGAGAGATCATTCCTAAAGAAACGAATATGATCATTCACAAAAATTGTAGGAATTGGAAAATCATACCTTATTGCTTGCATAGAAATAAAATTTAAAGCTTCCCTGTAGTTCCAAGTAGGAGCTAATAAACATTTCACTATCATAAACAAGTTTTAATGGCCCATTTATAACCAAAACAAGAA
The DNA here is from genome assembly GCA_018584345.1 of Thuja plicata. Classification (NCBI taxonomy): domain Eukaryota; kingdom Viridiplantae; phylum Streptophyta; class Pinopsida; order Cupressales; family Cupressaceae; genus Thuja; species Thuja plicata. The sequence continues at coordinate 787,519 of MU227006.1, forward strand.
ATTATAGATTTTCTTCTACAAGCTTATTAAATATAAAATTATATTGTATATACTTTAAAGTGAGTTGTATAAAGAATCCCAAAGGACAATGATTTCGTGAAAGGTGACCACAAGACTTTTTATTTAATAATCTTATTATATTCATTAGGATAATGTTAATAGTTGAAAATTTGAAGGAGTTCATTAGAAATCCAAATCTTGTCAAATGTAGGGCCCTAACATTATGAAAGACAAGATTCACATCGTATTCTAAATGATTTTAATGGAATTTCTAGATTTAATATAAACAGTCTAAAGATATATTTCAAATAAATTCAATCTTAAAACAATTTATTTTCCTATATAAATCTAAATTCACAAATATTTAAATGTGTTAGACATAACATATGCTTATACTGTGTTGTGCTAGTTGTGTGCTCTAACTGGGCCCCTTGAGACTTAGCATCCTGTTGTTTTTTCTAGGTGAGCTCCCTTGATTTGGTTGTTGTTAATATAAAATACATGTGCTTATATTCTACTATTTAGATGTGTTTATACATTGGCAATAGACAAATTTCTCAATGAATTAGTAAATAATTAAAATTATTTACTATTCTGATTTAGTTTTACTAATATAGTTTTTATTTGAAGACCCAAGATTATAAAAAATAAATTATTCTAAAAAGTTTTAATAACATCATCAAACTAATATAAAATTATCTAAAACATTTAGAAATAAATTTTATTTTAAACTCTTCATTAATTTTTTTATTTAAATTTAAATTTACAAATATTTAACTCTACAATCCTAAAAAATTGCAAGACTTCACATAAATGAATTAAACAAATATAACCACCAACTAAACCTTTAGAAGGATTGTGGTAATATAATACATGCTTATATCATACTCTGGTTTGCACATCTGACTGAAGCATTAAATAATTTAAATTACCAATTTTGATTCATTTTTGCATACAAATTTTCACCCTGAAGTAATGTTGACCCTCTGTTAAACATCTCGACCCACAAAGATCAGTTGTTGACTGGCAGACACAGTCAACAGCCCGACCGACCAACAGAACGGAATATGTACACAATGAATGAAACCCAGTCGAGATACTCTGCTCCTCAAATTACATCACAATCTCTTACAATACCAGTCTGGAGACACTGTGAAATTGAAAACTAAACCTATAAAAACACCCTATCCAAGTAAAAAAATCACTTTTCCAGCAGTGAAATCGTTGATTAAAATCCTGTAACCACGATACATAAAATCCTAGGGTCGTAGTATAAATGACAGAATTCCAATCTCAGGAGACGGCCTTCCTGAGAGAAGTGAAGGAGACAGCAGAGCCAAGTGCACCCGCGGACACCTCCATATCAAACGAATCGTACTGCAAAAACATCTCTGCAATGAGGAGCCGAGCAATCATGACAACAAAATCCTTCCCTGCACACTGCTTATTATTAACGGAGGGATTCTCCGTTTCAGGGCCATTGGACCAAAGCACAAAACGTAGCAGCTGTTGCCCCTGTTCGCCCATGAACCGGCGGGGCACAAAATCCTCAGGGGACTCAAAAACCAGAGGATCCCTTGTAGCGAAGGGCTGGTACCCTCCCAGAAGCTCCCCTTTCTTTACCTTAAAAAGCCCATCATGAGATTCCACCAAAAAATCCTTCTTCGCCCTCCCGTACTGAAACGGCACAGGGGGCTCAAGTCTCAATACCTCATACACCGTCGATTTCACCAGCGGCATGTTCTCCAGAGCCCGCATGCTGATCCGCCCGCCCGCGGTTCGAACCGCGGCACGGACTTCGTCGGCCAGGTCCTTGTGCAGCTGCGCGCCGGATCGCCCGATTAATCGAACGATCGAGGGGAAAAGCAGTAACATCCCGCCCCATGTGTTGAAACAGATGTTGAAGAGCAGATTGTGTGAGGCCTCGTCGCGTGTGAGCCCGAATTTCTCCGCGGATTCGAGAGCCCGAGTCGCGTGAGTGTTGAAGAATCCGTGCAGTTTCTCGTAGTCCTTCTTCACGAGGCCAAATGGCAGGGGAAAGAAATGGATTGTGAGTTCTTCCAGTCCTCTCGGGAGGCCAATGCTGGTGAGGGGTGCGAGCTGGAAGAAGATCCATTTCTTCATCAGTGACGGCCCGTCGGATCCCAAACTGGCCGGGCCCGGAGCCGCGGGGTCCCTGTCCATGACGGATCTGCAGAGGAAATTGAAGGTCATGTGCTCCGAAGCGTCGTTGAACACCGCCCGCCCCTTCTCCGCCAGGGCCTTTTCCAGTGTTTCCCAGAGTTCATGCGTTGCACGGCTGAACTCCGGGATCCATTTGTCCCGGTTCATCATGAGCACCTCGAAGCAGAAGTTCTTCAGCTTCGCGTGGTTCTCTTCGTCGGGATCCAGGTAGGAGAGAGTTCTGTACCCGCCGGTGTAGTCCGTGCTGGGCATGTATGTTCCGGTGAACAGATCCCGCTTTTCGACCCGACTGGTGTCGAAGAGCACCGGGAAGCTCTTGGCGTCCAGGAGCATTATGACCCGCGGGTCGGGAAAAAAGAGCCCACCCGGCGGCATGTTGACCCGGTACACTGTGCTCTGGTATTTGTCCATCCGGCTCTTGAAGAATTTTTCTCTGTCATTGAAGAAGTCCTTCCGGTCGCCGAGGAGTCCGAACAGAGGCGGTCCGTACGTGCCCGGGATGTCCTTCACGAGCTTCAACGGAGCCTCCGTCTGCGGTGCCTTTTCGGACACCGATGCTCGGATTTTTGTGGGGTGTGAGAGTTTGTAGGAAACTCTGGATGTGGGGATCCTAGGGAGAGTTATATGGTCTGTGCTTGTGATCGCCAGGGCTTGCCCTGCTATGGCTGCCGATTGCAGAGCATATGCCATCGCAGGATCTCTTCTTGTTTTCTCTCTGTCTTGTACAGGTGGGTATGAAGCATAAACTGCAGAAACTGAGACTTTGTGTGATCTGCACTGACTGTGGACTGCTGCTGCTCTTCTAAAGATCCGATTTTGGACTGCTGTTCTTCCCAAGATGGGATTTTGAGGAGTTAGGTAAGTGCGCTAGTGAGTATTTAAAGCATGCTTGTGTGGATCGAGAAGAAGAATAGTAGGTGGCGCCAGGTGGGCCAGAAAGAGATAATGGAGACCGTTTTTCCAGTGTTTTTTAGGTCGGAAGTTCGTGAGGCGACAAGGGGCGGAGGAGGACATTGGTGGGGGGAAAATACCCCGCAGGTGCCGTGGCGGTGTAAAGTGTTGAACACGTGAAAGTTGATTAAAACTTTCTGATTTTTCCCGAGTCCACGATCGAATTTTTTTGGGTCTTAGGTTGGGAGGAGATCAATTTGGGTCTGAGCTTAGGTATTTGTACAGAAGCTACCTACGCGTTCCGACTGTTACGAGTCAAAATCCTGGTCTGTAACGACGGTGTTACCTGAATTCTCCCGTTGACCCTAAAACCCAAGGAAAACCTCTTTGTAGTTGTGACGTCTATTAAAGGATCAGACTGTATCTTTATTTAATTTTTATTTTTGTATTGATGGAAAATAGAAAATTCTTAATAAATACTATTAAAGGTGCATTTGATATGTAGACCTAAAAACACTACTGGTTATATTTATTTATTATTAAAAGAAAATAAAAAATTACAGAATTTTGATTTTCAATTAATTAATAAATATGGTCAAAGGTACATTTGGTATTTGTATTTGTAATAGCTTTTTTTTATGAACCTTGTAGCTTCCTTGCAATGTCACCAAAATTTGGAACTTCTTTTTTCCTCAAAATGAAATGGTGCAAATAGTATATATTCATGTTGTTTTTCATTTTCTATGTTTTCTTCCCACTATCTTTGTGGTTTTTTAGAATGTTTCAATTTAATAAAAAGATGTATTGGAGTTTGGTTCCTACCATTGATTAGTTTGTAAAATGGAGATAAAGATTATGAAATAGTGTGGTGTCCCCTTTAATTAATTTTAATTTGGTGAGTCTTACAACTTTCTATTTTAGCAATTTTTGTAGGCTATCGTTAAGAATGAGAGAAGTAATTTAATTAATATTTATTTTTTAACTCATAATGCTTAGACTCATTAAATATTTAAATATTTACAAGCAATCACACCTTGGTGTTTAATGGGTGGACCGAAGAGACGTAGACGGTCAATTAGGAAAAAATATGGTCTATTTTTTTCCTACTTTTTAGTAGTGCATGAGATCAATTGTTAGGTCATTCAACAAATGATGTTTGTGCAAAAAGATCTTGATGGAGAAGTGATATCTTCAAACCAACGATGTATCCACTTACAAGAATGCAAATATGACTAAAACGAATCCTCTACATCAAGAAAATAATGGTATTAAAGAAAGATTTTTTTTCATGGTCAAATTTAGCCACCCTTGAATTCGAACAACTAAAATAAGCTCTCACTTCAACTCGAGTACTAGCTACCCCAGACTTCTCTAAGACATTTGTGGTAGAATGTGATGTTTTCGAACATGGAATTAGAGCAATAATAATACAAAAAAGGGTATCCTACAGACTTTGAGAGTCGATAACTCAAAGGAAAAAATTAGTAAGGCCCACACATGACAAGGAAATGTTAGCCATTGTTTATGGCATCAAATATTTAATGGGTGGTTATTTCAAAGTCGAGACAGATTATGAGAGTTTGAGAAATATTTTGGAATAATGTTTGTCCTCGCCAAAACAACAAAAATGGGTTAGCAAGATGCTAGGGTATAACTTTGAAATCATTTCTACAAAAATGGTATAGAAAATATCATAGCTAATGTCACTTCTCGATAAGAAGTAGAGGAAGCAAATATTGTGTTATTTCCTTATCAAAACCTGAATGGTTAGAAATTATATAAAAAGAGTGGAAACATGATCCTCAAATACATAATCTCTTTCTAAAACTTCAACATGACCCATCTTCTTTTGGTAAGTATGTTTGGAAAGAAGATAGAAATTATGGTGCAAAGATAGATTATTTTTTTTGTAAAATTCTCACTTAAAAGAAGACACAATATATCAAATGCATGATTCACAAATAAGACATTCATGATTTTTAAAGACCTATCAACATTAAAAGAAAGATTTCTTATGGGAAGGTCTAAAAGTAGATGTTAATAAATTTGTTGTTCATTGTTTAATATGCCAAAGAAATAAAATGGGAAATAAGAAAGACCTCGGGTCTCTTATAACCATTACATATTCCAGCACAAAGTTGGGAGGAAATATCAATGGACTTCATTACAACGTTGCCAAAGTCTAATAACATTAATGTGATTTTGGTGGTTGTGGATAGACTCACTAAGTATGCACATTTTTTGTTGACCTTCTCATCCCTTTCATGCCAATATTGTGGCTAAAGTGTTCATGAAAAATGTACAAAAAAGTATGGAATTTCCAAAATCATATTGAGTGACCTTGACCTTATCTTCACTAACAAATTTTAGATAAACTTATTTACAACATGGGGTACAAAACTAGCATATAGTTCCTCCTATCATCCACAATCATATTGCCAAAAGAAAAACATGAATAAATATTTGGAAGGATACTTATGTTGTTTTCCCTTCAACGAACAAGCACAATGGTCAAATGACCTCCACTAGTAGATTGTTGGTATAACACATCATTTCATGCGTGCTCTAAAATGAATCCATTTGAGGATCTTTATGGCTACGCTAACCATTTCTACTTATTATTTACAATCTTATCCTAAAGCAATAGAGAGTCGTATTTAACACCAACAAGAAATACTACAAATCCTTAAGGATAATCTAACTATGGCTCAAAATAAAATAAAATAAAAAGATGATCAATATTGTAGTGGGATGATTGGGCATTCTTTGATTATAACCTTTCAAAAAATTAAGAACTGTAGACACCTAAAATTGTCTTGACACTTGCTAGCACACTTTTACTAATTTTTCTCTTAGTTAAATAAATAAATTTAATTAATTCAAAAATCAAAATTTCCCTCCTCCTATAATTAAATAATTTTTAATTATTTAACTATCTAATTTCTTCTAATCTTAATGAAATAATTTTATTATTTAATGAATCCCTTTCATACACTTTAATTAAATAATTTATATTATTTAATTAACTCTATTTCTATTTCTCTTTCATAATTAAATATTTATTCTAAATTATTTAATTAACTAACAAAGTCTTCTATGATCAAATGAATTCTTTAATTTATTTAATTAACCACTTTTCATAAATAAATTCGTTTAAAAAATAGGTACTTTTTTTTTAAAATTTATCTATTCATGCACATGAATTAAATAAGTTATTTATTTAATTATTTTTCTAATTATTCTCACATGATCAATTAAATAATTATTAATTATTAAATACTAATTAAATCTTTAGTTGCATATCTTTAACTCCTACTAGCTTTTAATTCCTCTCTCATTCAATTCGCTAAATAGATCAATCAAATTACTTAACTCCTCAACCAATTAAGTTTATCTCCATCATGCCAATCAAGTCCTTTCAACAGATCTCAACCATTCATCAATTTTGTTGACCTCTTAATCTCAATCATTGATTGAAATACTTGAAATCTATTGAGATCAAGAAAAGCCAAAATCTGTCCCAAGAATTACCCTTGTCAAACATAACTCAAACTCTCCTCGAGAGTTTATCCTTTTTTGTTTGCTTTATATCACTTATTTTAGTTTTAAAACTTGGATAACACCATTTCTCTCACACCCTATGGAGGACCTTACACTAGGTTTGTTGGTGCCCAAAAACACTGAATTGAATTTCCTTTGGACTTGCCAATCCAATGATGGGAAATCCAATTATTTTTGGCCAACTAACGGGAATGATCAATTATGATCCTCTTCCCCTACGCTTCTCGCTCTGTAGGACCAAGGCGGGTGAACCTTCACCTGAATAGGCTTTTTATGGTAGATAACCTGTGTATGAAACTCAAACTTCCGTCTCTCAAAGTATGGCAAGGAACTTGAAATAAATATAACTAAAATCAATATATCATGAA
>MU227006.1:847266-889002 GCA_018584345.1 Thuja plicata
AGTCATATAATGACAAGGATATATACATGGTGTACATACTAAACACTTTAGTATTATGCACATATCAGTTTTTGATACTAATGTCAAAGGGGGAGATTGAAGACATTATATTTTACCATTAGTATATGCAAGGAAAAATAGGATCTACAACATCGGTTCACACTACACTGACAGACATGGCACAACACTACCTGACACCAAGGTTACCCAATAATACCAAGTACAAAGCATTCTGACAAATAGTATTCAGTGTTACCCAATGACAAAAAGGACAAAGGAACCCGACGAGTAACCAACAGTGCAACCTGACGAAATAGAAAAGAGTGGAACCCAATAGATGAAGGGAACCCGATAATCAATTCAATAAAGGAACACTGACAGAATTTCAGTTCAACCCAATGATCAAGAACCAACAATAAGTTACATCCCGCAAAAAGTGGATCTGACTTTCCACGTCAGATAAATCACTGAATTTTTATATTTAGCTTCTTGATTTGTTTTAAATCCATTATGTGTGGAGAAAACAATGTAATTATTATTGTTTTAATCAATGTAATTGTTTTAAAACATGCAAACCAAAGGATCAAGGTCAAGTTGTATACCTTGGATCAAGAGTTAACATTGTAATGCGTGATTCTAGAATAGGTCAAATACTTGTATAAATAGATGCTCAATCAATTGTGAACATGTTGTTTGATGATGATTGTAGCCACTAAGAGCATCTAAGGATCAGACAAGAGAATTCATGTAGAAGGACATAAAAGGATCAATTCAGTTTCAAGAACAGAACACAGGCTACCGACAAGTAGGAAAAGGTATTAATCAATCACTATAGGTGATATTTGTATTCTAAGAGATTTAAAGGATTTGTAATAAGAAATTATAGATTGCATATAGTCTGGTCAAACATATTGTACTCATTTTAACAAGTGTATTATACTTAAGAAATCCTTTCAAGGAAGGTGGACTTAACAGTCCTATTATAAATATCTTAATCAAGTGCACACTTCATTAGTGTTGTTAAAAGCTCTTAAAAAAGTAGATCTTAATAGGTATCCACTTTAATACTCCTAACATGGTAGATCATCAGAAGTGATCAATTGTAAGCCTTTACCGGCTCCCTTCCATTCTGCAGATAGTGAAGTTTTGTGGGTTCCATCCCCACTGCAGTTTTTACTTCCTAGCAAGAGTTTTATGCGATATCATATCTTGTGTTATGTGTTTATTATTTTCATGAATGTTGCATATAATTAAGATTATGAATTAATACTACATACATAAGAAAGAACATCAGATATGGTCGGTAATACAGTAAAGAATGATTACTAATGATGAAAGGTGAAAAGTGTTAAAAGTTTTAGAGGTACTGATTCACCCCTCCCCTCTTAGTACTACTTCCCATTAAGCCCAACATTTTAGATTGAGGAGGTAGGGTCTAGCTCCTCCACTGGTAGTAGCAATACTAGCATGAGTGAGAGCAGTGAGGAGGACTCTTGGGTAGTGCGGGGCATTGGGAGGAGGGATTGAGTGGGAGGGGAGAGGAGGGTGATATAGATGTAGACATGGGTGGATAGGATGATGATCCATTGGAGGTAGATAGGCTTTCTCTAGAGGTTACAGATCTACAGCAGTGATTAGAAGTAGCAGAGGCACGTGTTACCACCTTGGAGGGGAGAGTCACAATTACTGATAATAGGGATCGATAGGCTCGCACAGAGGTTAGAGCCTTTATTTATGACATATGGGATGCATCCCATCGGGATATTCTTGACATATTTTGGAGATCTGGGAGGCCTAGAGAGAGAAAGACTACTGGAGCCAACACTACAAGGAGGTTGTTCCTTTTGCACAATGGGTGCCTAGTTATATTTCTTCCCAGAGATCCAATAGACCACTAAGGTCTTAGAGTAATGGTGTTGGAGCTCCTGCTCCACAGCAGAGGACTACACCTGATATCCATGTGTTAGTTAGAAGAAAGTTTGTGGGAAGTTATCTCTTGAATTGATTGATAGATAGGATGGTGAATCGAAGTAGCTACCGAGTTTTCCAATTTTGTTCATCATTGCACCTTATTATGAAAAAGGAAGAGCATCCAATGCACCCAAATATTTCTCACCTGGATACTGCTATGATCTTTGATAAGCAAAAGGACTAGAGAAACTAAAAAGAAAGAGAACCAAATGCACCCAGATATTGACCATCTGGATACCGCTATGATCTCTAATTTTAAAAAGAAAGAGAACAAAATGCACCCAGATATTGACCATCCGAATACAGCTATGATCTTTGATTTTGAAAAGAAAGAGATCCAAATGCACCCATATATTTACCATCTGGATACCGCTATAATCTCTAAATAATCCAAAATACAAAACCAAGATAGAAAATCCAATGCACCCATATATAGACCATCTGGATATCGCTATGAATTTATTGGTAACAACAAGAAGATAATAGATTAGGATTGTCCAATTCTTTTCCAAGGTTAAGTTCATATTGTGGAACTACGTGGCTGCCAAATATGTGACAATGCCTATCACATTTATCTTGAATCATCATTGCCCCAGGATTGAATTGAAACATTCCACAAATATCAATCAAAGAAAACAAGATCATGATCCATCATAGCTACTCTCATCACTCGGTCGTATCCTTGAGTAGCGTAAGAACATAATTGTAAAAGATAAACTGACAATAGGCTGACATGACTGACCTAGTCAACAGTTTACTATTTCTTGATTTGCATATTTTTTGATGCTTTATTGTGTCTAGTTTCAGGAATGGATGACTCATATAAGACTGATCTAACTGGTTTTGAGTGTATCGGTCACTGTGTAAGACAATTGATTAGTTTGATTTGAATATTGATTTATTGATTGATGGACAAATTGGATTACTGATAAGGCTAAGTCATATGAATCCATTGTCGATTTGCAAAGCTCATGGTTTTTACATTTGATTGATTGTTTGATTGTCTTTCACGTGATGATAATAGAGTTGGTTTTATTGCTGAGATTTTGCAATATTTGATTTTTTATGTTAATTGATTTTTTCAGGACATTTTTCTCTTTTTAGGATTTTTGATGACTTTTTAAGATTTTTTGGGATTTTTATAGGAATTTTAGAATTGTCCCCTAGTTTGGTGGACCAGTACAAACCTTGGATAAGTGTGGTGCTCAAAGGGGATTGTGCTTCTGAAAATAAACTTGGGTAGTCAATCTTGCATGCGGGGAGCACAAGCTTTGATGTTTTGGAGTGTCATTGATGGCGAAGCAGGATTTCAACACTTGGCACCTGTTTGCAAGATTTTCACCAAGGTACCTACCCAATAGTGCCTATTTTCCAAGTTTTCACTAAGAGAGTGAATCTATTTTCTCTTTACTTTTTTTATTTTTGAATTTTTTTGTTTTCGCCAAGGCGCCTTTTTGCAAGGTTTTCACCAAGGTAACCTTTTGTTTTTTATATTTTTTTATATTTTTTGGATATTAGATATGTGTCTTGGCCTTGAGACCTCAAGTTTAGAACCTCTTGAGGTGCATGTTGTTGATGTAACCAGGGATTTGAACTCTTTATTGAGTCCTCAATCGATATTGCCCACTGTTGCATGATGTTATAATGATGGAGGGTCCTAACCAATTAGGTTCAAACTTTTTTGGTTTAATCCTTTTTGCTTGGTTCTTTTGATTCTCCATAAGGATGAGGTCTCCTACCTCAAAGGTTTGTGGTTTGAACTTCTTTTGATAGTTCCTTCTAAGGTGATTTTGATAGCCTTGTAAGTGATTGAGTGCATTTTGTCTTCTCTCATCCAACAGTTCTATTTCATTGAGTCTTGCTACTCTATAGTCTTCATTTGAGGGGTAGGACCGCCTCTAATCCATATACTAGTGAGAATGGAGTTGCTCATGTGGGAGTTCTAACACTAGTTCTATATGCCCATAATGCGGGACTGAGTTGTAAATGCCAGTCTCGCCCTAATTCATTGACTATTTTCTTTAAGTTCTTCAGGATGATTTTGTTTGTGGCTTCATCTTGTTCATTCACTTAGGGATAGTAGAATGAAGAGAAACCTTTCTTTATCTGGAAATTCTCACATAGAGCTTCAACATATTGATTTTGAAAAGGTGTACCATGATCTCTGAGTATGGTTTGAGGGATTCCATATCGACAGATGATGTTGTTTAATATGAACATAGATATTTTCTTACTAGCGATGTAGGTGAGAGGAATGGCTTCCACCAATTTGGTGAAGTACTTTGTTGCTGCAATGATGTACTTGTGACCATTAGAACAGGTTGGTGTAATCTTACTCACTAGGTCAAATCCACATTTAGGAAATGGCCATGGTGAAGTGATGGGATTGAGTTCTTGGGCTGGTGCATGGATGGGATCTCTGTGAATTTGACATTGTCAACACCTTTGCACATATTTCTTAGCATCTATCTCTACTCTGGGCCAGTAGTATCCCATTCTGATGATCTTCTTTCCCAAACTATTTCCACCTACATGGGCTCTAAAAATTCCCTCATGTACCTCGTACAAGGCTCTTTGGGATTCCATGGAAGTGAGACATCGTAAAACCATTTCGTCTAGACTTCTTCTATATAGTGTACTAGAGAGAAGGGTGTACCTAGAGGCTTGGCAGATGAGGGACATATTTTGGTTCCTAGATAATTTGGGTGGTAGGATATTGTTTTGGAGTTAATTGTATACATCATGGTACCAGGGGACTCAGGACCAACAAGGATGCACACTGACTCTATGATTGGAGCTTGATATGCAGGTATCATTAATTGTTCCACTAGAAATTGGAATTTGGTTTCATTACTCGGCATGTCAATCAAGGATGTTATTCTAGCCATCACATATGCTACTTTGTTTTGAACTCTTGGAACCTGTTCAAATACAATAAAATGAAAATAAGCCCACAGCCTGTCCATCAGCTCTCTATATGGGATCAATTTCTTGTCTTTTGTCATGTATTCATTGTTTAGTTTCCTGATGATCAATTGGGAATCACCATAGAATTTTAGGTTCTTTATCCTCCATTGTATAGTTGTCTTTAATCTGATGACTAGATCTTCATACTCAGCTATGTTGTTTGTGCATGGAAAGTTGAGTTGGAAATACTTAGGAATTGCGTCATTATTTGGAGTAATGAGTACTATCCCTGCTCCTGCACCACAGTTTGTATATGAACTATCAAAGAATAATTACCAAACCTCTATTTTTTGTTGTTCTATGAGAATGGATTCATCTGGGAAGTCAGACACTATAGGATGATGATCTTGAGTTGGTGCCTCTTCTATTTAGTCTAAAATTACTTTCCCTTTGATAGCCTTTCGATTCACGTACTCTAAGTCAAATTCACTTAAGATCATCACCCATTTGGCGAGTCATCCTATTAGTGAAAATTGACTCAAAAAGTACTTCAATGGATCAATGTGTGTTATTAGCTTTTTTTGATGACTTGGCATGTAATGTCTTAACTTCTTGGAGGCAAAGACAACTACCCGTTTCTCCATTGGATCCTATTCTAATCCTAATCTGTCCACAATATGCTTTGGAATTATAGAACTAGTAGCACCTAAATCAATCATTCAATTATGTGCTAGGTATTGTCCTATAATTATAGATACATAGAAAGGTGGTGGTTTGACTAGATTAGGCTAGTGGTGATTACTTTTGGAGTTAGTTGTAGTGTCTCTCCCATTTTCTTTCTGCATGACATCCTGATGGACATGGATTTGACCTTATATGGTTGTATAGCATGATCATGGTGGACTTGTGAGAGGTTTATACCTTTGGGGTGATCTAATTTATGATGTTGCATCATCAAGCTACTTATGATTTCATGTTGGCATCTTGAGATACACCCAATTCAGTTTAGTCTTGTGCTCATTCTGAGATTACTACTCTGGTTATGATTGGTATTTGGCTTATGAGGCTTATGATGTGATTTTATGGTTTCACTAAGGTATGTGTCAATTATTACCTAGACCTTTATTATATCACATGGTATTCCATGATTACCCGTGTATTTAATCAGGTGTTTGCACTATGTGATGTATTTGATTATTGCCCCTTATTTCACTTACTGGAACATTTTCGATCTATATGTTAGATATGTTGCTATTAGTGTTTTAACCAGATCTTCACTATGATGTCTTATGATTTTATCTAGTGTATTCTGCATCGGGATTACAGATTTTATATCAGGATGATTTTATGGGACTTTATGATGTGTTATGCCATATATGTTGTTGGGTATTTCAGTTGCTTACTTTCATTGATATATGCTCATGAGAATAGTCATAAAATGGTTTATTTAAATGTTTTTAATTTAGATGCAGTGTTAATGTGATTATATGATGTGTGATGCCTCACCGCACCAGTGTTATGCATTTTTTCCTTAGTGTTGGTATGAAGTGATAGGGAGTCATAGTCGCTTGCTTGTGAGATCTACATGATGTCCTACTCTCCTTCACTATCATTAATTGAGGAATTTTTATTGATTTTATATGTGCTTTGGCTATTTATATATTGTGAGCAGCTACACTTGATGTTTTCATGTTTTAGTGAACAGGTACTAGGCATATTCATCCTGAGTTGCAAGAATTGAGTGTGCGCCTATGTTGCCAGCAGTGGCACCAGGAGATAGTAACTTTGGCCCCCTTCATATCTAATCCAATGTTGTCCCTGTATGGATGGTGTATCTTTTGTTGATATATTATTATCTCTATTATGTGTTGGCAAATCCGGATTCATAGTGCATTTGTGATCGACCAGTGATTTTTGTGCATTAGAGTTCCTAGAATTATCACGAAAGGATTTTATTTAAATGTTGATTTAATATGTTTGGGGAATTTTTATATTTATTTTAATTATCGGCGAATTTTTTGTAGTTGGATTTCAATTAAATTGGAGTTGATTTATTTATTTGGGTTAAGGCCTAATTTGATTATTTAATTATTTAAATAATCTATTTTATAAGTCACTTTTGGAAAAGTGCTTATAATGCCAAAAAGTGAGTTTTTACACTCACTTCTCATATTAAGTTTTGAGAAATAGAGATTTTTGCTCAAACCCTCTTGTGAGAAATTTAGAGAATTGCTCGTTGTGTTTGATCTGGCTGTCAAATTCATGCATGGAGCGACTTGTTGGATTTGCGCCATGAATCTCCATCTTCCTATGGAGTCCTTTATGATTTCATGGAGTCTCCATTATTTCCTCCCTTTTCTTGGTTTTTACATTTGTGTGAGGTAGGACATCTCACCATTTTTTAAATTACTCCATATTTTCATATGAAATCAATTGCAATAGTTGAGTGGGATGAGAATTATCATTCCCCCATGTTCTTGATTTATTTCATCACCCGGTTGGATAGGTGTAGATATTTCTTGCTTTCCCTGATTGGATTTTGGGGTTTTGGTAATGTTATGCTGCCATATTTCTGGAAAGTGCCTAGATCTGGAATTTTATTTATTAAATGTGTCATTGGGTATATTTAGACAAATGAGTTTTGATTTCATTGAAATCTAAGATGTTTGAATTTTTGGCATTTTGGGTGTTCCTTGTTTTGCGTGCCATACAAAACTTGTATGCCATCATGTTTGGCATGATTGGCCTATTGGAGGTTGTAGTACTCTAGCTTTGTAGTAGGATTGTGTAAGAAAAATGTATTAAGGTCATTTTGGTTATTGTCTATCACAATCCAAACTTGCCCATTTGATATTAAAATGTTGTTTTTGTATCTTGTCAGATTTTGCCAGAAATTGATATCTTTTATGCTTCCGAGCTCCTCACTTGGTTTTGGGATGTGAGTAGAATATTGGATAATTTGGGGATGTTGGTATCCCATTTTTATATGTTAGACCAACTTGGGAACCATGCTCTTGGCGATGAGGCCAATAGAGCATTCTTGTGCATAACCTTCTTGCCTTGGATTTTTGGCCTATTGGGTTTGTTATTGTGTTGCCTTTGTTTTGACACCCTCCATGCTTGATTTTAAGCTCACATGTGACATCTAGATGTGAGGTGTTTAATACTACATCCAGGCATGTAGTTGAGCCATGCTCCTATGTTGAGGTCTAAGTGACCTGTACTCTTGGTGTTTGAGACCAATAAAGTTTACCATGTTTTGGTGGGTTATGACTTTGAGTCTTTTATGGATTTTTCCTAATTTCATTATTGTGATTTTATTTATGTTCCTTGTGCCTCATTTTATAATGAGATGATCCTAGTGTTTTGGTAATGGTCTGGAGTAGCTCCTTACATAGATCTCATCTTGTAAGTGGCTGGCACAGGATACAAGAATTGGTATCTTAATAAGTGATAACTTAATAAATTAACTTAGGGTGAAAGACATTATAAAAAGAAAAGAGAATTACTATGAAAATCTCACTGCTTGAGGGTGTTTCCTAGAGGTGAGTATGTATCTATCTGTCTGAGGGAATTGACTTGAGATATGTACCGATGTATGTTTGTTTGTAGATGTTGACTTGAGACTCGATGCTACTTGGGATGCTGAGAGCCAAGTAATAACACTCCACCTTGAGTCCCTTGACTATACCCATGTTAGTACTGAGTATTCTACATTTTTTGTTTATACTTACACTGTTGCTTCATCCTTGAGTCATGCATTTTGATTGATGTGTGTGAGAGTCATTCCTTTCTTGCATGTATTCCTTGTGTTTGTGGTTGAGTTACCATCTCCATGAGCACGATGGGGTGGACCTGAGGGTTCTACATGGTAGGGTGGTGTTGTAATTCTATACCACTGCTAGGGACAATTGTATAGGTGGTGGGCCTCCTCTGGATTCACATAGTTTGAGCTTTGAGGGCTCCATGTTGTACTTCACTTGGCTCATGTGGTATGTATTTATATGCTCATTAGTTATGTTCTTAGAGTAGCTTACTTATTTATTTTATTTATTGAAATCAAGTGGATGATGCCTTGATATGAATGTATCTGGTACTCCCTAGTGTGGAGCTAGCTTGTATTTCATGTCATACATTGGTGTCAGCAATCCTATCCAGCCGTTGTACTGATGAACCCATTCATTGTATGTTTTGGCAACAATGGTCACTTTTTTTGGACTGCACTTGATTAAAGTGGATGGAAAAAAATAAAGATTCCATAAATTTCTTTTAGGTTCATTTTATTGTAGAGCACATTAGGACCTTTCTGATTCTTTTTGAAGGGAGTCAAATAGACATCGGATGCAAAAGTTATGGCCCCTGGAGAAATTTTTCATATGGAATTCCATCCTATTTCGTATGAAATTAAATTATATTTCATATGGGATGATATACTTTTTCATATGAGAGTTATGCTTTGTATAGGACACCATCCTGTTTCGCACGAAACCCTGTTTCTATGGCATTTCATCCTAGTTTGTATCATGGACAGTGGGCACCTCCATTCATATTCTGAAAAACCTAATTATGGTTCCAAATACCCTCTTTCAAGTAGAGACCATCTCATTATTTTCAGACCAGTTTTGTTTCCGCTAGTGAATTTTTCCCTTTCTTTCTCATTGTCAACTTCTTTATTGTATTTTCGCGAGGGTGTTGTGGTCCCCTTGATGGGCAATCGTTGAAGATGGTCCAGTCATGATCCATGGAGTTTTTTGAAGTGATGTGAACTCTCATAAAGTGAGTTGAACATGCATATTTCATTCACACTTGAGTATAGGTTACTTTGTAACCTTTGGAAGAGTTGTTAAGTCTGTCGCTTGCATATGATCATGTTGCAATTGTCATGCTATCTCTAGCATGTAGTATCATGTTTATGTTGTGTTTATCTGATGCACTTGTTTACATAATATGTATGTTATCTTATATTATGTTTACAAAAAAAAAAAATTATTGTATATTTAACCCTTTTTTCCAAGGGTTCCCAGGTCAGGCACTACATCTGGTATCAGATCCTATGTTCATACGTTGGTATCTCTACGTTTATGTTTCCTACTTAGTGGATATTGTGGATATATGAGAGCATGTGTTTTGAGTTGTGAGATAGTGGTTACTTGTTTCTTGGGTTCCCAACAGCGGCATTCCTAAGTGTTCTTGACGAATCGACCCATGTGACATGCAGTGAATTAAGAGTATCTCCTAGACCTTTTCACCTTCTATGGATTAATGATACCCCTGTGTGAGCATCTCTTCCAAGCACTTTAGACTTCTTGATCGGTATGTTTCTCATGCATTTTAGAGAGTTTGATGACATTTGTGTGTATGCCTTGGCAAATATGATTATATTTTTATTTGTTATAGTACAATAGATTATATGTATATGTTGATCTTTGGTTTCTTTCGGTGCTTAGTAGCCCATAAGTGGTTGACTTTCCTGTGTGACCATGTGTAGTTAGATTTATTTATTGGTTTCCATGCATGGCCTTGAGTGCCTATTGTTTGAATCATCATGGGATGTGGTGCTCTATATTATTATGATTATTTCATTAATGTGAGAGTAATGAAATGGATTATGTTGTATATACTTGGCATCTTATTTTTTGCGTTGTTATGCATTCCTCTTGTAGAGTGATGTTTATGTACTATGATAAATGTTGAAAAGAGACATTCCTTGTTAATGAGAAGTGTGATTATTTACTACAATAGATCATTTGGGTTAATGACTTATGTCCTCAAATTACATGGTTTCTTAATATTTTTGTGAAAAATTATTTGGATGTTTGACATCAAGTTGAATTATCTCCTTCGATGGAATCATGTGAATCTAGCATTTTGTACCTTGTTACCTTTGATCTATGTTTCATTTAGTACAATGAGGCCTTTGAGTCAGTGGAGATTATCCGTCACTTGTGTGATGTTGATATTGTTTCTATACCTTGAGAGTTGTGCATACCCCATTTGTGGGAAGAACCTTTGTGGTTGTTGGCCAATCATTCCTTGAGACATTTTTGTGTAAACCCTCTTGTATGAGTGTGTTGAACACCCCTCTGAGAGAGTGAGTCTCATGTTTCAACCTTGTGTGTGTTTCTCCTTGTGGTCGTAATTACCCTTCGATGTGTTGCATAACCGTAGTTCTTGTGTTGTACTTTCTACATAGCTTTTGAGGTTTTTTGTAGACCCTCATCTGATTGAGACTCTCCATAATGAAATTACTACATTGCATAGAAAAGAGAAAGAAAATTGAAATTAAAATAAATATTTCTGCTTTTCTTAGAAGTATAGTGATGCATATGATTTAGATTTTAGACGACTCATTGTTTGATGTGGGTGTTGAGTATGTTCTCTAACATTGCTGAGATGATGAGTTCCTTAGTATCATGTGGTAGTTACTCCCTCTTATGTGACATATGTGAGTGGAAATGTTTCATGAATGAATTACAAAATTGATTTATTTTATTTTATTGGTGGACCTTTCCACATGTTGTGTGGGTTATCTTTATTTTGGGTATTTCTTACACTTGGTTTAGTCACCGAAACTCTCTTATCCATATCTTTGTGACAGTTGTCACAATTGATATATTCTTGAGTTGCATGCATTTTTGGAATTTATTATTGGAATAGACAATTCCCTCATTTAGGTTTTTCCCTTTGTATCAAGGTGACTATTCTGAATGTTTTCTTCTGGTGCCTAGTTTTGTATTGTGTGACTATCATGTTTCATGCAGACTGCTCATAGTACGTGCAAGGGAGAACATTATGGAGAACATATTATATTGCGCTTGTTGATTAGTAAAGATGTTAATGAGAATTTCTTCTAGTTTAAATTATGAGAAAATATTATTTTACTTATAAGAGAAATGCAAAATGATAATGAAGTATATGCATATTAGCATTAATTGATTTCGAGATGCATGAAATTGTAAATATTCCCTTATATGGATGTTAGTAGCTACATTGTTAAATTTTTGAGTAATTGTGTACCATGTGAATGAGTTTAGTTACTTCATGATCCTCTTTGTAAATTATCAAGAAATGAATGGTTGGTTTTGGTAGACCCCATTTTGAGTATTAATTAAGATCATGTTATAAATGCTATTTTATATTAAGATCATTGTGCATCTTATGTGGTATTAGTGGAGCTTGAATTCTTGCATTGATTTCTAGCGTGTATTCTCATTGAGATTCTTGTTTGATCCCTAGATGTGATTTGGAGACCTTGAGTGTCTCCCTTCTTAGCATTTTTATTCTAGATATTTGGGTGTGACTTAGCCCACCTATGAGTTTGGATCCATGTTGTGGGTCTTGATGACCACATATTTCTATTGTGCTTCCCTCTTTTAGAGTGATTATGGAGGTGTTGGATGCACCATTGTATATTATTTCTAGTGAGTTTTCATTGGGGTTTCTTGGGTTGCCAAAGGATTGAGGGTAGCATGGCATTCATAGCTTTAGGCTAGAAGGACCCGATATATTTAGGTGTGTCTTACCATCCTCATATTTGGTATGGAGTTGAGTGTAACATGATGTTCACTATTTGTTTTCATTGCCACCTTGTTGAAGGTGAGACGATGGTATGGTTGGGATGTGTGACCCTATTTTCTAGCTATAGTTGATCTCTTGACAAAAGAGAAATAATATTGCTCCTATTCTTAGTGATTAGTTATACTCTAAGTATCCCTTCGAGTGGAAGGATCACACTATTGAGAAATTGTTTTGTGAGTGCTCTTGGTTGTGAGAGACAACCTTGTACATTTGTATCCCATGGTGTGCATGATTTGGATGTAGTATCCCTCATAAAAGTGTAATTTTGGCAGAGAATCTTCACCTTTTCAGATTCTTGGGCGAGTTAGTGAGATCCTAGTGGGATTTAAGAGTGTTCCAAATGGGCATGGTGGTGCTTTTAACCATTTTTTGATAATCTTTCCCCATGTTTCCAAGTCGTTGACTTTTAAGTTCTTAGTGCTTTGATCTTGGAGATATCCTGGAAGGCACTATTGTGTACTTAGACGCCTTCTGCTGAGGTAGAGTGGCTTGTTTTGTGCCTTTTTTGATGGAATCATGGCTAGGTATGTCTTTCCTAGCACATATTGTGTTCCTTGTTGGAGGAATTTGAGAGTTGTTGACGCTCTTGTTGTGTGTGTGTGTCTGATTCTTTCAGCAGTTGTGAGGTTGGATGGTGATAAATTGGTTTTGGTTTGACCAGACTTGTAGATAATATGTAGGGCTATTCTTTTGTTTGGATTTTTTTATCTTTCACTTGGTGCACTACTTTGGTTTGACTTGCAGGCTTCCAGGAGTAAGCCTAGTCTTTGGGGGGAATGATGTAGTTCCTCACCCATTTTCTTTCTGCATGCCATACTGATGGGCATGGATTTGACCTTACATGGTTGTATAGTGTGATCATGAAAAAACCCATGAGAGGTTTATACCATCGGATTGATCTGGTTTATGTCCTTGCATCCACAAGTTGTTTATGATTTTATGTTGACATCTTGAGATACACCTAGTTCACTTATTCTTGTGCTCATTCTGAGATTATTGTTGTGGTTATGATTGATATTTGGCTTATAAGGCTTATGAAAAGATTTTATGGTTTCACTAAGGTATGTTTCAATGATTACCTAGACCTTGATTGTATCAAGATGTTATTCTGTGAGTACCGACATGTTTTGATTGGAAGTTTGCACTATGTGATGCATTTGATTATTGCCCCTTATTTCAGTTACTGCAACATTGTTGATCTATATGTTAGATATGTTGTTATTAGTGTTTTGACCAGATCTTCATTATGATGCCTTATGATGTTATCTGGTGTATTTTGCATTGGGATTATGGATTTTATATCAGGATAATTTTATGGGACTTTATGATTTATTGTGCCATATATGTTGTTGGGTATTTCAGTTGCTTACTTTCATTGATATATTCTCGGAATACTCATAAAATGGTTTATTTAAATGATTTTAATTTAGATGCAATGATAATGTGATTATATGATGTGTGATGCCTCACCACACCAGTTTTATGCATTTTTTCCTTGGTTTTGGTATGAAGTGAGATAGAGTCATAGTCACTTGCGTGTGAGATCTACACGATGTCCCACTCTCCTTCACTATTAACAATTGAGGCATTTTTATTGATGTTATATGTGTTTCGGTTATTTATATATTGTGAGAAGTTGCACTTGATGTTTGTATGTTTTATTAAATAGGTACAAGGTACATTCATTCTAAGTTCCAAGAATTGAGTGTGTGCCTATGTTGCCAGCAGTGGCATCAGAAGATAGTAATTTTGGCCCCCTTCATATCCGATCCAATGATGTCCCTGTATGGATGCTGTATCTTTTATTGATATATTATTCCCTCTAGTACTTGTTGTGAATCTTGATTCATATTGCATTTGTGATTGACCAGTGACTATTTGTGCATTAGAGTTCTCGTAATTGTCACGAAAACATTTCATTTAAATGTTGATTTAATGTGTTTGGAGAATTTTATATTTATTTTAATTATCGACTAATTTTTTGTAGTTGGATTTCAATTAAATTGGAATAGATTTATTTATTCGGGTTAAGGGCTAATTTGATTATTTAAATAATATGTTTTATAAGTCACTTTTGGAAAAGTGTTTATAATGCCAAAAAGTGAGTTTTTACACTCATTTCTCATATTAAGTTTTGAGAAATTGAGCCTTTTGCTCAAACCCTCTTGTGAGAAATTTAGATAATTGCTCGTTGTGTTTGATCTGGTTATCAGATTCATGTGTGGAGCAGTCCATTGGATTTGTGTCACAAATCTCCATCTTCCTATGGAGTCATTTATCCTTTCATGGAGTCTCCATTATTTCCTCCCTTTTCTTGGTTTTACCATTCGTGTGAGGTAGGTCATCTCACCATTTTTAAATTACTCCATATTTGTGTATGAAATCAATTGCAATAGTTGAGTGGGCTGATAATTAGTATTTCCCCATGTTTTTGTTTGATTTCATCACCCAGCTGGACAGGTGTGGATA
Organism: Thuja plicata; assembly: GCA_018584345.1. NCBI lineage: Eukaryota > Viridiplantae > Streptophyta > Pinopsida > Cupressales > Cupressaceae > Thuja > Thuja plicata. The sequence goes on from MU227006.1 coordinate 862,192, forward strand.
TTTCTTGATTTCCCACTTTGGATTTTGGGGTTGTGGTAATGTTATACTACCAATTTTTTTGTGAAATTCCCAGATCCAAAATTTCAGCTGATAAATGTGTCATTGGGTAGATTTAGACCAATGGGGTTTGATTTTGTTGAAATATGCATATTTCAATTTTGGGTGTTCCTAGTTTTGCGTATCATCCAAAACTTGTATGTCGCCATGTTTGGTGTGATTTACCTATTGGAGGTTGTAGTACACCATATTTTAAGTAGGATTATGAAAGTGGAATGTATTGAGGCCATTCTGGTTATTTTCTCTCGCAATCCAAACTTGCCCATTTGATATTAAAATGCTGATTTTTGTATCTTGCCAGATTTTGCCAAAAATTTATATCTTTTATGCTTTTGAGCTCCTCACTTGGTTTTGGGATGTGATTCAAATATTGAAATATTTAGGGATGTTGGTATCCCATATTTAGATGTCAAACCATATTGGGATCCATGCTCTTGGCGATGAGGTCAATAGAGCATGCTTGTGCATAACCTTCTTGCCTTGGATTTTTGGCCTATTGGGTTTTCTATTGCATTGCCTTTGTTTTGGAACCCTCCATGCTTGAGGTTGAGATCTCATATAACATGTGTATGTGAGGTGTTTGAGACTGCATCCAGGCATGTAGTTGAGCCACGCTCCTAGGCTGAAGTCCGAGTGACCCATACTCTTGGTATTTGAGACCAATAGAGTTTACCATGTTTTGGTGGGTTATGAATTTGAGTCTTTTATGGATTTTTCCTTATTGCATTATTGTGATTTTATTTATGTTCTTTGTGTCTCATTTTAGAATGAGATGAGCCTATAATTTTGGTAGTGGTGTGGAGTGGATCCTTACCTGGATCCCAACCCATAAGTGGCTAGCACAGGATCATGAAGGGGTTTCTTAATAAGTGATAACTTAATAAATTAACTTGGGGTGAAAGAAATTATAAAAATAAAAGATAATTAATATGAATACCTCACCGCCTAAGGGTGTTTCCTAGAGGTGATTTTGTATCTGTTCATATGAGGGTGTTGACTTGAGATACATATCAAAGTTTGTCTATCTATAGATGTTTCCCTGAGACTTGATGCTACTTGGGCTACTGAGAGCCAAGTAATGAAAATCCACATTGATTCCCTACACTGTAGCCATGTTAGTACTGATTAGTACCTTTACTATACTATTATGATGTAGATTTATGGTTGTACTTGGATATTGGCATTCATGTTGAGTGTTCTCAATGGGTAATTGTATTTTGTATCTATTTATTACACTGGATTTCACGTGAGTGTTCTCCATGTGTCTTGTATTCTTCATTTTTTTTTTATACTCAGACTATTACTTCTTCCTTGAGTCATGCATTTTGATTGGCATGTGTGAGATTCATTCCTTGCTTGCGTGTATGCCTTGTATTTTTGGTCAGGTTACTATCTCCATAAGAATGGTAGGTTGGGCCTAAGGGTTCCATGTGGTAGGGTCTCTTTGCAATTCTATACCACTATTTGGGACTGGTGTACATGTGGTATGTATTTATATGATCTTCAGTTATGTTTTTAGAGAGCTTACTTCTTTATTTTCTTGATTGCAATAGAGTGGATGATGCCTCGATATGAATGTATCTAGTACTCCCTAGTATGGAGATAAATTTTATTTTTTATTTTATGTTGGTTTTGGAAATCCTATCTAGTTGTTGGACTAAGGAAACCATTCATTCCATATTTTTGCAACAATTATCACCTTCTTTTGGACTGCACTTGATTAAAATGGATGGAAATAAAAATCACAATGACATAGGTTTCTTTGAGCTCCATTTTATTATAGAGCATGTCAAGACCTTTCTGATTCTTTTTGAATGGATTCAAATGGAGGTTGGATGCAAAGGTTATGGCCTCTAGAGTAGTGTTTCGTATGGGATTCCATCCTCTTTTGTAAGAAATTAAATACTATTTTGTATGGGTTGATATAGTTTTTTCATATGGGAAATATGTTTTGTATGGGACACCATCTTGTTTCATATGAAACCTTATTTGTATGTCATTCCATCCTAGTTTGTATCAAGGATAGTGGGTACTTCCGTTCATCTTCTGAAAAACCTAATTATGATTCTAGATACCCTATTTCGAGTAGAGACCGTCTCATTCTTATCAGACCAGTTTTGTATCCGCTGGTGAAGTTTTCCTTTTCTTTCAAATTGTCACATTCTTGATTGTATTTCCACAAAGGTGTTGTGGTCCCCTTCATGGGCGACCATTGATGATGGTCTAGCCATAATCTATGGAGTTTTTTGAAGTGATCCAAACTCTTATGAGGTGAGGTGAATATACCTATTTCATTAACACTTGAGTATAGGTTTTTTGGGAACCTTTGTAAGAGTTGTTAAGTCTTTTGCTTGTATACGATCATGTTGTGATTTTCATGCCATCTCTAGCATGTAGTATTGTGCTTATGTTATGATTATGTGATGTACTTATTTAAATAATACGCATGAGATCTTATGTTATGTTTACAAAAAAATCAATGCATATTTAACCCTTTTTCCAAGAGTTCCAAGGTGGGGCATTACATTAGAAGCCAAAAAAACTTTTGGAATTTTATGCTCCAACACTTCATTACACAAGGTTAGCATTTGTAAGGCTTTATGAAACATATCATTTTGCCTAGGAAGGGCCAAAACATCCCACATAGACACTGGGACATGTATCTTTTTCAAATGATCAACAATATCAAACTTGATGATACTAACCTTTTGTTGTACCTTTGGAACAACAAATTATTTTGGTTCACGCACTTGTTGAAAAAGTTATTTTTGGGCTTGTTCAGGCTGTAATGGCTGAGATCTAGGCAATATTTGAACCTTTTGTGTATTAGAAGGCCCTTCTTGACCTTGGGAACTTGTACTTTGTTGATGTTTACCTTTATCATCTTGCTGATTTTCATCAGAAACCTTGGCTTTGGACCTCATTCTAGCTTCTACAAGTCTCCATGCCTTATTTTGGCCAATGTTAACAATCACAACGTCATCTTCATGAAAATTAATCAAGGTAGTTTCATAATTACCTTGCTGATTTTGAATATTCTATTGTTCATTCCCCTCTTGAGGGATGCTTAGTTGTGTTGCCCCGTTACTCTGAAGAAATATAAGAATACCTTTCTTCTAGGGCCTTAGAAAAATCTCCCCAATAATGTTTTTGATTACATATAAAACACCACAACTCATCTTGAGCAATATTATTTTGAGCTAGAGGGACTGACACTATCTCTTTTGAGGTACTCAGAATCAAGGATTGTAGGATGAATTATCCTTTGAGTGAAACCTCTACCTTGACCTTGATTAGTATCCTGATAATTAGGTATCTTCTGTGGGTATTGCGCTTAAAATGGCTTATTTTTTATTTATTTTTTGTCTCTCCAAGATGGTAATTTTATTACACTAATTTTGTAGGGTCCTCAACATACTCTCATTCTGCTCCTTAAGCTCTTGATTCTGCTCTTTAAGCTCTATGTATGGGGCTTTAGCAGTGTTTTTTTGGGATACAACCTATGTATTAAATGTTGGAACAACAACTACAACAGGTGGAACCACCTATGTATTTGACTGAATTTTTGCAAAATAAGGCATGTAAGGTTTAGGTGTAGTGCCTCTCTTATTTTCATTTTGCATAACGTCCTGGTGGATGCGACTTTGATTTTTTACATTTCTATATTTCATGAACATATTAGACCTATGAGAGGTTGTACCTTTAGGATGATCTTATCTATACTATTGCATCGACAACTTGTTTATGTCCTTATGCTAGTTGTATAATTGATTGGTGATGCTAAACCTTCTGAGGCTTTCATTTTGAGTTTTGAGGATTCATTGTGTTTCAGTGATTATTCCTTTATGATGGTATTATGTTGGAATTATGAGATACACCTAGTTGTGTTTACTTTTGTCCTCAATCTAAGATTACTGTTGCAGTTATGATTGGCATCTGCCTATTTGGCTTATGATGTGATTTGATGGTTTCACTGAGGTATGTGTCAGTGGTTACCTAATTATGATTGTTTACCTTGTTGAGATATTATCTAGATTGGGAATTATTATATTGTACCATGATGTTTTATTCCATGATTAGCTTGATGAAATTAATTTGTCATTAGTATTCAACCAACACTTTCAGCAAGCTTACACCGAAAGACAATAAAGGGCAAACCGAAGATCAGACTGGAGATCATCGAAAATGACTAAGTACAGAGAAAGCTGATGACACAAGGAAGTGTGTAGACCAAAAATCACAATACAAAGAGTTAAAGAGGAACCCAATAGAGGAACCCTAAATGCAAGTTATAGTGTAGACTGATGAAACAGATTCAGTGCAACCGATAGTAAAAACCGAAGGACAGTCAAGCATGACCGAAAGACAGAACCAAAAGTCAGTTGCAGCCTGCAAAAAGTGGATCTGACTTCCATATCAGATAAAGAAAGGGTATTCTATTTATAGGATATTTAATTTTTTTAAAATCCATTTCTTTAGGGAAATGAAACATTAATGTAAGTGTTTTAATCAATCCAACTGATTTAAAGCACATACACTAGGAGATCTAGGTGCAAGTTGTAAACCTAATCTTAGAGTTAACATTTTTTTTATCATCAACTTGATGAAATCAATACATCTATAAATATATGATGTAATCATTCATTAGTATGTGTGTGTAAGAGAGAGGAAAAAGGAACGAGCACATCTATGGATTGAAATGAGAGTTTCAAGAACCAGAGCAAAAAGTGAAGAATTTGGTTAGCTGAACCAAGAACAAAGGAAACCGATAATCAGAGGTAATATTCAATCATAGTTAAGGTGATATTATTTTGTATGTGAAATACATAGGATCTGTATCAGAAATAGGAGATTGCACTTGCCAAGTCAAATTTGTAATTTGCTATCATTCTAACAAGTGAAGAAAAGTGTAAGAAATCCTTTCAAGAAAGGTGGATTTAACAGTCCTATATCAAATCTCTTAATCGAGTGCACACTCAACAGTGTTGCTAAAAGATATTAATAGAGTAGACTTTAACAGGTCTCCACTAATACTCCTAATAGGGTAGATCATCAGAAGTGATCAAAATTGTAATCCTTAACCAGCCCCTTCCATTCTGCACATAGTGAATTTTTGTGGGTGTCATCCCCACCATGGTTTTCTACTTCCTAACAGGAGTTTTCTGCGATATCATATCTTGTGTTATGTGTCAATTAGGTTCATAATTGTTTCTATGAATGAATCATATGTTTACTAATGTTATAAATTGATATAACTTACACAAAGATAGTATAGTATAGATGGAATGGATATGCAGTTAATTACAAAGGTTATTTGATTAAAAGAACATGAAAATTTTTTAGAGGTACTGATTCACCCCTCCCCTCTTAGTACTACTTCCCATTAAACCCAAAAATTGGTATCAAAGCTAAGCCTATTCTTGGAAAAGCTTAAATACTTAAGAGAAAAGATCATACAATGGAGAAGTACAAACTTGATAAGAATATTGAGAATAAAAATCTTGAGATATAGATGTTTTATGAATTGTATAAAGAAGCTAGAATCAAGATGAGAGAGTTGTTGGATGAGAGGAAAGGAGTGGCAACTTGAAGCAATGAAAAATATTATCAAGAAGAAGAGATCCTAGATTTCTTTGAGTCTTCAGGATCAAATGCAAGCAAAACATCAAATACATCAGAAGAAAACGTCACAAATCTAAAGGAGATCAATCAACATCTGACAGAGAAAATAAAGATGTTGCAAATTGGTCAAGAGACCCAGATGGTTAGAATGATTGATGTGGTGAGTTATGTTAGATGAGTTGAAACAAAAATAACACTAGCTACTGATGACAGGAGGAAGATTACAGAGAAACTGCAAGAAAAGGAGTTAGAAATTCAAAGACATGCAGAGCATCACCATGAGCTCACAAATCAAATCATTCTCATGAGTCAAGAAGCAAACAGAATGAATGTTGAACTCATTGAAAGAATACAAATTATTGGTGAACTAAGAGAAGAAAATAAAAAACTAAAGCATGAGGTTAGAATTCAGCAACAACATAATGAAGTTATCAGAAAGGCTGAAGAGAGCAATAAAAGAATGGATGATTTCCTGGAAGGACAATGAAGAGTCAACAACAACGGTCTAGGCTTTACCAAAAATGGAGAATCATCAAATCAATGCAATACAAAGAATGTTTATGAAAATCCAAGACCAAGAAAGCTTACATGCAAACACTGTGGAAAGCAAGGTCACACAGCAAATGTGTGCAAAGGCAAAATGAAAGGTATTCCTAAATCTACACCTTCATTCATAGGATTCTATTATAAATGTAACAAGAAAGGACATAAGGCATATGAATGTAAGTCTAAGATAGAACAGCCAAGGAAGGATACCTACATGGACAAATATTGTCCTACATGCAAAATGAAAGAGCACACAAGTCTTGAATGTTGGAAAAAGAAAAGGCAGGCATGGAAGCCAAAAGGTCAAGAAACTCCATATCAACCAAAGAGAATCGGTAATCAGTATGTATGGGACTACAATACTTGGACAAACTATACAGCATGTGGAAGGTAGGGTCACATTGCTGCAAACTATATGAGGATATGGACTAGAAAGTCTAGAGGATGGACTAACCTGAGAATGGCATGCCTACACTGTCATAAAGTTGGTCATCTCAAAAAGGATTGCAAAGACCGAATGACAGAGACAAGAACATAACCCAATGGAAACACCATTGAAGATATCCAAAAGGCTACAGATAAGATGTAGAGAAAATCTTCAAGAAATGATGAAGCTAGAACAAGCAATACAAATGGTGACACCCCATCCAATGGATCTGATGACATCACCAACCCCACCTAAGCAGAAAAAGTAAGTATGGAACTGCATTAACACTAAGCTATTACTTTACATCAATTCCATAATATGATGAAATAATTCCAAATTAGCATAAGAAAGATGCATCATGGTTATACTTGTTGAAAAATATGTAAACTAAGTCTTCAGACATATATATACTGAAACCCGTCGGTATACACTGAAAGGAAAGATTGTCTACATTTACCGAGCAACGTTGGTTATAAGAAAAAATTGTTAGTATTGACTGAGCTATATCGGTAAACAAGCAGATGAACAAACTGTCTGTGTTACCGAAACCTATCGGTAAAGGCTAAGTCAACTTTGACTACTCAAAAACATTATAAGCATCACTGATGGTAATAAAGACTTCACCGATGAACTAAATCTTTAGACACCGATGAGTTGGTAAGCATTTATTACACACTTTTTAGGGCAATGAATATATATAGGGCATCAGAGTGACTCATTTGTCATGAGACCTAGAGTAGAGCGAGCAAAGACGATTTTGAGCAGAAAGAAACCAAGTTGCAAAGCGATCATGACTTGACCACCAAGCACTCCAAAATAGTTTAGAGATCTGTGCAAACACAACAGTAAGTTCTATAGAACAATAACTCTATTCTTTACACATTTACACAGAAGCCCTAATTTTTGAAAATGGCATCAACACCACAATCCGTAAAAGGTAAGAAGGCTAAGAAGGATAAATTCAAACTCATCAAAAACAATGCATGTGAGGAACACAAATATAAGATTCATCCATAGGTTGCCTCACAACCTGATGATGCTGGAGCGTTCTCACATATACCAGCTAGGGTTTTGCTAGTTGAGGACGTCTGATCCTTCATACACTGCAAGATTGCAGAGATTAGAATGTCAGAGATGTAAGAAGCTTACCAGAAGCTTTGTAATGAAGATAGAACACTTAAGGATGAACACAAACACATTGAGGTAAAAGGGCTTACCAATGCCCTAAAGTTTTTGAAGGTCTTCAAAACTGATTGGATTCAGTTAGTGCTAAACAGAATGCACAATAACAAGTTATGGTTGGATGAACCAAAGGAAATCACCTGAGATTTCATCCATGCAGTCACCATTTACCCCGTCACTAATAAAGTAAAGGTGCTCAAGCATCCATCGAAGGCAGAGATCGAAAAGATGACTAGAGCCAAATGGGATGGGCATGGACTGAAAGTGACAACCATAGCCGATGATGAAATTAAGATTGGTGCATGTGTACTAGGTTAGAAGATTAAATAGTATTTCATCAGGTGCTTTGGATACATCTTACAAAATCATCAAGAAAGGTACATAGTTAGACTTGTCTGAGCTACTCCTGAATCAGTTGAAAGAAAATCTCAAGACAATCAGGAATGCAAAGTCAAATACCTATAAGTTTGGTTCATTGATCATGTGCATTTTCTTTTATTTTCAAGAAAAGTCCCCATCTGTTGGAGATGTAAAATGGGATAGCACCAAGACGATAACCATGCAAATCAATGAGCACATAGATGCTATAGGAGATAATTTTGAAACTGTCATGGATGAATACCTTAATGTATTCAAAGACCGAATGCAAAAGAGGGTAAGAATCCCCGAGTAACTCATCGAGCAATTTAAGGATGAGATATCCTTCATGGTCGACACAGATCACACTTACATCAAACCTGTAGTAACAAGAATGGCATGGTTGCAACCACTGGAATATGAGATCAACATTGATGTTGCAACAAAGGCAATTGATGTCTTAATCAATGAGACACTAGAAAAAAAGTAACCAAGGTTTGGAACATATGAGTAGGCCAAGACAAGAATTAAATCAGGCCTGGTAGTCAAAAAGATAGTGAAAAAGAAGGACAAAATGGTAAAGAATCTCAAGAAGATTCTATCTGCAAAAGAGGAAGAAGCTAAGCAAGATGAAGAGATAGATCAAGAGGAGGAAACCAAAGAACAGGTATTTGTCGGTAAAGATGAAGAAAAGACTGACTCAGAGGAAACATATTCAGACTCACCACCTCCTCCACCATCAAAGAGACAAATAACTATAGCTGCTTCAAGGACTAGAAGCCAAACATCCAAAGAATCTACTCCTTCACCTCTTAAGAAAGGAAAATTCAGGACGTATAAGAGAAAAGAACCTGCACTCAAGAGAAGACAAAATAAGAAGGGTAGAAAATTCACCAGAACTCAAGAGGATATAGAGGATACCAAGTGAGATGAAGCCTTAGAGGTAGAAATTGTCAAGGTAAAGGAACCTGACACCATTGATGACATTTGTGTTTACATTGCAAATTGTGGATCTATTACTGATCCAAATATTATAAAATGGGGGAAAAGAAATCAGGAAAATCAAAATAAAATTGAAGAAGCCATGATAGCTAAGATGTATAACTTCAAATATGTACCCATGCAATTTGAAGTTATGTACCACGGGAACTCTTGGATAGATTATCCACCTGTTGGACATTTGCTTTGGCAAATGAGAAAGAAACCAGAGAGAGAGTACTTGTCTCTCTAATGTCACCTGAATCAACAAAGGTAGAAATACATGAAATGATGGAGAACCACAAGAAAGAATTCTCACTGAAGCTACGGGCATACAAATTTCTTGAAGGAAAGCTGATTGAACTTGAAAAGGACAGTCACAATAAATGGTGCAAGATCATGAATAGGCCAGTTGAGAAAGACAGTCCCGACAAAGACCTTCAATAACAAGATGTTGATAAGGCAAACAAAGATGATACATCCATTGAGCTGGATAAAGAGGAAGATGATACGGTAGGAAACAAAGATGCAGATGTGGTAGATGAAACGTGGGATAATACCACAAATGACAACATTTTAGACACCAATATCATTAACATTACCGATGACCCAGGAAAGGAAATCAGTAAGGATGAAGATGTCACTGTTGTAAAAGATACAACCGATGAACAAGACACAACAATTGATGGACCACAGGTGAACATTCTAGGCAAACTACCAATATTGATACAAGCTATCAATATCATGCAAGAATCAAGTAAATCATCTGACAAGGAAACTCCAAAGGATGCAGGAGAAGAACCAAATAAAGATAACATTGGTGATCAGGAAAACATCGAAGATACTCAGAATATAATCGACACTAGCAAGGTTACAGAAGGAGATAAGGAAAAAGATGTGGATACTCAAGAGAAGAATGACAACACCAAGGAAGATGATGCAAAGGACTCAAATGAAGGAGACAAACCAAAAGATGAAACTCCTGAGAAAATAGACAAACATGCTACAGACAATGCTAAGGTGAATGTAGAGATGTCTGCAGACACTCGATGAGCTGAAATTGATGCAAAGTAACAAAAAGAAGCACAACAGGTCACATCATTAAGTACAACAGAAAAGGCTAAAAAATTAACAATGGTGCTACACTCCACTGAGTCACAAAAGAAGAAGAAAAAAAAGAAGAATAAGTTGGAGGTTACACTTGACAAAAACATTGAAATACCGAAGTGTGACCCCACTACTCTTGACATGGATGCACTGCAAGAATATGGAGAGATATGCCAAAGGAAGGTATTACAAGAAAAGTTGAAGAAATAGTATAAGGAATCAATGGTACTAGAGACAATATGGGACATTCTACACCAGATTATACCCGATGTTGATATTGATCAAAGAAAGCCCACAATTGATCAACTATCTATCCTCACCGACGCCATCACAACTCAAAATGTTGATGCTGAGAAAGCAATTAAGGAGAGAGCATAAATGAAGTATCAACAAAAGATTCTAGAGAACATCAGCCAAGAAGTTGCCAAAAATAAGGTAAAGTTGTCAGAATTCATATCAGAATTAGATCCCATTATATCTGAAGCTATAACCTTAATCCAAAAGCTAAGCACAATTGAAAAGTTCACTCAAGAAAATTGTGAAAATAAAGCAAAGCTAGATACATATCTAGCAAACAGTTCTAGTAGCCTAACAACCGATGGAGAAAATGCAGTCAAACTGCATTATGAAAAGATCATAGAAGTAAAATGGTTAAGGAAAGATTTGTGGCAAGCAGAGACATGATTCAAAGAAGAAGTAACCAAGCTAGAGGCTCAAATTCTACCAAATCTCACACTACTACAAAAACATATCAGTTCTGCAAGGCAACTGATAGAAACTCCTGAGATGTCTGTAGAAGACATCATCTATGATATGCATGCCAAGATAACACTTGAGAAAATGGCTCTAGAAAACCTGAAGGAGAAATGGGAGAAAATGATGGAAGACATTAAGTCTTCTCATTCACACATTTTTGATAAGCTCTAAGGTAATTGACCTTTGCCCTTAATATCAAATGAAGGGGGAAATGATACTTGTACAAAATATCATTGAAAATGTTATGTACACTTAGTAAGAATGGGTAAAAGGTAGATATGTATATGTATTTTCATAAAAATACAATGATATGAAGAAGGAAAATATATCATATGTACAGATATACCGACATATACATAGGGGGAGTCATTAAATGACTAAGGATTATATATGTTGTATATACTTAACATTTTGTTAGTATTTTGCGCATATCATTTTTTGATACTAATGTCAAAGGGGGAGATTGATGAAAATAATTTTTCATTAGTATTCAAACAACACTTTAGGCAAGCTTACACCGAAAGATAGTAAAGGGCAAACTGAAGATCAGATTGGCAGATCACCGAAAATGACTAAGTACAGAGAAAACCGATGACACAAGGAAGTGTGTAAATCAAAAATCACAATATAGAGAGTTAAAGAGGAACCCGACATAGGAACCCAAAATGCAAGTTATAGTGCAGACCAATGAAACAAATTCAGTGCAACCGACGGTAAAAATTGAAGGACAGTCAAGCATGACCGAAAGACAGATTGAAAGTCAGTTGCAGCTTGCAAAAAGTGGATTTGACTTCCACGTCAGATAAAGCAAGGGTATTCTATTTATAGGATATTTAATTGTTTTTAAATCTATTTCTTTAGGGACAATAAAAATTAATTTAAGTGTTTTAATCAGTAAACTGATTTAAAGAACATAGACTAGGAGATCTAGGTGCAAGTTGTAAACCTAATCTTAGAGTTAACATTGTTTTTATCATCAACTCGATGAAATCAGTCCATCTATAAATAGATGATGTAATCATTCATTAGTATGTGTGTGTGTGTAAGAGAGAGGAAAAAGGAATGAGCACATCTATGGATTGAATTGAGAGCAGAAAAAGAAGAATTTGGTTAGCTAAACCAAGAACAGAGGAAACCGATAATCAGAGGTAATATTCAATCACAGTTAAGGTGATATTATTTTGTATGTGAACTACATAGGATCTATATCAGTAATAGGAGATTTCACTTACCAGGTCAAATTTGTAATTTGCTATCATTCTAAAAAGTGAAGCAAAGTGTAAGAAATCCTTTCAAGAAAGGTGGATTTAACTGTCCTATATCAAATCTCTTAACCGAGTGCACACTCAACAATGTTGCTAAAATATCTTAACAAAGTAGACTTTAAAAGGTCTCCACCGATACTCCTAACAGGGTAGATCATCAGAAGTGATCAAAATTGTAAGCCTTAACCAACCACTTCCATTCTGCAAATAGTGAATTTTTGTGGGTGCCATCCCCACCGTAGTTTTTACTTCCTAACAGGAGTTTTCTGCGATATCATATCTTGTGTTATGTTTCAATTAGGTTCATAAATGTTTCTATGAATGAATCATATGTTTACTAATGTTATGAATTGATATACCTTACACAAAGATAGTATAGTTCTGATGGAATGGATATGCAATTAATTACAAAGGTTAATTGATTAAAAGAACATGAAAAATTTTTGGACGTACTGATTCACCCCTCCCCTCTTATTACTACTTCCCATTAAACCCAACATATCTGTGTGATTTGATCTGGTGATCACACTAAGTGATATAGCTGATTACCATACCTTATTTCAGTTACATGTATCATTGCTAATTTTAAATGTTAGATTATGTTGTTAGTAATATTTCGATCATATCTACATGATGATGCTTTCTAATTATATATGGGGTATTTTGCATTAGATAATATTAGAATAATATATTATGATGAATGTCATGGATTCCTATTATATTGTGCCTTATATGTTGTTGGATATTTTAGTAACTACTTCCATTGATATATGCTCATATTGTCATGATTGATTATTTAATGCTTATATTTAAATGAAATGTTTAATATTAATACAATGGTTATTTAAATGAATTAATATTCACTATTCTCTCATGCAATTGAGATATATTATACTTTGTGTGTTTGTACGAAGTGAGATGAAATCGTAGTTACCTCTTTGTGAGGTCTGCACGATGGTGTTGTTCTCCTTCGCTATTTCATTATTACATGTTATGCTTTAGCTATTTTATTATGAGCGGGTACAATTTATGTTTGCATATTTACTGAACAGGTACTAGGTAGATTCATCCTAAGTTTCAAGAGTTGAGTGTGTACCTATATCCCTGATAGTGGTACAGGAGAGAGTATTACCAACCTTTCATTATTAAGCTAATATCGTCCTTGTAGTGACAATGTCTGTAATTTCTATATTATTCCCTCCAGTACATATTGGTGAATTCATATTCATTATGCATTCATTATAGACCAGTGACTGTCTGTGCATTTTGAGCTCCCGCATTTGTCGCGGGTGAGATTTAATTAAATAATGATTTTTAATGCTTTGGGGAATTTAATATTATTTTATTTATTTCTCTTACCGACTTTGTCGTAGGTGGATTCCAATTATTTGGAATTGATTTATTTAGTTTTGGGTTTATTCAATAGTTTTATTAAAATAATTAAGTGACTTATTTTAAAGTCACTTTTTAAAAGTGTTATTTATGCTAAAAAGTGAGTTCTTTTTCTCACTTTTGTTTTGTTGGTTTTTATAAAAAAAATTGGGTTTTGATCCAAACTTAATTGGGGAAAATCACTTTGTTGTTCATTGTGAATGAATGAGTTGTTGGATCTTGGTGGGTAGAATCTCATTGGAATCATGTTGTGAATACCTATGTTTGTGTGGAACGACTTTTGGATTCAACGATGAAATTTATTTATTTCTCTTATTTTTAGGTTTCTCCTCTAGTTGTGAGGTACGACCTTCAATATTTTATTCATTTCTCCTTAATTTGATTCATTTCTTGTTTTCTTTTGTCTCATGGGATGAGATTTTGTACTCTCCCACTTTATTTTACCTTTCTAATTCCCAGTTGACTCAATACGAGTAACTAAGGTTTTCATTTTGGGTTTTTGTACAGTTATGCTGGTCATTTATCCATGTTTATCTAGAACTGAAATTTTATTGGATTAGTGTGTTTTTGGGTGTCTTGGGGAAAAAGGGTTTTCATTTTATTTCTTTTTGAGAAGTTTGATATGAAATTTTGGGGTTGCCTCATTTTTTGGTTGACCCAGTTTTATAGTTTGGTTTGTTTGGTTTAATATGAACATTAAAGTGTGTTGTCCTCCAGGTTTCCAACCATTCTATAGTTTTAAATTATTTATTTTAGATTTGTTAGTGAATATGTACTCCTAGCCAAGTGCCTAGTTGAGTGTGTTGTGAGCACTTGTCTTTATCTTTCCTTTTTGTGAAATTGTTCTTCATGCTTGATTTTGATCGCATTGGAATACATGATTATGGTGTTTGAGACAACATTGCAAGATCTTTGAGTGTGTTGTGAGAACTTGTGTTTATCTTTCCTTTTTGTGGAATTGTTCTCCATGCTTGATTTGGATCACATTGGAATGCATGATGATGGTGTTTGAGACTACATCACAAGATCTTTGTGTTCCATGATGGGATGTCATTGGGAATAGTGCTCTTGGTTGAGGCCAATTAAGCCATGTGTTATTTATTTTACCTCCCTCTCTGATTGAGGTTTTGGAGTCTTTTATGTTCTCATTGTATTTGACTAGTAGGTGTGGAGTAGTGGGATGGAGTGGCTCGCCAAGGCAGGCTGGGACACAAAGTGGTCCTAGGGTATCCCTTGGTTGAGTTATTTTTATAAGTGATAACCTTAAACATTAAATGGGAAAATAAAACTTAATATAAGACTAAATGTGACTACCTTATCGAGTGCGGACATTGATATGGTATGTCTTGCCTTGTCATCTGCAAATGTTGATATGGCATGCTACATTGCCTTTGTTTGAGGATGTTGATATGGAACAACATAGTGTTTCCATATGTAGATGTTGATATGGATTAGTAGAGCTTCCTTGTTGTGAAAAGGATTTCTCAATTCCACACAAACTTGTATGACACTAATACATTTGGGGGATTTTTTTGATGGTAACTTCTGATATAGGATGCCTTTTTAGTGAATTTGGATTTTTATTTGTAATTTTCCCCAATGAAGTCGCAATTATGATGATAATGTCTTGATTACCATCATACTTGCAATGGTTTCATGCAATATAACAAAAAAAAAGACAAAAGCAAATCATTTTTTTCGTGGATGGAGCGCAAAAACACAATTCATGCGGGAGAAAATAGGACCAAACATTCTAAAATTTTCTTATATGCATGTAGACGTACGGAGCTCAAACTGGGTTATCAATAATTTCACTTTCAAGGTTGCAAATCTACCTCAATTTCTAGGTGACTTCTCCATGTAAGTGTTATTTTAGCCCTAAAAATTTATGGTAAAATTTCATATTATTTGGATTTCGTTCGTGTGATTATGGTAAATCTACCTGTCAATATTACATAAAGATCCCCCTATTACTATGATTATTATTATCTGGATATTGGCTATCTAATGACTACCTACATTTTTTCCCCTTAGAAACCTCCTAAACGAGAAAGGCCAAGTGATCTTTCATATAGTGGTCGGGCTAGACTTGACTCTAGAAGAAAACCTAGGGGTTTTCACAGAAATCAAAGATAGAGAATTCGATCTCAAAGATGGGATATAGTTATGGGAAGCTACTGGAGTAGGAAGATAACGAGTGGAACAAGGTTGAAATAAATATGTGGCATCCAAAAGAAAATGAGGATGAAATGATGCAAAAAAAGGAAAATACCCAAAAACCCCCGATATGTTTCTCTAGTAACCAAAGTTCCTCTGTATTAGTCAATATAGAAAATAATGGAGTATGATTGTCATAGGTGCCTATGGTGGTGTCTATTTTGAATGCCTAGCTAGTTTCTTCCAGAAATTATGGGAAATCATTAAGTTTTAGTTGTGGGAGGTTTTGGAAGAATTCGGAGAAAATGCATACATGTGTAAGGACATTAAAAATACCTTTATTACTTCACTTCCAAAGAAATATTTGACTGACACCTTCAAGGACTATAGACTAATCTCACTGTTCAATGTAGTTTAGAATATTAATACCAAAGTAATGGCTAACATAATCAAATCCATTACATCCATTTTACAATCTATGATAAGGAACCCATCATACATTTTGAGATTCCAAAGCTTTCTTGCTTAAGTGCATTGTGTGATATGACAATTTGTCTCTAATAAATTGTCAAATTTGTAGTGTTGGATCACTTGATCCTTAGGAAATATTGTGAGTTCAATATTAATCCCCTACATCACTCATCATGTTTCCTTTTGGGCTTTTCAATAATTTATATGTTTGTTCCATTCTTAGGAACTGATTAAAACTTTTGTAACCGCCCCTACAACCAATCTTGGTCATTTTGAAATTGGATAGTGAGTGGAAAGTAATATATGATAAACATTATGGAGCGTGATGGCTTCAACGACTATAATGGCCACCCACGGCCCAAGTGATCTTACCAGTCATGGGGTCCTTTGGTAGAGGAGTGTAGGCAAACACAATGGAATAGAAGAAGGACAAGACCCACGTGGAATGATGATCAAAATAAAGGGAGATGGCCCTTTAATCGCTACAAAATGTAGCAATTTAACAAAGAGACAAAGCTCCCCAGTAGCTCTAATCATGGTTTCCAGTATCACAACAGACCTAGGATGCATGGAAATAGTTGGGATGGTGGGAGAAGATAGAATATTGGTGCTTACTTAAGGCACATGGGAAAGGTTAAGGTAACTCCTCAAACCCTCAATTTCAAATAGATTGAGAATAATTTTTAGCGCCCAAAGGATAACATGCCCGATTCAAATATCCCGAATACTCTGACTGACAATAACAGGATTAACACAGAGGTAGGTAACACTAAATTTGTAAGATCCTCCTCTCTTTAGATTGACAATGAACATTGGAAAGAATCTGTTAATCGCTTACATGATAGAGCTTTCTTTATGAAATGGTTGGGGCCCTAGCCGTCCATTGCAAAAATAAAACAATGGATGCTTAAACATTGGGGGGATCATTTTGAGATTAAAACCCTAGCAAATGAATTCCTATTGATTCTCATACCTACAAACATGGATAAAGAATGGGTCCTTAATGGGGCCCCATATATTATGGATAACAAAGGATTTTATGTTTGTGATTGGAACCTAATTTTAACCCAGAGGCAGAGAAGGTTAAAGAGGTAGCAATATGGTTGAAGCTTAAAAACCTGCCATGGGAATATAAGGATGAGGCTAATCTCACAATAATAGGAAATAGTATTGGAACTTTCAAAAGCTCAAAGGAAAAGGTGGATTCCAATGACTTCTACTCCTACTCTAAGATCTTAGTGAAAATACATGATTGTTATCAAATTCCCGACTATGTGGTTTTAGGATCTTCTCACGGTGAATGGAGGCTGAAAATTGAAGTTGAATGTGCAGAGAGTGAATTTTTAGGGGAGAGGGGCCAACAGAAAAATGAGGGGCTTGATATCATTCAAAGTTTGGATTAGATTAAGGTGATAGAGGATAAGAAAATCCAAATAGTGTCTTGGTCTATCCATTATGAGGAGAAAATAATCATGAACAGGGTGGAAACAGAGAGAGAATTTTAGGAAAAGCAGAGAGGATTGGAAGGACATGATACTGACATAGGATATATTCTTGTTGAGTCAAACTTACAAACTGAGAGCCCACATAGCCCAGTCTCTACTCAAATGGTTAAATAAACCTCCTCCTCTCAAGAGAATTTCAATGAATCATAAGAGGCCATGGTGAAAGGATAGATATCTACTATTGTCCTTGATACAATGGAGGAGCTTCAAACAACTCCGAGAAAATGTAATGAAAATAGTATGGATAGAAGAAACAAACCTAACTCTATGATGGATGGATCCTATGGTATAAAAACTCATATTATTGATGCAAGGCTAGAGGATAATGATAATAATGATGAATGCAAGGATATTCAGATTTCTCCAATTAGAGATTTGGAGTCTTCCATGAATGATATGCATGAAAATGAGGATAATGAATGGTCTTCAGAATCAAAATATGAGTCACGTGAGGAAGGAGAAGGGAATGGTGATGGGGTTGTAGGATCAGGTAGATATTATAGAAGATAGAACTATAAATCAGATTCCTTCACAGGTGTAGAAACTGAATGTAAAGGCCAAATAGAAAAGAGGACGTAAACCCGCGCATGTAAAACTTGCAATGGCTGGTAATGCAGCAGACCAGGCTAAACTGCTGACATGGGGAAGAGGTTATCCCTCTTCCCGAAAGCAATAAAGTTTCTTTCATGGAGTGTCAGGGGCTGCAATGCCCCTGACAAGAGGTGTTTGGTCAAAAGATGTCTTGACCAAACCTAGCCAGATTTAGTATTCTTGTAGGAAAGAAAGCTAAGTGAGGTGGGAAAATTACAATTTATCAGGAAGTTTGGAAAGTGGGGATGCTTTTTCACCGAGACAAATGGGGTGTCGGGTGGAATGGGCATTTTATGGAAAGAACAAGTGATGAATGTGTCCCTGGTGGATGAAGGTAATCACTGGCAATTAGTGGAAGTCACTTCCTTCTAGCTTAGGATGAATTTTTATGCTATTAATATATATGGGTCGTTTAGTCAAGTTCTGAAAAAACAACTTTGGAATTCCCTCTCTATTATCAGTAATAGACTAATGGATAGCTTGTATGTTATGGGAGGGGATTTAAATGTAATAGCCTCTCCAATGGAGAAACTGGGGGGAAAGGATGGATTAGCCAAAGCCAAAGAGATTTTGAAAATTTTGTAATGGCTAATGAACTTCAAGATGTGTAGTTGAACAATGGAGTCTTCACATGGACCAACAGAAGAATGGGGTTCTCAAATATTGTCAAGAAATTGGATATATTTCTATTAGGAGGAGATTGGATGGAGACGAGTTGGGTTTTCCAGGCAGAGATCTCATCAATCACAGGGTCACACCATTTTCCAATCTCTTTAAGGATTGTTGATGATGCTACTCCTGACAGAGCTCCCTTTAGGTTTGAAAAGATGTGGTTGCATGAGCCGGGGTTTATGGACCTAATAGCTCATGGTGGAATAATTCACCTAGGTGATTGGGTAATGTAGCCTTTCTTTTTTTTAAGAAATTAAAATTCTTAAAAGAATGTCTTAAATTATGGAACCGAGAAGTTTTTAAAAACATTTTGATGAAAACTTCAGACTGGAAACAGAATTGGAAAATTTAAATGTATTAACCATGAATGGAGGAATGGAATCTGAGGTCTTTAAGCAATAAAAATACCTAAAGCAACAATACAATGAAGTTCTGGAGAGGGAAGAGATCTACTGGCGTAAAAAATCTAGGGAGTTATGGTTAAGAGAAGGTGACAGAAATATGAAGTTTTTTCACAATTCAGTCAAGGGTAGGAGATCTCTCACTAAGATTTTCTCCATCAAAGACCAACAAGGTAATGTGCTAACAAAACCAGCATTGATAAATGAAGAAGATGTAAGTTCTTTCTCTTCCATATTCAATCAAAATACAGACGAGTTTAATGAGGATTCAGATTTTTTAGGAGCTATCCCAACAGCAATATCCGGGGAACAAAATGACGGGTTAATGAAGTCTATCTCTCTGAAAGAGGTGAAATTTTTTTTAAAAAAATTTAGGGAGTGATAAGGCTCTAGGGCCAGATGGGTTCTCTGACCTATTTTTTCAAAAGGCATGGCACATAATAGGAAAAGATTTACAAGCATTGGTAGAATATTCCAGACAAAAGGGAACCTTGTTTAAATATTTTAACAACACCTTCTTATCTCTGATCCTGAAGAAAGGAAAGAAAGAATCCTTTGATTATTTTCATCTCATAGCCCTTTACAACATAGCTTACATAGTTACAACAAAGGTAATTGCAAATAGGTTGAAACAAGTGTTGCCAACAATCATTTCAGAGGAACAAAGTGGGATTGCACAGGGTAGATCCATTTATGAGGGTATTATTATAGTGCATGAAGAAATTCACTCTCTAAAATTTGGCAGAGAGGCAGGAATGATGATCAAATTGGATATAAAGAAAGCTTATGATAAAGCCAATAGGGGCTTCCTCGTGACAATTATAAAGATGTTTGGCTTTGATAATCGTTGGTGTGAATGGGTGTCAAGTTGTATATCATCCCCATGAATTTCTATTTTGGTCAATGACAGCCCCCTGGGTTTTTTTGAAACAACAATATGCATCCATCAAGGGGACCCCTTATCCCCCTTCTTGTTCCTTATCCTAGCTGAAGATCTAGGGAGATCAATAGAATTAAGAGGCTCCTCGAACATATGGAAAGTCATTATGGTTGCTAGAGGAATGGAACCGGTTACTCACTTGCAGTTTGTAGATGACACTTATTTGATGGGGGAGGCCTCGACAAGAGAAGCCAAAATAATAAAGGAATTCTTGGAGTCTTATAGCAGGGTGTCGGGCCAATTCATAAATTGGGAAAAGTCATAAATATTTTTCTTTAACACCTCCCCCCCCTGGTGCAAAAACACATATGCATAATTATGGGCATGAAGGCAAGGGCTCTACCTAGTAAGTATTTGGGGATTCCCCTATTTGAGGGAGCATCTAAAGCTAACCTATGGAAAGATTTAATTGATAGTTGTGTGCAGCAGATGGAAAGTTGGAAAGGTAAGTGGCTCACCTATGTTGGCCGCATCCTTATGTTACAACCAATCACATCTTCTATTCCAACCTTCTCCATGAGTTGCTTAAAGATTCCAATAAAAGTTGAGTTATATTGAGCAGAGAATGAGATAATTTTTCTGGAATGGAGGACAGGAAGAAGACAAAATTCTCTTAGTGGCATGGGAGACTATTTGTAAACCTAAGAAGAAAGGTGGTGCTGGTCTACGAAAATGGCACTTGATCAATAAATCTCTTGGGGAAAAATTAGTCTGGGAAGTATACTCTAAACCTTCCCATCTATGGGTGCAAATCATGAAAATAAAATATCTAGATTCAATGGAGAATAAGTGAATCTTCACAGTTTGGGATCCTCCAAAGGGGTCTGCCATTTGGAATTTCATTCTTGAGTGCAGACCAGTGGTATGCAAGCATTTATCATGGCAGATAGGTGATGGAAGGGAGGTTGCATTTTGGGATGACTCCTGGAATGGGAATCTGGTGCTATCTGAAGATGACAATTTACATGACCTGATCTTGACTATGAAAAATTTATGGGGTGACAAGGTTAGAGACTATATGGAGATTAGGAATGGCATGATGGGGAATAAATGGTGTTGGAAAAGCATAGTTTCCATTGGGCTCGAGGACTCTCAAAGGGAACAACTGAACAACATTCCAAATGAGAGACAAGTGACCTTATGTGATGATCTAGATGATATCATATGGTGTGCTACCAAGAGTGGTCATTATTATGCCAAGCTAGGTTACAATATATTGGCCCAAAATGAGGAAGTAGAGGAATGGCCTCATAACTTGTGTTGGGACAACGATTGTCTACAGAAGGCAGGAGCTTTTGCATGGCTAGCCATTCAAAGGAAAATACTAACAGGTGAATGCAGGAAGCTATATGTCTTTGTAGGACCTAGCATATGTCTGATGTGCAAGAATGCTAGTGAGGATGTGGATCACCTAGTAGTGCAATGTGAAATGGTGCAGAGATGCAGGGATATGGTAAGACAAAAACTAAATTTTATGGGAACCTTACCTAATTTTTTAATGGAACTCTTAAAATGTTGGCCAACTCAAGTACATGAATCTACTTTATCTAAAATATGGATTGTGTGTCCTTCTCTGGTGATTTGGGAATTGTGGAAAGAGAGGAACAGATGGATTTTTTAGAATGTGGTTGAATATATAGATCAGATCTTGTAAAGGATAGATGGGGCTATAAGGAGGTAATGAGAACAATGATCTATTATAAAAAATCAAATTCAATTTTCTCCTTATGGGATAGGACAGTGCAAATGGCATGGCCTGGCATTAAAATAAGGTATAATAATGATAGGAATATCATGTTGAAGGATAAGACATGCAGGAAAAATATAGTATGGATTCCTTCAGACCTGGGTGGGTAAAGATAAACTTTGATGGATGTTTGAAAGGTAATCTAGGATCCTCTGGAGCGGGTGTTATAGCTCGTGATTCGAATGGAAACATCATTGCAATGGAAGTGAAGAAATTACAAGTTGGGGCCAATAATATGGCTGAAATGCAAGAAGCCTTACTTGTTGTAAAACTTGGGAGGATGTTGGGTCTCCATCATGTGCATATTGAAGGAGATTCTAAGGTGATTATTGAAGTGATCAAAGTGAATAACTCAAATACATGGAAACTACAAAGTGTGCTAAGGGAGGTGGTTAATGTTTTAAACCAATTTCAAATTTTCAAAATTACACATACATTAAGGGAGAGAAATAAGGAAGCAGATGTTATAGAAAATTGGGCTCTAACATTTGACACATCCAAAGATGTTGTTTTGGATTATTTTTGAAATCTCAATATTAATTATGAAGCGATGGGCACATATGAATGCATTATTATGAGAAGATGGCAAAAGGAAATTTTACACATATCAACTGGCGGTTGAAAGGATAGCTTATAGAGGAAAGAATGATGTCACAAGGCAAGAGGACTGCCCGAGATGGGCAGATGGGATAGGACATTGATGTGTAATAATGGCAATCAGCGGCTTATGCAATTCTCATTTAATGAAATGGCATTAGGAATGATTGTAAGTTATAGGCAAAAAGACTTCAAAATTGTATAAATCAAGCTTGCCGAAGGAAACCACCTAAAGAAATAGTGTCGATTTGGTGAGTGGGTTGTAGGTGTAGAGAAAGTGGAGTGATTGAAGAGAAAAATGGAGGCCAACTTCAGCCTAGACACGAAGAAACATATGAAAGCATTTAAAGGGCTTGCAAGCCAAGAGAGAATTCAAGCATTGCTCAAGGTAAAGACAGAGGCAATCATAGAGGCAGTTCTCATGGTGATTGGAGAACAATTACAAGAGAGGAAGATCAAGCGCCATAAAAACCTAGACTGCATCTATGTTTTTATAGCATGGGGCTTGGAAATTCAGAGGAGTGTAGAAGAGGTGGGGAAAGTAATACGAGCCTTGTTTGAGGAGGATGTTTTGGGGCAGCTCGACTCCATTTTGGAGTGGGAAATTCTAGGGATAGGGTCAGACCTCTTCGAGTGTTTTGAAGAAGAGGAGGATGGGAGGAGATATGGGCTTATCCCATTCTTGCACTGGAGAGCTAATGTGAACAAACCCCTAATTTTTTGCAAATCCAAAGAAGGCTGGATGAAGGTAAAAGCAGAGCTAGAGAAGAAGGAACCCCGAGAAAAGGATATAGAGGGAATTTTTCCTCAAAGGTTGCCCTATAAGAAATGCAATAAGTGTGGTGGTGTTAGGAACATAAAGGTGATGGAGTAAATAGTGAAGGTAATGAAGTCTCCCCTATTTTGTCTTTTTATATCTAAGAAGAAACTACGGAGGAATGGTGGTTTCTAAAAATGCCAAAGAAAATGTTGAAGATTTTGGTTGCAGAAGAGCATGAATGCTTATTACCAGAGCGGCTAGAAGGAGGAAGTTAACAAGATCAAATGCTTCTTTTGGAATATTAATATAAATTTAATGGATGTAATAGTTGAATGTATAGGTTATAGGCTATTTTAAAATCAAATTGGCAAGAAAAGATGGGTAAATGCCCGAAAACATACCGTAACAAGGCAGTTTTTATGTTTACAAAGTATTATGATGTAATCTATTTTAATATCAATACAAAAAAACTTACCGATCAAAAAATATATATATGAACACTAATATAATACTGAACTATGTCCATATATTACTGTCCACTCACTATCCACTTTCAAACATGAGAAATACATCATTGACATTAACCAAAGCATTGAACATGATCAAAATTTAACATAATCATTGCTACCATGAACTTAAAAGGGTAAGTTCACAATGTTCATTTAGTCCTATTTAAAAATGATTGGCTTACATCCTTCTATTTTCATTCATCACTTGGTTTTCAAACTAAATACTAAATTGGTAAAGAAACATATCCATTAAATGCAACCTAAGATTTCTCTATTGGTTAAAGAACTTACAAAACTATTTGATTTATTATTCATATTTACTACTTATAATAGAACTCTAATATCATACTAATTTAAAATAATATGAATTCCATCTATGTTTTCTCATACTAATTTAATATAATCCAATAGACTCTTGATTGAGATTTAAATTTGACCCTCCTTGGTCTTCAAAACAAATACTACTGACTGTCCTAAAAGACAGTAGCTCTGAAACCCTTTGACTCCACACTAAGGGACAGTCATCTAAACCATTCTCCCCGAGCCTTGTTTATTTATTCCATCATCAAAAAGATACTCTAAACAACCTCCTAGACTCTTTCCATACACCCCTCCATCCTTTACATCCATTTACCAATACTTTCAAACATAATGCTTCAACTTACAATGTCATTGTCATTCTAAGACAGTCATGTCAACCTCTACAATTTGGATTGCCAAACTCATGTCATGGGATTATCTATCTCCTCCAAGTCTCCTCCTTTTTGTAGAAACTCTAATCTTCAATTTTTTAAACCTCCAAGGCCCAAGCACTCCTTTAAGAATGGACAAACCCTTCAACTTTCTGACTGAGACAGTCATCCCTCTATCTTCTCTATGACAGTCCAGTCACTCTTATTGCTCCATGGCATATGTCTTCAATGCACACTCCTCTGCAAAAAACCATGGGTACTCTAAAATATTTCCTCTATCATCCCCCACAAAGAGTACTTATTCAATGTGAAACATAAAATAAATCACACTTTTCCTCTCTCGGGTTAACCTAGAAGACGGTTTTGACTATTTTACTAAAATGCAGATTAATCCTTGTATACAACACCAAATGAATTTATTCCACCACACAAAGAAATATAATTTATTTCCCTAACATCTCCAAACAATAAGAACTCAAATAAAATGCATTTAGATGGCATAAAACATGAA
Organism: Thuja plicata; assembly: GCA_018584345.1. Classification (NCBI taxonomy): domain Eukaryota; kingdom Viridiplantae; phylum Streptophyta; class Pinopsida; order Cupressales; family Cupressaceae; genus Thuja; species Thuja plicata. The sequence continues at coordinate 887,434 of MU227006.1, forward strand.
GACAATGACTATATTATGGGAAAAAAATTAGAGAAATGTAGTCTAAAACATCATTTTATTTCTTTAAAACTAGAGATTAAATAGCTTAATAGATGTTACAATTTAAATATTCAAATTTGAATCACAATTTTTGTTTGACACCAGTGACGTATTTATGTGTCTGCAATTAAGAGTCAAATTGTGTTGTTGCGGCCAAAATTTTCAACATAAGTGGTCTTTTGTGATATCATATAGTACTTCTCTATATTTTGATTCTATTGTTTTCTAGTTTTAAGCTTTCCTCTATAATTAGGGTTCTTACTCTGTGATTAGGATTTTCCTATAAGCTTTGAAAATGAATGTTTTATTTTCTCTTTTCAATCCCAAAAGCTTGTTTAGAAGTTGTTCAACATAATTGAACATAGTCCTAAGCTTTAGTTAGGCAATTAAGTCTTGAATTTTAAAACCCCAGTCTCCCGTTAAACCTTATATGTTTGTTTTAGTGATGGCATAGAAACAAGTTCCTTTTGATTTAGGAAAATATTCCCAACATATGCTAAAGAAATCACTTGGTTCAAGTGTTGAAAGGAAAAGAGCCATAAATGACAGTCTTTCTAAATAATTAGTTAGTGAAAGTATTTTTAATATTTATCGGCTAAATTATTTTCTATCATTGAATAAGTTATGCTTCCGTATATAGCATCAGTTGTCCACTCAATGGTAGGTCTTTGGGATTATTAAAACTAAGATGAGCAGGAAGTTTTTGCTTTAAAAGTTATTTTTACATGGTAGCGACCATTTTTTGTTTTACCTAGTAGAATGAACAAAAAAAAATAAACAAAAAAGTAAGAGCTATATTGCAAGTAATAAAATTACACTAACATCACAAACTCAAACCAACAACAAATTTTCCCAGGAATGAATAGAAAATGCTTCAAACGAAACAATAATAAATATTATTAGTTAGGCCATAATGTTAGTAATAACTGAGAGGGGGGGGTGAATCAGTGGCCTCAAAAATTTATCCTTTAATCACTAACCAACAATCAAATATATCTCAAATTATTTAGTCCCTACAAGATGCATGCCATGAAATAATTATAATATTTGACTATCTGTCGGTTTACCTTGTCTGTCCTTATTCTCCTTGATAACCGATAAGTAGTAAAACTTATTTACCGATACTCAATAAATATGTAGAGTATACCAATCAATCCAGAAATGCATATGTGAAATGTAAAACAATAAAGTAATAAACCATACACACATAACACACAAATTTTAACGTGGAAACCCTGTTAAGGGAAAAACCACTGGGACCGGTACCCTAAATTTTTACTCTTCTGAAGTGAGCCCTGTTAGGAGCCAACCCTGTTAAACGTTACAAACACACTTTTAAGTGCAACATTGTTAGAGGATTTTTATACATATAGGTTGTCACTTAGTATCTGGCATCTATCTTTCTACCATCCTTGAATCAGCCTTCTTCTTAGACTGTCAATAGGCTTTAGGCAAATCTTGCTACCATCCTTGAATCAACCTTCTTCTTAGGCTATCAATAGGCTTTATGCAAATTCAATGCTACTTTCA
>MU227006.1:902711-915654 GCA_018584345.1 Thuja plicata
TGATTTGAGAAAGATGATTTTAGAAGAAAAAAGATGATTAATCAATGATTAAGAAATCATTAATTAATAGATGAAAATTAGGGTTTTAATGTAAAGTTGCAAGCCTGTCCATTTTAGGGTGTCTACAGGTCCCAAATGTACCTAATAGGTTATCCAAGAAATCTCAATCACTCACTCTTAGACATTAAACTAATCATAACAGTCACTGACACCAAAACAGTAACAACCCCTCGGTTATGACAATCAAGCGTAGTAGCCCTCATGACTTCATGACTTCACTATTTATCCCTCATAGGCCATTTTCCCATCATTGGCATTACAATAGATGTTTATCTTTATTGTGCATTTCATTACATTCCATAGGGCACACTAATGGCCCAATCGCACTATCAGTCTTCGATACTCACATACCACTTTTGCAAAAAAAAAGAACTCCAACCCTAACTGCAGCTTCCACGGGAATGATGCCATTGTTTTGGAGATGTTTCTAATTTTCTGAGAAGGATATGGATTTTTTGGAGCTTGAAATGGAAAATTTTGAGTTTAAGAGGTAGGCATCCTATTCTTCTTGAGACACTCTTGTATTTACTTCTTCATAAGTTTTTTTCTCAGACAATAGTTGCCCTTCAAGGGTGGCTTTGTGATGGCTGCCCTTGAAGGCTTCCTATTGTCTGAGCAAGGTAATTTATTACAAATCATCACAATGTCATATCTTCTTCTACACCTGCACATAGAACAAATAGGTTAAGTGAAAACATGGTACTTTTCCTCCTTGCATCGATTCAAGTTTACACATGTCTTGAGCATGGTTTAATTTGATAGCTTATGGCTATGCATATACATGCATAATTGTAGATATAGATAGGTCATTGGATATCAGTTATTTCTTAGATCTTCTGGATCTAACCCATCTTCATTATGCAGGATCTGGGGTGGGTCAAGAGTTGGAGTGGACTAGAGCCAGGAATAAGGAGCATGTGCGCACAACTTAGGTATACAATGTTTAGTGTTGGTTAATCAAACATGAGTATAGGTACAAATATAATTATATTGCCTCATATTTATGTTGTAACAAATAATAGTATGTAATGTTGTTTAAAATTAAAGTAGTATATTTTAATATTTCCAAAAAATAAAAATTTGTATGTTTTGTTGAATAATTATATTTTAGACATTGAATCTTGTTAGGATAGTTTATCCTTGATGTTTTTTTGAATAATTATGTTTTAGACATTGAATCTTGAAGTTGTCTTCACAATTTGATTCTACTTCTAACATAAGGAACAATACCTTTAGCATTCAATTCGGATTCATGTAGCACTAAAACTGCAAACATGTCCCTATGAACCCGATACAAGTTCCTACAAGGTGTAAAGGTATTGTTCCTTATATTAGAACAAGAATAGTGAGTGGATAGTAATATATGGACATAGTTCAGTATTATATTATTGTCCCTATATAACTGTCCACTCACTATTAACTTTCAAAATGACCAAGATTGGTTGTAGGGGTTGTTACAACACTACAAATTTGACAATTTATTGGAGACAATTTGTCATATCACATAATGCACATAAGAAAGAAAGCTTTGGAATCTCAAAATATAGGATGGGTTCTTCATTCCTATCAACTTCAAGGTAATTCAAAGTCAAACTTACTCCAAAATCCTTAGTTTTGTTTTGAAGGTGTCTTCACAATTTGATTCTTGTTCTAACATAAGGAACAATACCTTTAGCATTCAATTGGGATGTCTATAGCACTAAAAATGTAAACATGTCCCTATGAACCCAATAGAAGTTCCTACAAGGTGTAAAGGTATTGTTCCTTAGGATAGAACAAGAATAGTGAGTGGACAGTAATATATGGACATATCTCACTATTATATTATTGTCCACATATTACTATCCACTTTCAAAGTGGCCAAGATTGGTTGTAGGGGTTGTTACAACACTACGAATTTGACAATTTATTGGAGATAATTTGTCCTATCACATAATGCACATAAGCAAGAAAGTTTGAAGGAATTTAATACAATCACTACCACATTCGTGCATTGATGAGAATCAATGATCAAAGTTTTTAGATTCTGAGAAGACATATATTTAGTGGAGGCTAGAAGGGATATTTGTGGATATTTTCTATATCTCTAAAATTCTAGAGAATATATAACCTGGGTCCATGAAACCTTCACAAATATCCCTTCTTTAGCCTCCACTCATACCTCTTCTCAGAATCTGGAAACTTTGGATATTGTTTCTCATCCATGCATGAAATGTGCTAGTGATCGTATAAAATTCCTTTAGGCCTCCAATATTGATGAGTTGCACAAGTGTAAAAGGTTTTTGCGAGACTGGGATCAATTATTTGGTCAATTATGAGAAGGTAAACAACAAGATAATATTATTGTATCTTTCATTTCTTTTATACATTCATATTTTATGCCTTCTCTTCATCTTTAGTAATATATTGGATACTCTGTAGTGTACATAAAGGCAAGGCAATGGTTATTCTCGACGATCGGCAGGTATAAGTCTTCTAGGCCTTACCCAGTAGCTAGGAATAAATATAGCAGAGCTCAAGAGACCATAATAATTGGTCTCCATCTTTGGTCCATACAATTGAGGAAACATTTTACCTTTCGTTAGCTCATCAAATACGGTGATCTGAAAGAATTTAATAGATAATATTTTCATGTACAACATACATTATTTTAGTTTGACGCTACACAAATTTATCTATTTCTCACACTTGTTGACTGCGGAGACAATGATAAATAAGCATCCCCACCTATGGCCTGAGTAATGTAGGCCATAGGAGGAGATGCTTCATTATCATTTTCCTCATAGTCAAAAAGTGCGTGAAGTAGACAAATTCATGTAACATCAACTTAAATAATACACGTTATCATTAAAATATTCTATTAAATTTAGATCCTCGCATTTGATGAGCTAATGAAAGCTAAAAGGTTTTATAAGTAATATGGACCAAAGATGGAGACCGACTATGATGGTCTCTTGATCTATGTTATCTTTAGTGTGCAATATCGTTGTAATTACGATGACTATTCCATCAGAAAATGTAAAACCGTCAAAATTTATGTCAGAATCAATGAGTATAGTGTCATAAAATCTACTAGATTGTGACAAATTGTATGACGCTATGTCTAACCTCCAACATGACACGTTATCAGCTTACGACGGGCATATCCATCAGAAATTCTGTCGGAAGGTGACAAGGACATCGTCAGAAGGCGACAAGGACACTGTCAAAACATCTTCCAATTTGTAATGATATTTGCAACAGTATGTTGTACTTCTGATGAGACGTGCTATCGGACTCTGACAACACGTGTCGTCGGTATACAACAATTGTATTGACGACTTCAATGTTGTTTTCCAGAAGATTTTCACAATTTTTGATGTTGTGTGGCATTGAAAACCACCCCTATGTATGGTGCATTGTGATGTGGGGTTCATTGAAAGGGGTGTCATAATTGCAACAGTTGTTTCTATTGATAGATTTTTTGAGGAAATTATACTGGCGGTGTTTCCTATCGAAATGACAACGGATAGCGTTGGAATGGCTATCAAAAAATGACCTCAAATGTACTAGTGTGAGTCGTGTGATGACACTCCATTATTGAGACTCAACATAGTACCTTGTCTAGCTTGAGTAGTGACCTTGACCTACTTGTATTGTGTCTTTGCATTGGATCTCTATATTGTTCCCTGATTTATGCATCTTCTTGGTGTGAGTGTATCCATTTTTGGTGTGAGTGCTTATCTTTATTATGGTCAGGATTACTATCTTCATCAGCACAATAGAGTGCGTCTAAGGGTTCCACAAGATAGGGTGGTTTTTCTAAACTTTACAATTGATGGGGACTAGTGTATAGATGGTGGAAAACTTTCAGTGATGGATTTATCGATCATGATGTGCTCTTTCCTATCCTTTTTTATCATTTACGTCTTTCATATTTATACTTAATGTTATAGTTTTAGCATATTGCGTTCATGTTTTCCTTATGATGTACATTGATATAATAGAGTTTCCATAGCCTTGATATGTGTGTATTCGGTACACCCTGGTGTGGAGCTAGCTTGTATTTCATTTCGTACATTGGTGTCTGCAAGCTTATCTAGTCTTTGGACTAAGGAAACCATTCGTTGTAAGTTCTGGCAAGAATGGTCACCTGCTTTTAGATTGCACTTGATGAAAGTGGATGAAGTTAAAAATGTAGATTTTCTAGGATATTTTTAGGTCCTTATTGTCATATATATCTTCAATACCTTTCTGACACATTTTGAAGAGAGTCAATCAGACATCGTACGCAAAGTTTATGGCCTCTAGAAGGTCATGTTGTCTTCTCTAGGTAAATGGTCATTTCTAGTCCTTAAACTATAGTTTCTAGTCTTTTAAAAGGTCCTTTCTAGTCCTTAAAGTTTCATTTCCAAGAGAAATGCCATTTCTAATATTTATAGTATCGTTTTCAGGTGGAAAGGTCATTCCCAGTAGTTATAACATCATTTTTGGGGAAAGATCGTTTCCCGTCAGATTCTGTCATTTTTGGGACAGTGGATGCTTGCATACATTTCTTGGTAAACTTAATTATATTTCAAAATACCCTATTTTTATAAGAGACCATCCCATCCATAACAGATTGGATTCGTACTAGTTGGTGAAATCAACCTCTTGCCTTGTATTTCCATGAGGGTGTTGTGCTTATCTTGATGGGTGACCATTGATGATGGTTTAGTAATGATATGTAGAGTTTTTTGAAGTGTTACTAGCTCTCACGAGATAGGGTGAACATGTTTATTATGTTCCCACTCGAGTATAGCTTTCTTGGGAACCTTTGGGAGACTTGTTAAGTCTTATGCTTGCGTACGATCATGTTATGATCGTCATGTCATCTCTAGCATGTAGTATCATACTTATGTCATGCTTATCTGATGCACTTGATACATTATGTATTCTCTCATATATAAAAAATTGTTCAATGTATATTTAACCCTTGTTTCCAAGGGTTCCTTGGTGTGGCATTACATCTGGTATCAGAGCCCATGTGCATACACTCAGATCTCTTGGTATATGTTTTTTTCTTAGTTGATGTTGTTGGTGTGTGAGCACACGTGAGTAGTGGTAGCTTGTTACTTGGGTGCCTAGGCTTGGAATTCTTGAGTGTTCTGGAAAAACTTAACCAAGTGACATTTGTGGGAGGAAGAGTACCTCCTAGATATTTGTGCCTTTTAGGTATGGATAATACCCCTAAGTGAGTACCTCTATTGAGCACTTTAGACCATAGTTTGGTGAGTTGATATTGGTTTGTGAGTGTTTGGTGACCCTTGTTAATTCCATGTGTGTGTAGATTCCATGGAAATCATGGTTGTGTTTCCCTTTCTATAGCATGATAGTTATATGTATATATGTATTCTTGGATGCTTAGTAACTGTGAGTGGCTTTTTTTCTTGTGTGATCCTACTTGGTCATGGTGATTGTTTGGCATCCATGAAAGTCCATGAGTGCCTCTTGTTTGACTCCCTATGGGGTTTGGTGCATTATATTCTATGGTTTTTTTTTTGTTGTGTTGTGTGTTGTTGTAAGAGTAAATGAAATGATTTATGTTATATTTATGCTATCATATTAATCATTGCATTGAAATGCATTCCACTCAAAGAGTGATAGTTGTGCACCATTTAATTCACGAAAAGAAACATTTATTTGTAATTAAATGTGAAATTAATATAATATGATAGATTATTTGGATTAATGACTTACATCCCCAAATTGCATAATTGCTTGGATTTCTTTGGAAATTAGTTGGTTATTGCAGTGAAGCATTGCATAGGAATTTCTTCATTCCATGGTATCTTATATTTCATAGATTTTATTCCTTGTAGCATTTTAGCCACCTTGTCTAGAGTGCATTGAGATGGTAGTGGTTGTAGAGACTAATGGTCCTTTGGGTGTTGTTCAACTATGACTATAATCTTGTGTGCCCATTATTGTTTCATTGTTTCTGCCAGTTATTGTACCTCTTGATGCAAGTTATACATGCCCCTAATGTGGGAAGAACCTATGTGCTTGTTGGATAATCATTCCATGTTCCAACATTAAGTATTGACCCTGGTACGAGCATGTTGATTACCCTTCTAAAAGATCAAATGGTCATGTTTTTTCCTTGTGTTTTGTTCACTCATAGTTGTGATTACCCTCACGAGTGTTGTTCTCCTAGTGATCCTTATTCATGTTTTCCATATGTATTTAACGATGTTCTCAAACCCTCCTATTGATTGTAACCTTGCATGGAGAAAATTATTGCATTGCATGGGAAAGTAAAGGAAATTGTATTGTGAAAGAATATTGATGCATTTGTTAAAACCATAGTGATGCATATGAACAATATCTTAGATGATCCACTATTTGGTATGTGTGGGTATGTTATCTAACATTGCTGATATGTTGAGTTCCTCAGTACCGTGTGGTAGTTACTCCCTTTTATGTGACTGATTTTGGTCACAGTGTTTCATGAATGTTCTTCTTTCTTGGTGATTCATTTTTTTTCTTGGTTGATTATTCCACATGTTGTGTGGGAGAGCATTGAATGTTTTTGGTATTCTTGTTCTTGGATTAGTCATCAAATTTATCTATCTATCTAATTGTGACATTTGTCACATTTGATTTATTGTTGAAGTTGGGGCATTTTTGGGACTTATTGTTGGAATTGATGATTCCCCCATTTGGGTTTTACCCTTTCAATTTCTTGGTGACTACTCTAAATATTTGGTATTCCTACCCAGTCTTATGTTTTGTGACTCTATCATGTTCGATGCAGACCTTTGATAGTATGTGCAAGGGAGAAGATCGTAGATAACATACTATATTGTGTTGTTGATTAATTGTAAATTTGATAGTTAGAATGTCTTTAGTTGATTTATGAGAAAATCTTTTTTTCTTATAGAAGGAAGTATGAGTTTTAAAATGATATTTTTGCATGTTAGCTTAATGTAATTTAAAAGATGCATTATTTTGCAAATCCTCTTGTGTATGGATGTTAATAGTTGTATTGTGCAAAGTGAATGATAGATCTTTATCATGTTAATTTTTAGGATTAGAAATTGCATTATCTTCATGTAAATTGTTGAGAATGAGTGGTTGATATTTTTCCTTACCTACATTTGTGCTCTAGTTAGAATCATGATACATGCCAACTTCTATTATTTACGCATTTTTTGTATGGTTGTGGTTGATCTTGAATGCTTGCATTGGTTTTAGTGCGTATGCTTATCAAGATTCTTGTTTGCTCTCATACATGTGTTTTGATATCTTGAGTGTATTAACTCTTGGAATTTTTATTTTGGATGATTGGGTGAAACTTATTCCACCTGAGAGGTAATCTTGGTTGCAGGTCTTGAGACCATACCTTTCCCTTATACTTGCATTAGTTATAATGGATGTGGAGGATCTTGATGCACCTTATTTTGTTGGTTGTTTCTGGTGAGTGTTCTTTGGGTAGCTTGGGTTGTGGGTTTCCTCAACTCTTCTTGGACTAGGATAGTGTAGGGATAGAGAGTTTCCTTTTCCATTCTTGACACTCTCGTAACTATATCTCCTTATGGTTATATATATGATATTATATTGGTTAATTTATCCTATCCTGGTGAGACTAGTCCATGTTAGAAATTGGGTTGCCAGAGGATTTCTAGTAGTCTGGTATTCCTCTTTAATTGGAAAGATTAGGTACTAAGAGGGAGGGTTAATCACTACTAACAAACTTCTAGTACTTTTACACTTCAAAAAATTAACTGTCAACCGATAATAATATTAACTGATTGTGTCCATAGTATAACTGATATGTTATAACTCAAAATCATAAAATAAATAACAGTAATCACACAATTAGATTCACACCCATAACACTCATATTTTGGTCATGCATAAACCATTGGCTAGAGGGAAAAACTGTTGTGGGGATGGCACCCACAACTCTTTATTGCAGATAAAAAGAATTTCTTATTAGGGCTAGAATATGTCACCTTCTAAGTGACTCACCCAATTAGGATTAATTGATACATTGTTAATTGTATCTTTAGTCTTGTTAGGACTACTCTGTTAAGAGATTTAACCCCGCTTATACAAAATTTACCCTGTTAAAAGATTTACAAAAGTTCATACAATAATGAACTTATCAGTTCTATTAGAGACTACCCAATTAAGGGATTTTACAATACCTTGTAGAAACTATTAGGATTCTTTACAAGATAGTAATGACCTGTATGTTCTTTCTTCTAAAGTTTTTCAAATCCCTTAATCTCACAATCTCTTTTCTTTGTTCTTCTCTACTTTCGATTGGCTTATCTGCTCAAAATTGTCCTCGTAACTTCTTCTCTTCAACAACTCTCTCTCTCATTTGTTCCTTATTCTGTTTATCTTTAAATCTCCTTCTTCTATCCTTCATTCCTGACCTTTGATCTTAGGGTTAATCAAAAACTTAATCTTGATCTTCCCATAAACCATTTTTATGCTTCCTCTTGTCAGTTGCATCATCATTTTCGTTACGCCTGATAGTGGTTGGCTTCTAATAATTGACCTCTATATTCCGATAACTCTTCCTTCTTTCTTATATTAATTCCAATATTAAATAATTCTATGTTTGACATCAATGACAAAACTTAACATAATGCCAATAATTTCTAACAATATTCCCCTTTTGCATTGATGGCAAAAAAATTATCATATGTCATATGTCTTGTACTATACCGATATACTTCCTCTATTTTCTACTTCCCCTTTCTGTTATTACTACTACTTCCCCCTTTTGAGAAATCAATTCCAAATAATATTTGCAAGTGGCATAACACTATTCAGGTGCTTTTAGTTTGTCCATGATAAGCTTGTACATGTCTCCTATATTCTTCAAAATTAATTCCCATGAATCTTGCAATGCCTTCAAACTGATCATATGTTCGTTTAAGTCTGTAGGGAGTGATTCCAGACTGTCCACGACACTTAACTCTGGTATTTGTACTATTTTCTCTTCTATTGTAATATTAGCAGGAATTATATCAATGTGTGGCATAATGATAACTTGCAATTCCAAAATCTGCATGTGTAGGCTTGCTCACTTTGTTGTTAACTCTTGACCTTTGGAAATAATCTCCCAGCTTTGTTTTATTGAATGATCCATAAAAAAATTTGTTGGCTATAGATTACCGATATGAGCTACTAACTCTTGTTGATTACCATTAATATTATCGTCGATATCTCTTGTAAAATCTACAAAATTATACAACTTGGTGTACATTGTTGTAGCTTTGGTCAAATTTTCCTTTTATATGTCTATTACCTTTGATAACTCAACTTTCAAAACTGCAATCTTTGTTAACAATTGTTGCACAATATTATCTTCAAGTTTCTTCGTCGGATTACTGGTAAGTCTATCCTCCAAATCCTTACATGATTGATTGATTTCATCTATCTAGGATTTCAACTAATAAACTAATGACTCTTCTTCATCTACAGTTACATTTGGAATTAGATCTTCAAATAGATCTAGTTTCTTTATCAAAATTTTCTTCTTTTGCTTCTTTGCCTTCTCCTTTCTTTTCCAAAACTCTTGCATACTCTTCTTTGTCTTTTTTCTTCTTGAGTTTTCTTGGATCCTATTTGAGTATCTCAAACTCAGGATTATCATCATTTGTGTTTTCATCTTCCTCTTCTTCTTCCAATTCTCATTTTTTCTTACCTTTAGTGTCCTTATGATCCTTCTTCTCATCATTTTCTTTTTCTTTATCATATTTTCCTTCATCTTTCTTTTCTCCATCCTTATAATTTGTTTCATCTCTCTTTTCTTCATCTGTATTTTGTCCACTAGTGTCTTGTTGTTGATCTCTGATATCTGTTGTCTCGGCCTCCTTCTCAGTATGGGTTGGTTCTTGTCCACTTAACACTTCATCTTTATTTTTCATCTCTTGTAGGATCTAATTGGTTAATGTGTTTCCTGCACAATGAACTATTCCTGACTTTGTTGATCTTCTATAGTATTCTTTGTACTAACTTTTTCATCTTCTTTTTCAATAGTAACTTGTGCTAACACTTCATGTTTCTCTGATGGTTTCTCAGTTTCTTCAGTGGAATCCTCTACAGTTGATCTGTAAACTAGGATTTACAAGTTTATAACTTAATCCAAAATACAGATTTAATTCCCTGATCCAGGCAGTAATTATGTGGCTATGTGTTTTAAAACCGTTGAAATTACAAGGAAGAGTTATGCTTTAAACACTTTAAATCAACTATGTGTTTAATTACATAAAAGAGAACATTAAATGTAAGAAAATGACAGAACATAAAGAGAAATGAGAGAAATAGAAGAGAAGATGCAAACACTTGATAATGGAGTTCATCCTTAAGGACTAAGTCTCCGGGTCCGCTTCTCAATCTGAGGACCGCTTTATTAAATTTGCCAAGAAAAATTGCCTTGTTACAAATTCCAAGCTCCAAGCCTTCATCGTCTCTTTTCTTACAATTCTTGGTGTAGAAAACACCTTGTACTCTCTCACAAGAATTCTCACTTAATCTCTCAATAATTTTCTCTCCAGAAATTACAATAATTCTATCACCAAAATTCTCCAAGATTGAATCCCCCCTACTAAGAAAAATAATCCCCCTTTTATACATCATTTTTACTTATTATGGTTATAACCATAATATTTACTAAAAATCTCCCAAACATCCCAATTTTACTACTATCCTTGAAAATAATGGCCGTTATAATTTTCGGGCTTACAAATGACAAAATCTGTTTAACAAACTTTGTTTTTTTTTTAATGCCATTTTTGGGATTAGTTTTTTTAACAATAATCTTTGTTTTAAATAGGCGGCTAAAACCTGCATAAATAAAACATACTGCCAACTAATTCTTAAATTAGTAAATGGCGCATTGGTAGAGAGGATTTTTTAGGATGGAAGTGGTTGGGAGTTCAAACCTCACAACCTCCATTTTAAGACATTACCATGCGATTTTAAGACATTTCCATGCGTTTCACAAACGATAAAAGATAATTGCCGAAAAAGAGTTCCAAAAATCTCGCATGGCTTAGTGGTAGGGAGGAAAGTTAGAAGGTGAGAGGTTATAACGAACAGCCTTCTTTTACAATAGGCTGCCATGTGGCACCACCCGATTGGGCCATGTGGCATCTTACCATTTGTCATTAATGCCATGTCATCAACAACTCGCCATGTGTGAACTTTTTTTACTACCACATCATCAGTTTGACTGCCACGTGTCAAGACATGATTGGTCCACATCATACAGTTGCTTATTGCACATGCTGACATCATCTGTATGGACATGCCACGTCATTGGTCAACCCTTTTCTTGGGTAAACTTTGATTGCCCATAACTTTTGCATACGAACTCCGTTTTCGACAAAATGAACATCGTTAGAATCGTGAAGATGAGCTCTTTGACTTGGTTTCATCTTTGACCAATTTGGAGATGGTTGAAATTTCACCTTTTTCTGGCCCCCTTGGTCTACTTGTTGACCAAACTTTGACTGAGCGTAACTTCTGCATCCGAGCTCCTTTTTCACCCGTTCAGGTTGTGTCAGGTTCAGTTTTTTGAGCTTTTCGCAATGATGCTAAATTTGAAAGATTCTAAGACTATGGAATTTTTGGCCTTTCTGGATCCACCTGGATCATTCCTCCCCACTGAGAAGCTTTTGGACCTCCAAAAGTTTGTTTTACATAGAATGGAAGTGAGTGCATGTTCGCCTCACTTGTCCAGTATCATTTGCACAACTTGTTGGAATTATGAATATCTGACTCATCATAAACACAATGAAAAATGAGATAGCATTGCGGACACAATCAACTATACATCCACCAGTATTCATTGTTACATTCATTACCCACATAGTACCTACTAGTAGAAAAAGAAGCAACAACATTGAACAAACTAATGGAAAAGAAAAAGTGTCAACATTCTGGATCTCCTGTACAGAAACATTTTTGGAAAATGAATTATCCAAACCTCCCTTTACCATCACTGGCTGAAGGCTTGTCTCTGCTTGCACCTGATCCTCACTAGCTGTGGCAGACATGAGAGTCAGTTTACTGCTTGCATTTACAATCATTTTCAAATGTCCTGTGTTTACAATTGATCCTTCATTCTTCATGTGATGAGCTCTTATAATGCATTCAATTCCATTCTTAAACAAATGATATTTGTTATGTTCCCTGTAGAAAATGGCTTTTCTGTCAAACAAATAAGGAATGCCTAGAACCATCCCATAGATGTCAAGCGGAATAACATCTAACACTACCTCTTTAACAAATTTGGATGTGACTGCAAATCGGAGTTTACACTTCCTTAAGACATGTAGCTGAGCATTATCATGCACCCAACCCAATGGATAGGGTCTAGGATGAGGAGATGTTTTTAATCCCAATTGCTTAACAAGTTGTTCTGAGATTAAGTTCACTTGTGACCCACTATCTATTAGTGTATCAATCTTAGTTTGTTTAGCAATAGCCCTTATATGAAACAATTCACATATTTTACTATCTTCATAAACATTATGACTTTTGGAAGTAGAACATGAAACATTAGTGGTAGAATCATTTCCAATGAAAGCTTTACCTTTGAAACCCACAACTGATATCTTTGTCTCATCATCAGAATCTGATCCTAGATCCTGAATGACAGCTGCAGTCTTTTTCTTTCCTTTATGATCCTTCTTAAACCACTTCGGTTGTAATTTTGAATGCAGTTTCCAACACTTCACATCCTTGTGCCCTTTCTTCTGACAATGTGAGCAAGTGGGTTTTCCACCTTCCTCTTTCTTCACAGTAGCTGCTTTCTTACCCTTCTTATTGCCTTCAGTTGGAGGAACAAATTCCTTCTTTGAATTGAAACTTGTGTTTCCTCCACCTGCTTCAATAT